>JALIGU010000003.1:27358024-27713153 GCA_023053565.1 Aquilegia eximia
CTCGAGCGTGATGATGAAGTGGCCGAGGCTAGTGCGCAGGTTGATAAGGTCGGTGTGCAGGAGGGTCAAGGAGCTGAGGCCATGGATCATGAGGCTGTTGCCTAGCTTTTTTCTTTGTTTGAGAGATGTGAGGTTTTTGTTTTTGTTCATTTAAACAAGTATTTTGTTGTATGAAACTAAAGTGGTATACTCTCGACTCTTGTCGGTTCTTCGAATGTGAATGGTTTAAATATATACCTCGTTTTGGAAGAAGTTGTTTTATCCATGTAGGTATTCTTTTGCATGCCTTAAATATTCTAAGTATAGAATTGATGCCTTAGCTTGAAGTGTGTATTCTATAGAATGTACGCCTTAAGATATTTTCCATTCCATGGTCTATCGACTCGGTTTCCTTCATGATCAATTAATCTGTATGCTCCATTACCCAAGTCGGATTGAATAATGTAGGGTCCTTCCCAATTGGAGTTGATTTTCCATCGCCCGCGACCTTGGTGTTCTGAAAGGTTTGTCTTAAGACCAAGTCTCCTAGTCGGAAAGTCCTTGGCGTTACTCTTTGATTGTAGCTCCTCCTTAGTATTTGTTGGTAACGAGCTGTTTGTATGATAGCCTTATTTCGCCTTTCTTCCAACATGTCTACCTCATGTGCTAGGAGATTCTCGTTTTCCTCTGATTCTACCAATTCCGACCTAGTTGTTAAGTATGTTAACTCGGTGGGTATAACAGCTTCAGTACCATAGCATAATGCGAACGGTGAGACGCCTGTTGAGGTGCGTGGAGTCGTTCTGTAGGCCCATAGGACTCTATCTAGCTCCTGTATCCACTTATCTTTTTCCGCCTCTAACTTTTTCTTGAGCGTATTCATTATTGTCTTGTTAGTGGCTTCAGCCTGGCCATTACTTTGTGCGTATCGTGGTGTAGATAGTGCGTGATTGATTCGCCAATCTGAGTAAAACTCCTTGATCGTGTTACCACAAAATTGTTGGCCATATCAGTGACCAATGTGTGTGGTAGGCCAAATCGAGTGATTATGTATTTCCAAATGAAATTCTTGACCTCTTGTTGTCTAATTTTCCGAAGTGGAATTGCCTCTACCCATTTAGTAAAGTAATCGGTGGCAACTAAGAGATATCGTTTTTTATTCTTATCCCTCGAAAGCGGTCCTACTATATTGAGCCCCCACATGGCAAATGGCCATGGGCTAGATATCGTCTTGAGATCTCTCGGGGGTTGATTTTGTAGAGGTGAGAATCGTTGACATTTGTCGCAATGTTGCACAAAGATCTCCGAGTCGGCCTGCATGTAGGGCCAGAAGTATCCTTGATTTCTTGCTTTCTGTGCTAGGGAACGAGCCCCGGCATGGTTTCCACACTCTCCTTGGTGAATTTCTGCTAGGATCATCTGAGCTTGACTAGGTGGTAAGTATCTGAGGTAAGGTCCTCGGACCGATTTTCTGTATAGCCTTCCATCTAAGATCAAGTAACTCTTAGTTTTTCGTTCCAGCTTTCTGATTTCCGACTCGTCGTCTGGATAGACTCCCTTGATATAGTTCATTATTGGACCCATCCACGAGTCTTGGATTTCTTGTTCAGATATGTCAATGAAGTCTGAGATTGTATTGACGTGATGGAATTTATCTTCGTATGCTGGAGTGTTTCTTATTTCGACCTGTATTTCCCTGGCTGTTTCCGTGTCGACTTGGGATGCCAGGTAGGCGAGACTATCTGCGTGGCGGTTTTCGTCCCGGGGAATATGTTGGATTTCCCATTTCTTAAAACTGCTTAGCAAGCACTTCGTGTATTGGAGATATAACTTAAGTGTTTCTTATCTTGTTTCATAATCCCCAAGTAATTGACTTACCACTAATTGAGAATCACTGTAAATCTTGATTTTTTGCAAGTTAATGTCCTTTGCCATACGTAAGCCCATTACCAGGGCCTCGTATTCCGCATCGTTATACGAAGAGGTGAAGTTCAGCCGTATTGACTTCTCGATTGTTACATTCTCGGGGGATATGAGTGTCACACCTATCCCGACTCCGTTATTATTTTTTGATCCGTCTACATATAACTTCCACATAGGTTCTCCTTGTGGGAAATCGTCACGCGGTTCTTCCTCGGGTATCCAGGTGATATCTTCGATTGGATAGTCAACAAGCAGGTCGGCCACGACCTGGCCTTTCTTACTATTCCGAGGCGCGAAAATGAGTTCGTGATCCCCTAGCTCCTAGGCCCATTTAGCCATTCGACTTGATTTGTTATTATTTTCCAATACTTGCCTCAACGGGGCATCAGTTATAACTCTAATTTTGTGCGACTGAAAATATGGTTTCAGGTTCCTTGAGGCGAATAATAGGGCCAACCCTACCTTCTCGAGGCTAGAGTACCTGAGTTCAGATTGGAGTAGAGTTTTACTAATGAAGTAAATGGGTCGTTCATTACCTTGTTCATCTCTGAAGAGGACAGCGATGATTGCATGTTCGGAGCTGCCGAGGTATAACCCGAGTACGTCCAATATGACTGGTGGAGTTGCCAAGTAAAGTTTCAGCTTGTCGAATGCCTGTTGGCATTCTGTCGTCCACTCGTATTTGGAGCCTTTCTTGAGTAGTTGTAACAATGGTCTCTGTTTGTCGGATGCCCGAGCAATGAACCTGTTTAGTGCGGCTAACATTCCTTTTAACTTTTGGACTTGCTTCTTCATTGAAGGACTCGACATGTCCAATATTGCCCTGATTTTTTCGGGGTTAGCCTCTATTCCTCGTTGCGTAATGAGATAACCCAAAAATTTGCCTGATGCTACTCCAAATAGGCATTTTTGTGGGTTTAGCTTCATGTTGAAGTCATGGAGCCTTTTGAAGGTCTTCTCCAGGTCGGATATGTGAGATGATTTGAGTTTACTTTTAACTATCATATCATCTACGTATACCTCCATGGTGTCACCTATCATATCCTCGAACATTCGTGTCGCAAGTCGTTGATATGTAGCCCCGGCATTGCGTAGACCAAAGGGCATGACCGTATAGCAATAGGTACCTCTTTCCGTGATGAATGCTGTTTTTTCCTGATCTTCTTCTGCGAGCTTAATTTGATTATACCCTGAGTAGCCGTCCATCATCGAGAGGAGCTCGTGGCCAGCAGTAGCGTCCACTAGTTGGTCTATCCTTGGTAGTGGAAAGTTGTCCTTTGGGCATGCCTTATTTAGATCTGTGAAGTCTATGCATACTCGAATTTTGCCGTTTGGTTTCACGACGGCTACTATGTTCGAGAGCCAGTCAGGATACTTGACTTCTCGTATGAATTTAGCGTCAATTAGTTTCTGGACCTCGGTATTGACCGCCTTAGCTAAGTGGGGGGCCAATTTCCATGCCTTTTGTTTTACTGGTTTTTTTGTTGGATCGACATGAAGTTTATGGCATGCAATATTAACATTATTCATTTTCAAACTTGCAACGAGTTGCTTTTTTACAATAGGATCTAGATTAGCTCCTACATATACAACTCTAGGTTCGGCTTCCGTGCCTATGTTGACTGGCTCACCCTTCTCGATGGTTGGGGAGTCGGTGACAAGCTTGCCTTCAGTGGCATCAGTGAGTGGCTCAGAAATGGCCTTGCCGTCAGGGGCTTCAAAATTTGGCTCAGTAATGGCCTTGCCATCAGGGGCTTCAGAGGTCGGCTCAGTAGTGGCCATGCCGTCAGTGGCCTCAGAAATCTGGTTGACAGTGAGCTTTTCAGAGCTAACGACTGTCACCTTCTTTGCTTCCTTGTTGGGGAGGGGTATGACCTCAGGAATGGCATGGCAGCCATGTGCCTCAATTTGGTCACCCCGGAGTTCCATTATACCATTAGGTCCAGGGAATTTGATGACATGGTGGTATGTAGATGGAACAGCTCTCATTTTGTGAATCCATTTCCGACCCAGGATAGCGTTGAACTGCGTCGGGACATCGAGGACATAAAAGAGGCATTCAACTGTAACCTCATCCTCATTCTCTCCTGTAGCGACAGGGAGGGTAAGCTGACCTTTTGCCGTTGTCTCTGTCGAGTTGAAAGCGAAGAGAGTGACATTGGAGGTCTGCAGGACCGAGTCGGGCATAAGCATCTGAGCGAAAGCTTTGTTAAACAATACGTCACAAGAGCTTCCTGGGTCTATCAGCACTCTCTTAGTGGTCCATCCACCAAGTCGGATATGGACAACTAGTGCATCATTGTGTGGCAAGCATACCTTCTTCAAGTCGTGGTCAGAAAAGATCAGTGCATTCTTTCCTTGCACCTGCTTGGCTATTATTGCCTGATGAGTGAGCTGAAATATGTGGTGAATATGATTCACCTTCTGTCGCTTAGCTCGGGATGTCCATTCAGGTGGATGAGTATCCATGATCATATTTATTGTTCCTTTTGCCTTAGAGGCGTTGTCTGTTCTCTTGCGCTTATCATTAATCTTCTGGCGGAGGTCATCGGACTCCTCTGCCAAGAAATCATTCAAGTGTCCATCCATCCTGAGCTTGTGGCAATAAGTTCGGAGATACCGACAGTCTTCTGTTGCATGATGTCGACAATTATGCAACTTGCAGTACGGGTTTTCCTCAATGGGTTCAAGCTCATGAATTGTTGGCTTGAAGTAATCTTCTTCTTTGATTAGTTCATATAGTTGCGTATATGAACATTTGAACGGGTTAGGAAACCTGTGTTTCACCGAGCTGTTAGATTGCTTTCCTCGGGAGGTACCTTTTGTTGTTTTCGGCTCAGGATTTTTGGACTTGACTGTTTGTACGGTAGAGACATGTTCTCTTGTTTTTGCCAATGCCTTTTCAAGTTTAATGTACTTATCAGCACGGACATACAGGTCCTCCAGTGTCTGTGGTGCGTCTAAGATGATATTTTTCCCCAAGGCGGTTTCGGGGTGAACGGCCGAGATAAACGCTAACAGACATGCGTTCTCATCTGGGCTATCTGCCTTGAGGCACTCTTTTTTAAAGCGAGCCATGAACTTTTTGGTTGTTTCGGTGTCACCCTGCTTAAGTCGGAATAATGCAGTTACCTCAATTTTTCGCCGCTTGTTGTGGATATATTGGGTGACAAAGAGTGCCTCGAGCTGGTCGTACGACGTGATTGAGCGTTCTGGAAGTCGGTGGTACCAGTTGATAGCACTACCTCGGAGTGAGGCAGAAAAGAGTCTACAGAAGATGTCCTTGTACTTGGGCCACAGTGCCATGCTGGTTTTGAATTGTAGGACGTGGTCCATGGGGTCACCACTTCCATCATAGGTTGTGAACTTAGGGGGGATGAAGTGTGGGGGTGGTTCCTGATGAAGGAGGTCATCGTGTAAGGGCTCTGTCCTATATTTTTCTAAAGTGGTGTTGGCCACCTTTTGGGCAGTGTTGGCCTTACCAGACTCCTGGTTGTTCTTATGGAGTTGGGCTGAAAGTTGCAGGAGGCGGGTGTGAGTTTCTTGCATTTCAGCCATGGTGGGGGCGGTGGTGTTGCTGGAAGTGGGTATGACGATAGGGTTGTTGGTGTTAATTTCATCAGTTGTTTGGCCAGCTGTCGGAGGGATGGTAGAACTTTTCAATTGAGCGTTTTCAGATAGTAATTTGTTGATCTTCTCCTGTTGTTCATTGAGTTGTCGTTGGAATGTCTCAAATTGCTCTTGTGTGATTCCGGCCATGGTCTTCGTCAGGTTATGATTCGTTCACAGTCAGTCGGCGCCAATGTAAATGTGGTGTAAATTTGATACCGGAAAGTTGGGGAAGATGATCGGAAAAAGGGAAGGTTTGAGTGAAGAAGAGTGGCTGAACTATCTGAGCGGTGATAGCTGCCCACGTATCTGGAAGGGGTCGATCCAGAATCAAGCCAAACGTAGTTCCTTTTATAGGTGGCTTAGGCTGTGGATCAAATAATGACTCAACGTTCGAATCATAAAGTATGCGAATATTCAGGGATTCAATGAGATAGATTCGTAACTGTCGTATGATTTGGGGTTTGAATGTGTCGAACTCGGTGTTCAGAGTGAGTTAGCCCCAAGTCGGATGTGCTCGGATATTTTATGAGATTATGATTTGAACAGAAGTGAAAGAAATGTGGTCTTATATGACGTCGGATGAAATAAGCATGAAGTCGGTGTTTTGTATACCGAGTTAGTGGAATTAGGATTGAGTGGAGATGAGTGAAGTGTGACTAAATACGAGGTCGGGTGAAACAAGTGTGAAGTCGGTGTTTGGCATTCCGAGTAGCAGAACTCGGTAATGGGTATATACATTGACTTCTAATGCAATAATCTGTCACTGATAGCTAGGGACTGCTTTTCAAAGTTATAAACTCAATAAATCTACATGAAAATACATACCTCCTCAAAATTCTATAGCCCCACCAAGAACAAATGGTTGATTTCCTGTAAAAATTTATACAAAACAAATAACTAATGGTACAAGAAAGATAAAAACTCTGATGAATTGCAATCATTTTTTCCTCACATCCATACTTGTCTTGTATTGAAAAGTACTTCCTCTTAGAAAAACCAATTTAAATCGAGTTTATAATGATTCTTCCACAATCACAAACCCGAGTTTCTTCTTGTTTTTTATCAACTAAATTTCAAACTTAGCCCCCCCTCCCCCACACACACACAATTGAAGATGTTGTATGCGAGCCCTACTAAATTGATATATTAGCTTAATCATGTAAGTTTCATATTATTTTTTTACCAAGTGATATATATTGGCATCTTAGCTGTGTAGTATTATATAAAGTACGCAGATCAACTTTACATATTAGATGTTTGAACCAATACTTGTAGGTTGCATTACTGAATCATAGAGAAATGAAGATGAATACGCTTTTAATCCATTAATTGCAAATTTCTTCTTTTCTACAATGTAGACCAATGAAGCAGTAAAAAAAAGCCTATCTATCTCTTCCACATTCATTCCACTTCCACATTGTTAGAAGTAGCAAAATGTTCTAGGTCATATATAATGAACACTAAATCAGATTTCTACATTTAGGAGCACAGTTGAAACTAGAAACATAACTATTCAAAGCAATGCACAATATATATGAATGCTATGGTAAGTGTCATTTAAAGTGATGTATCCAACTTGATTAGAAGTAGGGCCAACAACCTGTAAATAAAATTGCAATTCCCAACAATGTTGATCCTAATGAGGTATCTTTTTCCCAAACCTTTTTTTTAAAAAAAAATATTAGAGAAATGCTAGCGTTACTGCAGAGGTGACGCTCCAGGCTTACCTCCTCACCAGATTTTACCACGTGTACTTGTTGAACTTAGTTAAGGTTTTAGCCGGTTTGCATATAAATTTTAGGAGAGAGAAATGGTTGAGAAAAAATAGGAAAAAAAAAATAAAAAAGAATCTTAATAATTAGGACAACCTCCTTTCCTTGTCTTCTTTTCCTTGGATTCTTCCTCTACCCTCAAATTTGAATCTCAGTTTTAGTAGAACATAAAACAATAGAAAAACCAAAAAAATTATCACATATCTCATCTTTTTTTTTTATTAGTCTAGTACTCTTCGAAATTCAATGGAAACAAATCACACTGGAAGTAGTTCTTTTTCAATTTGTGATATTAGTATCTATTATGAAAAAAATAAAATCTTAGAATAAAAAAGTGTTGCACAGATTGGCTATATTATTTTTTATGGTTTTTTTTTATGCAATTAGAAGAATAATGAGGCGATATTCCTTTTTATGGTTTTTTTTATCCAATTAGAAGAATAATAAAGCAAATCCCAGTTATCAATTGTTAGATTTTTTTTTTTTTTTTTGTCAAATGAAGCAAAGAGAAAACAATGAGCCAGACTAAATAAAGAGGTTGTTATCAATTATTTGGAAAAAGGGAGGTTCTTGTAATTATTAGGATTCTTTTTTTTTTAAAATAGTTTTCCTATTTTTTCACCACTATCGTGGAATATATGCAAACCGGCTAAAACCTTAACCATGTACACATGGCGACATTTGGTTAGGAGGTAAGCCTGGAGTGTTACCTCGCAGTAACACTAGCATTTCTCAAAAAAATATTTAACAAATACAAAACAAAATGCTTAAAAAGAAGGAAGAAAACCATTTCACACAATATGAGAGATAAACTGTAATTTGGATTGTCTACATACTAATGACATTAGCTCCTGGCTTCCTATTCTAGGATATTAACATATTTATCTCATAGGGAAAAAAATTGCCTTCTAAATACATCTAAATGATGCTAAAGAAAGGGATTGAACCTTGAACCTTTTGGTTAACAACCACACGGTCTAACCAAGTAAGCTACTAACACTAAGAACTGAACTTTTGTTGTAGACATTACAACCATTCTAACCATTATTACCATAGATTAGGCTAAAATACACACTCGCCTTAAGCTGATTTATATGTCCTTGTAAACTCTTCAAACTTGAAATGAAGGCGAGGACAGACTAAATTTATATGCAGGGTTTGTCTTTGTAATTGTTCAATAAGACTACGTACCTGCTCTGTTTGTTATATTAGGCGAATCATAAATGCTTGCAAACTGGCTATAGCACGTGAAATAGTGAGCCACTTGATCATGGGGTAGAAGACGATTCAAGCCCTGCAACTTAAAACTGTTATATTAGATCATACTAAATCTTTTAACTATCATCTATCTTGTATATGTTATATAGAATTTAAGAGAAATGTCATCACCTCCTAAAATATTAATAGAAATTGAAGGTGAAAGACTGAGTACACCCTTCAAAATGTATATTGAATTAAGACTAACACAGGGATTGTGATAAGAGAGAGAGAGATAAAAATATAACAGGAAAAGAGTGATAAATTCTATTAGATTTGGTTTTCCGCGAGTAGTTAAAATGTCTATAGATTTCTAGTGAAGATAATACATTAACCAATTAATCAATCTTTCTCCTTCACATATCTTTATCCACCATGCCAATCTTTGTACTGCCAATCTTTGTGTACAGAAGGTAGTTTCAAGATTAGCTTGCGATTGAGATTCTTTGTAATCTTTGCTGTATTGGCTTATTAGCGTAGTTCTTTCTTACTCAACTAATCATATTAAATCTTACAAATTGCTACATTAAACTCTATTGACATGTCTTACAGCATACATTTATAATGTTATTTCTTTTTCCACTATACTATTAGCCAGCCATTGCAAAGTGAAAAAAGATAACCCCCACCCCCACCACCACCTTTTCGTTGTTATATTAAAATTTACTCTACTGTATAAAATCAGAAGACACAATAATTCTTCCCTTGATGTATCAGTTCCTAACTTGATTAACTTTAACCATAGAACTTGTTGAAATAGAGAACCAATTTACTCCTTATGTCTCCGAATAATATTTCAATACAAATTTAAATTTGAAAATACATGAATAATCTGATTAAAGTTAATGTAATTCTGGGTCATTAGTCTAAGTGTTAGTATTGAGTTGTTGACAGAGTCTATGTTAGTGTGTTAGTGTTTTACCAAGTTAGGGGTGTGCTAGCTATTATATCTTGGAGAAGTAGTAGTCTTATCGAGTCATGTTTATGTTGATTTAATTTAGTTGCTTAAGTTTTGGTTACATTCGTTGTGGTTTTTCTATTATAAATAAGTTAGAGTCAGTTCATATTTGAATTGAGAGTTTTCATCAATCAATAGAGAAGAGTAGTAGCAATTTGTTTCCATTGCCTTGTTTATTATTTAGTTTTCTTCTCTGTTTTTCTAGCAGTTTTGGTATCAAAGCCAAGTTCGGTTTGAGTTGGGCGTTTCAACAAATATTAGAAGGTTAATTATTGTAGCAATTTTCAAGGAGAGGTATGACTGCACCAATCAATGTCCAATGGTATGAATTCTCTTAATGTCTCACAATCTCACTCTTTGATTCCTATTTTTAATGGGGAAAACTATGAATTTTGGGGCATTAAGATGAAAACCTTTTTTATCTCACAAGATCTATGGGAGATTGTTGAAAATGGTTATACAGAGACAACAACTGATATGAAGGAGCTTCGCAAGAAGGATGCGAAGGCTCTGCTTGTGATACCACAAGCTGTGACAGATTCGATCTTTCCTCGCCTTGCAATGGCTACCAAATCGAAGGAAGCATGGTCTACTTTGAAGCAAGAGTTCCATGGAGATGCAAGGTAACAATGTGAAGCTCCAAACTTTTCGTAGGGAATTTGAAACTCTCCTTATGAAAGGTAATGAATCTGTGCAAGATTTTATTTCTCGAGTTTCTATCGTTGTTAATCAAATGAAATCTTTTGGGGAAAAAAATTCTGATAAGAAAGTTGTTGAAAAGATTTTGAGGAGTCTTCCATCAAAATGGGATCATGTAGTTACTACTATTGAGAAGTCTAAGGATTTAAATAATTATTCGGTGAGTGAATTAATGTGTTCTCTTATGGCCAATGAAGAAAGAATGTTGAACAGGTCCACAGAGAAGAATGTTGAGCATGCATTTCTGTCCAAGGTTGAACATGTTTCAAACAATGGATTCGTAGGACGAGGCCGTGGAAGAGGCGGTTATCATGGTCGTGGTAGAGGACGTGGCAGATCTAGTTCAGGTAGAGGGAATCAGAATGGTGGAAACAATAGTTGAAAAAACAACCAAAGGCAGAATTATCAAGACAGAGAATGTTATTCTTGTCATGAGAAAGGACATATTGCAGTAAATTGTCCAAAGGCACAGCAACAAGCCAAGTTCATTGAAGATAACCACGAAGAAGGTAATCTTTTTCTTACGTGTTTAGAATCGAAAGTAAGTCTGACATATGGCTTCTCGATAATGGATGTAGTAATCATATGAAAGGAGAAGGGAGTCTTTTTCGCACTATTGATGAATCAGTCAAGTCTCAAGTTCGGCTTGGAAATGACAAGGTAGTGCAACTTGAAGGCAAGGGCAGTCTAGCGGTTATGGCTAAATCAGGTATCGAATGATTGCTTCACAATGTTTACTATATTCCTGGTTTGGCTCATAATTTGCTTAGTGTCGGAGAGTTGATTCAAAGAGGATATTCAATTTTGTTTGATGATGATATGTGTGAAATTAGGAAGAAGAAGTCTAATATGCCTCCTATTAAGATTTTTATGACAAAAAATAAGATGTTTCCTCTTGATATATTATGTATCGATATGATTGCGCTTTCGTTGCTCATATTAATGATGATTCTATGTTGTGGCATTTGTGATATGGGCATTTAAATATGAATGGGCTGAAGTTCTTAAGTCAGAAAAATATGGTGTTTGGTTTGCCTTATATTGCTTGTCTTGATCATGTTTGCGAAGGGTGTGTTTATGGAAAGCATCACCGTCTACCATTTCCAGTGGGAAAGGCTTTGAGAGCCACAATGCCTCTTGAAATCGTTCATGCTGATATATGTGGTCCTACAAGAACTTTATCTTTCAGTAAGAGCAGCTACTTTTTACTGATGATTATACTCGTATGAGTTGGGTGTTCTTTCTTTCTTACAAATCAGAAGCATTTGAGAAGTTCCAGGAATTTAAAGTCTTTACAGAGAAAGAAAATGGTTGTACCCTCAAAGTTCTTCGAACCGACCGAGGTTGAGAGTTCTTTGTGGGTGCAAAAATTTGATCCACAAACTCGAGATATGTATAGATTGATCGTACAGTTACAATGAAAGCCTTGTGTAGACAGAGATAGGATGGGGGGTATACAGTGGGACTGGACCTGATCGGGATCAGGCTGCCTACGTATCCAAGATGATGAACTTGGAATCAAGTCTCTGTTTTCAAGAAGCTCTAATGGAATTGGTCAGTGAAAGACTCGTAGTTCAGAAGGTTTAGAACTCCTGTATTTGTAGTAGGCCGGAGGAGGCTTGCTCAACCACCCCTCTGATTTTGACTCCACGAACTCAGACAGTTCAACTGTGAAGATGTTTTCCGTGGAGATAGCTTGCATGCTGCCGAGTGGTTATCCCCTTGGTTTGATTCCCTTTTGACCAGGATGAGTGCCACGTGGCATCCTCTGATAAGTCCTGGTTCAACCTGGGTTTCCTTTATCTTCTCCAGTGGGCTAGAACCATGGGTTCTGTTAGCCTGGAATCTCGCTGGACTTATCTAGTTGGTTGGGACTTGGATTGACCAAGCCGGAAAGAAAAGACCTGGGCTTGACTCCTCTGACCGGAGGCCAAATCTCCACTGCATGAGCCCCTGTCGCTGCTGGACCTTACTAGGCCAGACCTAGCCTACTTGACTGAGGAGGGCCTGGTCGATGTATGGGAGCCTACGTTTCAACTTCTTATACAGTAACCGGGGTTCCACCCATTGATCGTGTACTATCCGGTGAGTCAAGGTCCACAAAGCATATGTGGATCCCTTGAAACCGGGTTGGGCCCTACCCGATGTCCCAGGCTTGGCTGGCTAATGCTCAGGTGCTCCCGGTTTAGCTTCTTATACAACCATCGGTAACACCTGTCGGGTTTTTTACCTAGGGTACACACATCCCCCCCTCTTTGTCAAGTAGAAAATCTGCTTGAGAAAGATTTTAACAATATCTTCCCCGACTGTTGAGATTCGGAGGATTCCTTCCTTGACGCGCTTCTTGATGACGATTTTGTATCCCTTGGATCAATGACTAGGATTTCTTTCCTCCATTATAAATAGGGGGCCGGAGGTGTAGAGGGATATCCACTTCTCTTTCTCCGTTCCCTGTTGTTGTTGCTGCTGTTAGTGCTGAAGCTTCTTCTGAAAAATGGCTGACGACCGCAATATTATCCAGAAGTATACTGTGGACATGCATGCGGGAGAAAATGACTCTGGAAATCGAGGACCGGGATCGCCGTATTGAATTGATGATGACCACTTGTTTGGAGGACATTCGGCAAGTGCGCTTGAGCATGTTTGCATTGAATGGCCAGCTTGTTGATAAGAGCCGGAGGCTTGAGGCTGTTACTCAAAGGATTCGGGTTCTTCAAAGAGAACTTGCTACAGTACATGTACTGTGGGAGAAGCTGGGGTATCATCCGGTCAAGGAAGAGAAAAACCCTTGATCGGTACCTTCTCGGCTTCGTGCACTATGTAGGGGAGTAGTGCCCCTAGCTGAGACAAATTAATGAAATTAGTTATTTATTCTGTCTTTGTCTTCTTCCTACTGCTGAGTCACCAACTTGATCAATCTTCTGAGGACAAGGGTACCTTTGTGAATGGCACCGGCTCCTTGCAAGATGTTTGTTGAGAATGGCTCGTGACTCTCTTTCTTATGAAGGAGTCCATTTGATAACCTGGCTTCCTTCTTGCTTTCCCAACAATGGCAGACTCTAGGCCCCTCTCCAGTGCAGTGAGTAACAACCGCTGTGAGATAGTTCAGAAATTGTCACGTCAAGTGGATGACCTCAAGAGGATGATCAATGAGTTTCGTGAGGAGCAACTTCTTCATGAAGATATGTATGATACCCGAATGGCGGGTATGAAAGAAACTGTTGAATACTACCAGGAAAAGCTGGAGGAAAAGGTAGCCGAGCTGTCAGTCGCCAAGGAGCGAGCAGACTTCGTTGTGGCTACGTCTTGGAAGGCTGGGTATGCCGCTGCAAAAGTTAAGTACGACCTTCCTGACTTGTCTGAAGGGTCCGGTCTGAATCCTCCGTCTACCCCCTTGATCTAATTTAGCTCTGGTGCACCCCGTATAATGCATTTCGTAATAAAATCACATTTTCTTTTATCACTGTCTTGAGCTCCGGTAGGTAGATCTGGTCACTTTCTTGTCATGAAGAGTGCAGGAATACATGCCGATCAATCTTCATTTGACCGTGATGACGTAAACCGGAGGTCCATATGTTGTTGACCTGGATCATGTGGACTCCACCTGTAAATATTGAATGGATCTCGCTGAGTGTACGTACAAGGTGGATCCCAGCTGATGTGGGTCTAAGATGACTGTGCGGTGTGGGCCCCAGCTGACTATGTAAAGTGGGCGCCACTTCATTTTATCTAAATCTTCATTTGTTGGCGGGAAGATGTACAGCTTCAACTTCTAGTGAAAACTTGTGACTTTTTGCTGATCGAGTCATTTAAACCAGTTGGTTTAATGATCCTAATGGAGAGTCCATTAAAGATACCTGGAATACCATCAGCCGGTGGACCCTAGGCTCTTCTTATAAAAGAAAAGTTAAGAAGAGAGAAGGGTATCTTTTGCTCTTTCTCTCTTCCTCTTCACTTCATTTCTCTGGAACCCTGGGTTCTGAAACTTCTGAATTCCGGTGATTTCGTGCGAATTTTTCTTCAATGATGAGGAGAACCTTAGTTCTGAGCTCTAGCAGCGACGAGGAGCCCCAGAATTTGGCTCCATGTCCCGCTACTGATGAAAGCAGGCCTAGTGGCATTCCGTCGACTGGACCTCCTTCGCCTGCTGGTGTGGATGAGGTGGCTCCTATAGATACTGCTGAGCCTCCCGTTGAGAGGCCAAAGATGAGGTGGCAAACTTCCTCCAACCTCCCTCGAAACCCTGAGCTCGAACGGATGAGCGCGGCGGAAATTCAGAAGCAGCTTGGCTGGAGAGGGGTGCGGTTTGGCTCCTACCCTTCCATCTCTGATGGTTTCTCCGGCAACCTCATTGCGGTAAGCCTTTACCAGCTTCTTTACGGCATGCAGCTCCCGTTGCATTCTTCTATTTTGAGACTAGCCTGTTATCGTGGTGGGGGATCCCGCCAGGTCAGATGCACGTGTCCTTCTGTATAATTGTGCGTCGGATCGGACTGATCGCACTCCACTTTGAGATTCCCTTTGGCCCGGTCGAGATGTTCATGCTCATGAAGTTGGTCGCCCAGGAGGCCAAGGAACGTTGTTTCTACGCCATCTCTTGGCATACTGCCCGAAGGCTGTCTGGACTTCCCGACCATTATGGGAACTGGTTCGAACCCTGCTACCAGGTGTCAGGGTGGTCATCTGACCGCAACACATAGGTAAGCATGCGCCTGACCTTTCTTTCATTTTTGCCCTTATGTTTTGTGTGCTTGCTGAGCTCCGACTCAGGAACAGTTCCATGCTTTATGTTTGCAGGGAAACGCCAGCTTCGGGTGTCTTTGCCGGCGGAGGTAGATTCCTCTGCGGCTGAAGGAAACATCGAGCGTTTATTCAAGCTGCATGCAGACCTGTGGGACCTGACACTTCCCGATCAGATCGTGATGCACATCTGCTTCCCGGCCACGCTTGCAGCCTTGCCTGCCCCTCCGCAAGTCGTGGATGTAGAGTCCAGCTCCGGTCAAGATCCTGCCACTGTAGAGAGCACGGTCCCCAGTGAGGAAGAGCCTCTGGTTGTGAGTGGGGCTGTTGATTTGTGGGCCGGGGGGGAGATGTATGACTGGCCCGATGAGGCTCTTCCAGTCGGGGGAAGATCTCCTCCTGATGAGCCGATGCTGGATGTTCTGCCGGAGGTCATCCCTGTTGTCGGTGATGTTCATGTCAGTGATGGTAGCTCTGTTTGTCGTTCGAACCCTCCCTTAGGTCGCCGAAGGAGACCACACATATTTTATGGCTCATCTGACTCCTCCGGTGATCCAAGTTTGGTGTCAATGGATAGTAGACTTCTGCTTTCCCGTGGGTCTGGCGAATCAGCTACTGAGGATTCTTTCTGTAATACCCATGAGTTGGTTTTAGTCCCACATTGCCAAGGAAGTGGTTGTATTGCTACTATATAGAGCTTAACCATACTCTAACTAATGTCAAGGCATTTTTGGGTAAACCACATGGGTGGGCCCTGATTCAAAACCCTCTACTGTTGGATATCCACAGTGACTAAAGGGGGACAATATTGACATTAGCGAGCGGTATGGTGCTCGACGCACCGGGATGAGCGAGGACGAAATCCCGAGGCGTTACACATGGTATCAGAGCCAACGACGAGTCGCCTGTTGCAAGTGGGAAGTACACTGGAATGGCTCAGGGAGCCCCAGGTACTTCTCTCACTTGGCAGGGAACGTCGGAGATTTTCGGACTGTACTGAGTGTACTGCAGAGCCGAGGATGACTCTATTTCTAAGGTGGAGAGATTGTAACACCCATAGGTTGGTGTTAGTCCCACATTGCCAAGGAAGTGGTTGTATTGCTACTATAGCCCATGATCCAAAATCCTCTACTGTTGGATATCCGCAGTGACTAAAGGGGGACAATATTGACATTAACGAGCGGTATGGTGCTCGACGCACCAAGATGAGTGAGGACGAAATCCCTGGGCGTTACACTTTCCTACCCCGGTGTAGGTACATGCTGAGGTGGACAACCTGACCCAGCCGGAGAAGGTGGGAGGTGTGTCTGAGGAGACGGTGGTCGCCCCTGCTGCTGAGGGAAGCGAGCCAGCTGTGGTTCCGGGGGGTCCGCTGGATGAAGTGGACTCCCCCACTGTTGGAGATGTTAGAGTTGAGCCTCCTCCTGTTGAAGTTGTTTCTGTGCAGTCCCATGCCCCGGTTGATCCGAGGAGCAAGGCTGTGGTAGAGGAGTCTGCCCGGGGCTCGAAGAGAGCTGCTTCCGCTTCCCCTGCTGACCAGGGGGAGGCTGTGCGCCCGAGAAGGGAGGATGCCATCCCTTCTCGGGTTGAGGTGACCGGTGATGGGGACTACCCGGATTGGTAGAGGCTCCCGGGTCCCTGTTGAAGATGCTCTGCCATTGAGGACTCCAGACTGAGGTGGAGTTCACTGTGTCGGGCACTGCTGATGATAGAGCCCCTGTTTATGGGTGGGGTGACCAGGTCCCATATATTGACCTGCCCACTGGCCCCACTATGCAACTGGGCCCTGAACCGGGCGAGTACCAGTCTGAAGCTACTCCGGAGCTCCCACTACCGGCGTTCACCATTCATCCTGCATTTCTGAGTGGGGAGCCGATGTCGATTGGGGATTCCGGCATTATGAACATCCACAATGCCTTCGACTTTATCTTCCAAAACCTGCTTTTGGAGGACCAGACATACTACAGCCGCCTTTCTCGCGACCGGCCGATGAGGGTGGCTGCCCAAAATCTGATTGCGGTAAGGTTCCTTGCTTTGAGTTCTGGCTTTAGACTTGTTGATGTATGTATGTTTTCTGACTTCTGTTTCTCTTGCCTGTCAGACACAAGCTGCCATGGCCCGGGTCTTTGAGCTGAGTGTCAGACCCCGGCCTTCAGCCTTGGAGGATCTGGAGCGCCTGCGAGTTGAGAATCGTCAGCTCGAGAAAGATCTGGCGGCGGCTAATAGTGACCGGTGGGCTTTGGAGGAGGACAAACGGTTCATGGCGGCGGACTATCACAATCTGGACTTCACCATGACCGCTGCTCTTCAGAGGGAGGAAGATGCCAAGACTTCATTGGTGGAGTTGGAGGCCACTTGCGGGAAGCTGACCCGAGAGAAGCTGGAGCTGGACCGGCGTCTCACCCTCAAGGAAGCAGCGTATGACCGGGCCGCTGAAGAGCTCCGGTTGGCGAAGGTTGCCTACCAGCAAGTCCTCGACCAGCTGGAGAAGGAGAAGGCGAAGAAGGGCGGTAATGACCCCAGTCCTTCCTCTCAGCCTTAGCTCCGTTAGATTTTGTAGAAAGGTTCCTGTCCCGGTTGCCGGGGGACTTCCTCTTGTACATATTCTTTTTTGAAAAAGAAATAAAAACAATATTTTGTAGTGCAAAAACATCTTGTTAGATATCTTTACCTTGTTTACAACATTTATTACAACTGACTATCTCCCTCGCCCCCTTATCGTTTTAAGGAGTTTTCCTTGGGACAATAATAGTTCATTTTCTTGCTGACTCTCTAGCGATTCATGGTCTGCTGCTGAAAGAGGGTTTGTTCTTGTATTGCATGTTTCGACCCGGGGAAGGCTAACCTGCCTAACAGCCCCGGTTCTTAAGAGTGGATGGCCTCGCTCTTAAGATTGGTTTCCAAGACGAAAAGCTAGGTCCAGGCATCTTGGGCCTAAAAGGAGTGTAGCTCCGCATTTAGGACTTAGCCAGGATCGAAAGCTAGGTCTGGGCACCCTGGGTTGGATGGGGTTTGATCCCTGTCATCCTCGGTTCTAAGACCGAAAGCTAGGTCCGGGCATCTTGGGCCTAAAAGGACCATAACTCTGCATTTAGGACTTAGCCAGGATCTGAAGCTAGGTCCGGGCATCTTGGGCCTAAAAGGAGCATAACTCTGCATTTAGGACTTAGCCAGGATCGGAAGCTAGGTCCGGGCACCCTGGGTTGGATGGGGTTTGATCCCTATCATCCTCGGTTCCAAGATTGGAAGCTAGGTCCGGGATCTTGGGCCTTACAGAAGCATAACTCTGCATTTACGACTTAACCAGGATCGGAAGCTAGGTCCGGGATGGGTTGGATGGAGTTTGATCCCTGACATCCTCGATTCCAAGACTAGAAGCTAGGTCCGGGCGTCTTGGGCCTAAAAGGAGCATAACTCTGCATTTAGGACTTAGTCATGATTAGAAGCTAGGTCCGGGCGCCGTGGACCTTAGTGGAGACTTGATCTTGCACTTAGGATTTTCAACAACAAATAATACAAAGTACTCAAATTCTTGCCGGAAAGAATTTTTATTGAAATCATCAAATGGAGTACATTACTTGTAGAATTTCTTGAGGTGGAAAGAGTTCCATGGTCTGGTGAAGAGGTCGTCGGACAGTGTGCCACCAAGCCTTCGTTGACTCGGAGCCAACCGATAGAAAGATGACTGTTATACCGGTGAAGTACCCGGTCATCAACGAGGACGACCTCGATGATATCAGGTGTCACCAGCTTAGCCTTCTGCTGTAGGGGGGCCTCGTCAAGCTCGAGCGCCATTACTATTGAGTCAGTTTCAGGCGTGAGCAGGAAGCGATGGGCCGGATCCCAGTTGATGTACACGCCGTCATCGGCTAACTCCATTGACTCGTAAAAATGACGAACCATTTGAGGATCAAATGGCTCGTAATCGGAGCCAATGAGTACATCCCAGCCTCGGGCGTGAATTCTTTCTACAAAGGTGCTCCCTAAGCGATTATCGTCGAAAAGACGAGAATAATCGTGCTCACGGATAATCACTCTTTCTCTACGTCTAGGAGGCATGATTCTAGGGGTTTTTGGTATAGAAAGGTAGAGAATGAAGAGAGGAACAAAACCCTACAAGTAGAATTATCAAATTTGGTCAAGAATTGAACGAGATAAGAGGAGAGAGAATCGAGATCTGCCTCAATTCTCGAGTCGAGTTTGAAATGCACAGTAAGGAACTCGACTCGAGTTCTGGAAGGGAAAAAGACTTCTGTTGACCCGTTTTGACTTGGTTTGACTTGGGATTTTGAAAGTGACTTGTGACTTTTCTAAAGATACCCGGGGGTATATATAGAGAAATAACTTCCCCTAGACGTTTCCCCCACTACTGAAATTAGTGGAAATAACGGTTTTACCCCTGGAAAGCGTAAAGGCACGAAATAATTCAAATTTAATTTTGAAAATTCCGCGATAATGTATAAATATATTCTCGCGAATATAAATACCATTAAGATGTCAAATAAAATCCCAAAAATTAAAATAATTTCAAATTTGTAATTGTAATAATTATTTAACCAAGCAACCGCAACAGAGAGTGGTGGGTTGCGCCCACCCCCAAAGAGAACTAGCACGCAGATTCAAAAGATAGTTTATTAGCCAAAAAACCACTAAACCCGGCAACTAACAAGAAGCACTAAAACACGATCGGGGTTAGAAGATTCACTGGGCTACCTCCTAGGAGCGCTAAGTATAATGTCTTCAACCAAACAGGTGGACAACCAGGATTCACTCCCTAGATAAACTCTACTTTAAACAAAGATACTGGAGAAACAAAACGCTAGAGTGGAATGCGCGAAATCCTGATGTCTAAGACACAACACGAGTCTTTTAAAGTTAGATACTCGAGACTTAAAAAAAGATGGGAAATGACTTCCCCACCCCCAAAACAGAGCGGGAAACAGGTCTGTTTGGTGATGAAGCTCAAGAGAAAAACGTGCACTGGATCAATTATACTCAGCCAATAAGAGTTTGTGGACTATGGCCCCAGCACTTTCAACCACCTCTAAAAAAGAGACAACAGAGTAGAGTAAGAGAGGGTCCGGATACCAGCAGGTCAAGGGTCAGTCTAAATAGGTAGGATCCTCTAAGAGAGTTTCCTCAACTTCAGGGGACCTTAATTCATGGAAATGCTTAAGACGTTGACCATTGACTTGAAATTCAGAATTGTCTGCAGGATTTAGACAAGTAATATGACCAAAAGGCGTCACTGCAAACACAACAAAGGGACCCGACTAACGAGACTGTAGTTTACCAGGAAATAAATGCAACGTAGAGTTATGCAGTAAAACTTTGTCTCCAATTTGAAAATCTCTACGTAAGATCTGACGATCATTTAGTTTTTTCATATTAGCTTTATAGGACTTGGAAAGATCATAAGCTTCATTCTGAAGTTCGTCCAGCTCAGAAATCTGGAGTTTTCTCCTCTTACCTGCCTGGTCGAGATTAAAGTTGAGTTTTGTCATTGCCTAGATTAAAATTGAGCTTTGTCATTGCCTAGAAGGCTCGGTGCTCAAGCACTATAGGTAGGTGACAGGGTTTTCCAAAAACAAGACGAAAAGAAGACATGCCTATGGGAGTTTTAAAAGCAGTACGATAGGCCCATAATGCATCACTGACTTTACAAAACCAATCAACCTTATCAAGGTCAATTGTTTTTTGCAAAATATTTTTAATCTCTCTATTCGACACATCAGCTTGGCCATTAGTTTGCGGATGGTATGCAAGGGCCACGTTGTGAGTAACTCCATACTTTTGGAAAAGTTTTTGAAAAGATTTATTGCAGAAATGGCTCCCCCCATCACTAATGATCGCACGGGAAGCACCAAATCGGGCAAATATATACTCTTTTAGAAAATTTACTACAGTTTTTTGGTCGTTGTGCCTTGTGGGAATGACCTCGATCCATTTAGAAACATAACCTATTGCGACCAGAATGTACAAAAAACCATGACAACCAGGAAAAGGGCCCATGAAATCAATGCCCCAAACATCAAATACTTCGACAGGAAATATTGGCTGTAAGGGCATCATGTGTCGCCTAGTGATTTTCCCTAGTTGTTGACAACGAGTGCAGACAGTACAATGCATTTGAGCATCCTTAAAAAGAGTTGGCCAATAAAAATCACACTGCAATACTTTAGCAGCTGTCTTCTTGGCACTAAAGTGTCCACCACAAGCATGGTCATAGCAGAACTTAAGGACCTCTTGTTGCTCCCAATCGGGAATACAACGACGAATGAGCTGGTCAGGACAGTACTTAAAAAGGTAAGGGTCATCCCAAAAATAATGCTTGGGATTAGCAAGGAAATAGGATCTATCTTGTTTGTTCCAATGACTTAGAAACTGGTTGCTAGCCAAGTAATTAACTATATCTGCGAACGATGGAGCATTCGATATTGCAAAAAGAAGCTCATCAGGAAAGTTCTCAGAAATGACACTAGAATCCTCAGGACGGTCGAGTCTAGACAAGTAGTCGGCCACTACATTTTATGTCCCTTTTTATCTCTAATCTCAAGGTCAAACTCTTAAAGCAATAATATCCAACGAATAAGGCGTTGCTTAGTCTCCTTCTTGGATAGAAGAAATCTAATAGCGGCATGATCCGTGAAGATGACAGTATGGGTACCAAAAAGGTAGGAACGAAACTTATCATGAGCATATACTATGACTAACAATTCTTTCTCGGTTGTCGTATAATTATGTTGGCGTCATTAAGAGTCTTGCTAGCATAATATATGACATGGGGCTTACCATCTAGACGTTTACCTAAAACATCCCCAACAGCAAAGCCTGATGCATCGCACATCAGCTCAAACGAGTTTACTCCAATCAGGCGGCCTAATGATGGGTGCAGTCGTGAGAGCAGTCTTAAGCTTTTCAAAAGCACTCTTGTATTCTTTTGTGAAATCAAAAGGTGCATCCTTAAGCAATAAATTGGTTAAGGGACGAGCTATTTTTGAAAAGTCTTGGATAAAGCGTCGATAGAATCCTGCATGGCCCAGAAAGGCTCGAATATCCCTAATAGACTTAGGAATAGACAAAGATGAAGCAAGATCTACTTTAGCTTTATCAACCTGGATACCCTCAGGAGAGACTACATGACCAAGAACTATCCCCTTCCTAACCATAAAATGGCACTTTTTCCAATTAAGTACCAAATTCTTTTCAATGCAACGCTTGAAAACCAAAGAAAGATGACTAAGACACTCTTCAAAAGTTGAACCATATATGGAGAAGTCATCGATAAACACCTGCATAAATTGTTCTACCATATCACTAAAGATCTGTAACATACACCTCTGGAAAGTAGCAGGTGCATTACACAGACCAAAAGACATACGCGCATAAGCGAAAGTGCCAAAAGGACAAGTAAACGTTGTCTTTTCCTGATCTTCGGGGGCGATAAGAATTTAATTGTAAACTGGAGTAACCATCCAAGAAACAATAGAAGGAATGACCAGCTAGACGTTCGAACATCTAGTCTATGAAGGGAAGATTAAAGTGGTCCTTCCGGGTGACTGTATTAAGTTTTCTATAGTCGATACAAACCCGCCACTTGGTTGGAAGTCTAGTGGCGACCTGTTCGTTCTTATCATTGGTAACTACAGTCATGTCGGCCTTCTTAGGAAGCACTTGAATAGGACTAACCCAGGGACTATCCGAGATAGGATAAATCACTCCTACATCCAGAATTTGAGAATTTCAGCTCGAACAACTTCTTTCATCACAGGGTTAAGACGTCTCTGAGGTTCACAAGAAGTTTTAGCATCGTCCTCAAGATGAATACGATGAGAACAGACAGAAGGGCTAATGCCTTTAATGTCATGGATAGACCAGGCAATAGCAGAACGATGCTCTAAGATAACTTCTAAAAGCTTACCCTCCTGTTCGGTAGTAAGATATGAAGAAATGATAACAGAATGACTACCCTCTGAATCAAGATGAGCATATTTTAGCTCAGGAGGCAGAGGATTCAGAGTATCAGGAGCTGGAAAGATTGTCTCTACTTGGGTCTCAGAATCTAGGCAACCAACCAATTCAAGGGCCTCAGGGTCTTTAGGTTCAAAGATAGGCGCAGTATCAAGAAGTTCATTGGTTTGGGCAATAGATTGGTCAATGTCAAAGTCTACATTATGCATGGCAAGACAATGAACAACCGGATCTTCTGGGTAATATTTATGCACCATCTCATAAGGTAATGAGTCTAGAAGGCACACATCCTCAGATAAAGAAAGATCAGGGGGTTGTTGGCCAAGGTTAAATATATTTACTTCAACAGTCATAGAGCCAAAAGTGAGAACCATGGAACCGTTCCGGCAGTTAATGAGACCATTAGAGGTGGCCAAAACTGGACGGCCAAGGATGATGGGTACCGAGTCATTGGCAGTAGGTTCAGTATCCAACACAACAAAGTCAACGGGATAGTAAAAGTCAGACATTTTAACTAATAGGTCCTCAACTATACCTCTAAGTACTTTCAATGATCTGTCGGCCAGTTATAATGACATTTTCGTGGGTTTATGTTTGTTAGACTCAGACTGAGGTACAAGGAGTAAGGCAAAAGGTTAACACTCGCTCCTAGGTCTAGCAAAGCTTTTCCCATGAATTTGTCACCAAGCTTGTAGAGTATGGTCGGTTTTCCAGGGTCCTTGTATTTTACCACGCCGTTATGTTGGATAAGTGGAGAGAATTCTTCCGCCACAAATGCGTTTTAGGCACATTTGTTTTTCTCTTGGCGGTGCACAAGTCCTTCAAAACTTTGGCATAAGAAGGTATATGTTTAATAGGAGTGAGGAAGGGTATATTAGTATTTATATGTTTAAACACATCAATTACTTCCTCTACTTGGACTTCCTTTAAAGACCTTGTCAGTCTCAGGGGGTAAGGTACAGGCGGGTTGTAAGTTCGTGGAGGGTCCAAAATCTCACGGGCAGTCTTCTTCGGCTTAGAGGTGGTCCCCTCATTAGCCGGAGGTTTAGGTGGGGCAGCAGGTGCAGAGGTAACCGGGGTCACAATGTTGGGACTCAGTGTATAATTAATTTGATTATCAACCTGTTTTCCTGACCTATGGGTGGAAATCGAGTTTACTTCAGCTAGCGGTACAAACGGAGATGTAGTTTCCGTCACCAAGGCAACTTCCTTGCCATTGGGGTTCATGATGGACTGTCCCGAAAATCTACCCTTTTCATCAAGTTTTTATTCAATCCTCTGGATGGCTTGGGCATTTGACTTAATAGACGTCTGGGTCTGTTGAATAAAACGTGCAAGTACATCCTCAAGGGAGGTCTTAGGAGGGGCAGATTGATTAGAAGGCATATGGTCCCTGGAACCACTCATGTGATGAGCATTGTTCGAGTAAGGGGGGACCGGTGCCCTGTTCCGATTATCAGTATTACCAACATACGTGGCATTGCTACGTTGCCTATAAGAGTTATTAAAACCAGGTGGACCCGCATGATGATTATTAGAATAAGACATATTGGAGCGGTCCATGTTTGGGTATGTGGCATTGCCCTTAGTAAAGTTGGTTCCCCCCGGCGTAGTTAAACACCTAGGCTTCATTAGTTTCTGGTGAATTAAAAAGAAGAGGGCAGAATTCAACAGTATGGGTCTGGTCATGACAAGCATCGCATGAAAGAGTGGAGGCACTCATAACAACTGATGGGTTTTTCAAGGATACGCCAAGTGCTTCTACCTGTTTTGTTAAATAATGAAGTAAAGTTCTAACCTCAGAGTTGAGTTTGACTTTATATAGACCTCTAGGTTTATCAAATGAGTCTGGGGTAGTGTTTCTCGGGGTATGTCCCATTACTGGCTATTAGTAGCAATTTTTCAAGGAAAGCTATTGGTGGTGGAATAATCAAGGAAATCTCCACCATTCATGATTTCAATTGTGTTTCTAGTCTGAGTATTGAGGCCTCTATATAGAATCCTAACTTTTTCAGTGTCATCGACTTTGTGGTGTGGACACCGAAAAAATAGGTCTTGAAACCTTTCCCATGCATCAAAGAATACCTCGCCCTCTTTTTGCCGGGCATCAACTATGTCATTAGTTCTAGTAATAGAAAAGAATTTGGTCAAATACCTTTTACTTAGTTGAGCCCAAGTGGCAATAGAATTTGAAGGAAGGCCATGTAACCAGTGAGATGCTCTATCCTCAAGAGAAAAGGGGAATAATCTCAAGCTAACTTTCTCCTCAGATAAATATTTCTCCTTAAAAGTATTGAGAATAGTCAGAAACGTATTGAGGTGCTGATATGGATCTTCCCGTGGAAGTCCATGGAACTTAGGCAACATGCCCACAATCTGTGGGCGAATGCCATAGCTATCTGCATTTGTCTTAGGTAAGACAATACAGGTAGGTGACCCTAGGCCTGTAAAAATGGCCCTTTGACCCTAAACCCGGCCCGGCCCGCCCGGCCCATTCAACGAAAAAAGCCCTTAAAGCTTGACCCTTATAATTTATAGGGTAGGGCCGGCCCGACCCTCTCCTTTTAAGGGTCGGGTTAGGGTTTAGCTTTGGAAATCTTAGACCCTACGCTTAGCCCGACCCTAATTAACCCTCTCAAAGCCCTCTTACAACCCTCATAAATATATGTATAATTTTTAATATATTTCTCTTTATATCAAAATTTGAACATTTTTTTGAGTTTTAATCGTAAAGATTTTTCCAATTAGACATAGATGTAACTTTTGTTTAAGTTATATTATATTTATCAAATGTTTATCGAATATTTTCCGAACTAGTTGTTAAAAAACTATCGAATGTTTATCGAATATTTTTAGGAAATTGATTGTCAATAGAATATTTTTTTATTAACCATCTATTTCATTATTGAGCATGCAATAAACGGTAATTAGATTATTATTTTAAATGTGTATTTTATACTTATCATGCTAGAATTTTATAAATTTAGGATTAAATTTCTAAAGTTTGAAATTTTAGTAATAAGATAACATCTAACTACGAGTTCTTTGTATTTATTAATTGTAATGCTCTTGGATAAAATAATATCATATACTATAACAAAATTTATTGTGAAAAAAATATATTTGTACATTTAAGAATTGAAACATATTATACGTATTTTCAAAAATATTAAAATGATATTAATAAAAATATGATTGCATATTTTTTTTCCAAGTAAAACATATTTCTATGTATCGACCCTATCAACCGGGCTCGTTAGCCCGGCCCTCAACCCTTTAAAATAAAGGGCTAAGGGTCGGGTGAGGTTTTCACAATTTTTGTGTTGGCCCGCCCTAACCCGACCCTCATCATCTTTTAGGGTAGGGTTGGCCCGACCCTTAAAGTGTGAGGGCTCGAGGGTTCAAGGGCCGGGCTAGCCCTACCCGGCCCATTTTACAGGCCTAGGTGACCCAGTGGCCAAAGGTGTAAAGTAATCCCGAACGGTAGCTAATTTCTTGAGCCATAGGTGCAGGAGTTACTTCAGAAGGTGAAGTTGAGTTGTTTAACTCATCCAAGAGAGGAGTAGTGAGGTCCGTGATTGTGCTCTTTGTGTAGATAGGAATAGGTTTGTACAAGATTTTACCTGATCTAAGATGTATGCAACATGCACATTACATATGCCACAGAAGTCCTAACCATTCAAAAGCATCTAACAAGGGGCTCAAAAACTGACTCAATTTTGTGTTCACCCAAGTCAATGATTTCTTTCCAAGCTTCCCTTGTGAATTCTCCCTATATTTCGAGAGTCAAGCAGCGAATAACCAGTGTGGGAGGTTTTCCATGCGTAAGCGGCGTTCTTTAATTAAATAACCACAGTAATTCTACAGACGTAATCTGTAGGGCTTCCAGACCCAATTCCTAACTTGTACTCCAATCAAAGGATGGTTCACGCAGTATTAGTTGAAATATATGCTCAAGGTCTCAAATGAACATCATGATAGCATAGCTTTAGTTGATTCAATTTTAAGGCTTAGGATATTGCAATCAATTGATATTTAAGTTTCACTTTTAGGCCAGGTTTGCCTTGCAGTCCCGGTTTACCAAGTAAAAACAGAAATTGAAATCAAGCAACAATCAAGGTCATGCTAATCAATACAGAAACTCCTTTTGCAGGGGATTCGAGGAGGGTGAGGAGAATGCTTACCTCCCACTTTGTGCTAAAAAATAAAAATTGTCAAACAAGCGCACAAAAGTGGGGAGAAGACGAGTTGAAGTCGACTAAGGGGAAACCGTTCCTTGGGTTTCAATCGTCCTTAGGAGTCGTTCGTTAGTAGACTCAAGGCTAGCTCCACAACCTTGCTCTACTATCCACCGCGAACACACAATAAAATAAATCCTAACAACACCTACTTTAAAAAGATTACAACCGCGACCCCTTCTTGGATCGAATAATTAAATATCTTACAAATCTCAAAAAAAAAAAATAGCTGAAAAGGAGTTCTGGAACGCTCTAGAAAAATCAGGTAAAACGGGGCAAATTCCCAGCCTAGAACTCGACTCGAGATGCTTGCATGCCAAACTGAACTCGACTCGAGTTCGGGCCCAGTTTGAACCAGTAACGTTCAGGAAAAATTCCTGAACGCGCACTTTTCTGAAAAATTTGATCTTTACTCCGTTTTTCGAGCTTTTTTCAATCCATCTTCGCTGCAAGATCAATAAGAGGACTAAATAACAAGACACTTAAAAACAATAAATAAAGATAAATAATTTAAAACTTCTATATTCAAGAAATCAACATTGATATTTCTATACACAAAAGCAGTAACGCACATTGAATTTACATACAATATGGTTATAAAATGTATTCATGAAAAGAGATTGATTGGCAGTGACGTCAAATGAATTAGCAAACAGAGACGACTTCCTTCCTTTAACTTAAATTTTTGGAATGATGATAGTGAAATTATTAACAATCCACTCGATCACTGTCTCCACACCTTTTTCTGATCCTAGGTCAATGGACATTAATCATCGCCTTTTTGCTGGCAATGTTCCTGGATCTTTCTTATATTACCCATGAAATAGCCATTACAACACCACAAGATGAAATAATGATAACACTCTGCAGCGTACCAATGCCCTTGTTCAGTAGTACATAACATCAATGATGGCCACAATACTATCGCCCCACAACAGCCACATCACAAACAAAACATCAGCAGCACCATACAGTGTACCTATCACCCCAACACGTTGCAGTCCCACATAGGTAGTCTAGCAGTCATCACTGAAGCAAAAAGGAGCTCTACAACATAAATCGGCACTGCATTTATCATTTGCACCATCACAACATCACTGCAGATTCTGGAGTATAGGTTTCTATCCCTTGTATAGTCCCCCAGTACAAAGCAAGTCTTTAATTCTATGCTCACTACTTCTGATTTGTTCACCTTGTAGAGTCATATGTACCCATGCCTATACAGTACACTTGACAATCATTACTACTGACCTCAATGCAAACTTACTGTAGGGGTACTACATACTCCAACCAATCAAAAGCAGCCACGTGGCATAGTCATCACTCCATTAGGTCGCTACGACTTCGACCTACCCACAGCTCGACCACAACGACTCGACCACATAATCAACAGCGGTCTGCTAATATGCACGTGCTATAATCCGACGCCCAAGATACTCTCTCCAGCCGTTCCACAATTACTACAGCGGTTACACAATCGCTGGAGAACATCAATACAATCATAAATATGACGGAGAATCTGCAAGGTCCCACGATCTTCGCCTCTTCACCTCCTATATAAACAGAACTACGATGGCTTGATCTCTAAGTTCAATCCCCACGAATTAGAGTACGTAGGCAATCTCAATCTCAACGAGGTGCAGCCACCCGATCTAAACTCTCCCCATTTGGTTAAGTCCGTTAGCGACCTGACCTAGTAAGTGCATTGATCTAGAAATAGGTCAATACATTTGGCGCCAACTGAGGGGAATTCGATCATATCGAAAAACCCAAACCCTCCCACCCAACTCAAAATCATCTATTCAAATGGCTACCCAAAAATTGACCATCCAAGATCTGTAAGACCAAATCAACCGTCTGCAGGAAGAAAACGCACGTTTAAAGGATGCACAAACTACCAACCCAGCACCAGTAGCAAATGGTGAACATGGAGTCATCGCTGTTGATGACTTTAACCGAAAGTATGAAGAACTCAACCAACAACTAGCAGAGTTCAAAGCCTCTCAGGCCATCATACAACTTCGCAAAGGCCATACCGTAGAACAGCTTGTTGTCCAGTCCCTTCAGCAATTTCAGGAGTCTCCCTTCTCCAAGGAAATCCTCGACCATGAGTTGCCTAACAAGCTCAACGCCCCCAAATTCGACCAGTATGCAGGAGTTGGAGATCCAACTGACCACATCAAAGGATTTCATAAATCCCTTCCTCTTATCAAAGAGGACCACTTACTATGTTTACTGTTCCAGTCCAGCCTCACCGGACCTGCTCTCGATTGGTTTCACCGTTTGAAGCCAGGATCCATCAGCTCGTTTGCAGATCTCGAATGACAGTTCCTTATCTTCTAAATCCATAACAAGAAGCGTCCTCTCACCATCGATTCCATCTTCAAAGTCAAGCAGCGGGATGGCGAATCATTGAGCAATTTCTTTGCTCGGTTCAAATCTGAACTTCACTCCATCCAAGATTTTGCAAAGGAGCATGAAACATTTGCAACAATCGCATTCTCTCACGGTCTGATCCAGGGATCCGACCTACACAAATCTCTAGCTATGAAGCGACCTTCATCTCTGGACGAGCTATACGTTAAGGTAGATCGTTACATCAAGTTCGAGGAAGCCCTAACTGGTAGAGAGAAGAATCATGTCATCAGCAACGTGGAATCTGGCTCCACTAAGCGACCTCGATCAGACAACAAGAGGTTCAAAGCAAAGTCGGTGCCTACTGAGCAACGAGATTATCACCGGTTCACACGACCAGCCAGTTATATCTATGAGCGAATCAAGCACAACCATTGGTGCAAGATTCCTACCTTCACACAGTTGGAGGACACATCTGGTCGACCGTACTGCAAAGTTCACAAGGTACGGTGTCATCAAACTGATGACTGTCGCGTTTTGAAACGTGCTCTTCAGACCTGGGCCGATGAAAAAAGGTTCAACAATTGGATCCTCGGAAGACAAGAGGATACCACAGGCAAACGAGCCAACAAAGGTTCCACAACGCCTCCACATTCACCAAAGCGACATCACAGCAAGGCCAGAACGGCCTCAATAAGTCCAGTCCGCAGTAGAGGGCGTAGCCTCTCCCAGCGTTTAGGTCCAACAGGCGACCTACGCGACCAACTTAACAAGAAGGTCGCGAACAAGATTGATAGTGACAGCGAGTCAGAGAGTCATATAGTTTACATGATTTATGAATCCGACTCCACCCCTATGTCAAGGGACAAGAAGAGAAGAGTAGACCATCTTCATCATGTCTACTCCATTACTGGCCGAGCAGCTCGCTTCAACATCCCGGCTCGCCAAGAATCGGACATCACATTCACAGAGGACGATCTCAACAAGGTCGTCACCCCTCACAACGACGCCCTGGTCGTTGAGTTGCGAATAGCCGATTACATCATGAAAAGGGTACTCATCGACCCTGGTGCATCCTGCAACATACTCATGTACAGAACCTTCAAAGACATGAGGTTGCCTGACTCAGTTCTCATCCCGGATTTCACACCCATCCTAGGCTTCAACAGTTCAAGGGAAGATCCTAAGGGTGAAATCCTGTTGCCCGTCACTGTGGGCCGAAAGGAAGACAAGGTCGTTGTGACCGCCAATTTCAGCATCCTCAACATCGCAAGTAAGTATAATGCGATTCTTGGTCGGAAATGGATCCATGCCATGAGGGGTGTTCCATCAACATATCATCAAGTTTTCCGCTATCCTGGACCTCATGGGATAATGGAGCTTCGAGGCAACCAGAACGCTGCACAAGAATGTCATGCAATTCTTGAAGTTGTGGCGCCTGCAAAGCCATCCACCTCTGGAACCAAGGATCCTGACATCAAAGAAAAGAGATCGGTCTCATCAGAAGCTCGAGAGGGCGACAACAAATCAAAGAGCCCATCCAAAGAAAAGACCGAGGCCACTAAATAGCAACTACAGAAGGAGCAAACGAGCTCCCCCCAGCTTAATCTCGGAAGCACTGATCCAGGAGTACGTGTGAACTTGGGGTCAGAAGACGATCCGAGATATGTCTATGTAGGTGCAGAATTAGAAGGAGATAAGTACAACAACTTTGTAAATTTTCTTTCTTCTAATAAAGATGTTTTTGCTTGGTCGTATATCGATATGCCTGGAATAGACCCATCAATTGCATGCCATAAACTACGCGTCAATCCAAATTATCGTCCTGTTAAGCAAAAACCAAGAAGGCTTTCTCCTAAGTTTCACCAAGCAGTAAATGAAGAGATCAACAAACTCAAACAGGTCGGGTTCATCAAGGAAGTCGACACGCCAGATTGGCTAGCCAACATTGTGCCAGTCTTAAAGAAAAACTGAAAAACAAGAGTCTGCATCGACTTCACAAGATTGAACAAAGCTTGTCCTAAAGATTCATTCCCACTGCCACGAATCGATAGGTTAGTCGATCAGACATGTGGTTTCAAGCTATTGTCATTCATGGATGCATACTCAGGCTACAACCAGATTCCAATGTACGAGCCCGACCAAGAGAAGACCTCTTTCACAACAGAGCAAGGCATTTTTTGCTACAAGGTTATGCCATTTGGCTTAAGGAATGTAAGAGCGACCTACCAACGACTGGTCACTAGAATGTTCGACGATCTGCTAGGTCGAACAATGGAGGTCTACATCAATGATATGCTAGTCAAGAGCATCCAGTAGCAAGACCATTTATCCAATCTCGACCAGGCATTCCAAAGGTTAAGACAATATAGAATGCGTCTTAACCCAGAGAAGTGTCTGTTTGGAGTTGCATCAAGAAAATTTCTCGGCTATCTAGTTACAAGACGAGGTATTGAAGCAAATCCCGACCAGATCAGAGCCCTGATGGACATGCCCAGCCCAAAAACAAAGAAGCAGATCCAAAAACTCAACGGCATGGTATCAGCTCTCAATAGTTCATTTCTAGAGCATCAGATAAATGTCGACCAATGCTTCATATTCTCAAAAAGGGGGCTTCATATCAATGGACAGAAGAATGTGAGAAGGCCTTCACCGACCTCAAGGCATATTTATCTACTCCTCCAGTTCTCACAAAGCCTAATGATGGAGACATACTCGGCGTCTACCTCGCAACGTCAGATTTTGCGATCAGCGCAGTGCTTTTCAAGGAAGAAAGTCAGGTCGAACGCCCAATTTACTTCACAAGCAAAGTATTGCAGCAGACCGAAATAAGGTACACACCTCTAGAGAAATTGGCATTAGCTCTCCTCTACGCTGCATACACCGTCAAAGTAATCACCGACCAACCGTTACGCCATATATTAGAAAAGAAGAACAAAACAGGTCGTATGGCTCGATGGGCAGCTGAACTGGGTGATTACACATTTGAGTTCGTCTCACGACAGGCCGTCAAAGGCCAGGTCGTCGCAGATTTCTTAGCAGACTATCCACCAGAGGATATCAATTGCGAACCAGAACCAGAAACAAAGAAAGTCCAGGACAGTCCTCCCGACACTTGGCAACTATATGTTGATGGTTCCCACAACTCCAACGGAAGTGGCATAGGTGTTGTGCTCATTTCTCCTGAGGGTTCACAGCTCGAGAGAGCAACTCATCTCGACTTCTCGACCTCCAACAATGAGGCCAAGTACGAAGCTCTAATCCAAGGCATACAAATGGCTATCGACCTACAGGCAGTCCGCCTCAAGGTGTACAGTGATTCTCAATTGGTAGTCAATCAGATTACCAATAATTACCAGATCAATGGTGTCAACTTAATCAGATATGCCAGCAAAGCAAGGGAACTCATCAGCAAGCTCAGTTATTTTACAATCGATCACATCCCTAGAGATGACAACAGACATGCTGATTCATTGGCATTCTTAGCATCTAAGATCGACTCAGATCAACCGCGAGCCCTCACTATAGCAATCAGTACGCAGCCTGCATATCTATTGAAAGAAGAAAACGTTCATCAAGTCTGTGATCTACTAGCCACAACACCAGCAGACGTCCAAGGGAATTGGATGGGACCTTTCATCACTTACCTTCAAACTGGTCTGTTACCATCCAACAAAAAAGAAGCCAGTCAGCTATTGTATAAACTCCATGAGGGTAAGCTATTCAGAAAATATGCAACCGGTCTGTTGTTACGATGCTTGATTCCCAGACATGGGCAAATCATCTTCCAAGAAATCCATGAAGAAGAATGCGGAAACCACTCCGGAGGTCGAACATTAGCTCATAAAGCGACCTCTCAGGGATATTTCTGGCCAAGAATGAAAGAAGATGCCAAGAAATTTGTGTTGAAGTGTAAAGAATGCCAGCGTTTTGCTGATAACCAACATCAGCATCCAAACGATCTCAACTTAAAGAAAAAGCTTGAGGATCAACACGATCAATGGCCACAACAGCTAGAAAACATCCTGTGGGGTTACAGAACAACTCCTCGTACATCCACAGGGATGTCACCATTCAGTCTTTGCTATGGTGTTGAGGCCGTTATTCCCACCGAGTTAACATTTGGCACGACCAAATCTCTTCTAGTGGACACAGAACTGAACAATCAGGTCTGGTCGTTTGGAATAGATCTCCTCGAAGAACGACGAAACCACGCCGTTATAAAACTCGAGCAATATCAGCAACGACTCAAGCGAGCTTATGACAAAGGCGTACGTCCTAGAACTTTTCAACTGGGAGAACTAGTCCTAAGGAAAATGTTCCACAACAAAAGGAAAGATATTATCGGCAAACTCAATGCCAATTGGGAAGGCCCTTACATTATCACCAAGGTCCAAAACAACGGTTCTTATCGTCTTCAAACACCAGAAGGGGAGATCGTTAAGAACCCATGGAATGTTTATCACTTGAAGAAGTTTTATCAATGAAATGTAAGCATCCATCTATTACATTTCAATATACAAACTCATTTCTGCCTTCATCTCAGCTCAAACATGAATGGCTCTTAAAGGTCTAATCCCTCGACCTATAGATTATCAAAATTCTAGTCCCTTTGATAATTTTAATTTTGTTAAGTTCAAACATCTGCAACTTAACTTGGTGCATTGGTCATATCATTCCCACGACCCATGTACAACCAAGCAACCATGCATACGACCTCATCCACCAGCAGGTCCAGCACTATGATTGTTGCTTATTGTTTGCAAAACCCATACAGGCAGACAACGTAACAAGAATGAGAATGAAAGGTAAATGAGTGAAATTTCTTTTTAACTTCATGAAATTCTAACCATCACAGGTAAAACGATCTACAAGTAAACTAAGGCATACAAGAAGAACTGTTTCAGTCCGTCCTACTTGCAGCCATTCATCTCGTCTACCTGCCTTCTGAACGAGCTACCAGGACTCCCTGGAAACTAGCTGATCAGAACGACTTAGCTACAAGCTCATCAAAGAAATAATCAAATACTGCTGTTCATTTCGACTTCAAATAAAACAAATCAGTGTTCACTCGACCTCACAACATTGGTGTTCATATACTTACAAACTCAGAAGGCTGCTTTGAGGAATGCGTACAAAAACAAGAAGCTTTTGCCTTTTAGGCCAAAAAAGACTCGCACTATCAAGAGGCGCATCACCAAGAACCAAGCATCATTGAAGACACAAAGGGAGAAGAAGAAGGAAATGTACTTTCCCATGAGCAGGCAGCCATCTAAATTCAAGTAAGAAGACCTGGTGGGAATCCAGGACGTCTTACTAAGAATCAGGCCTCCACAAACACCGAGACGAGCTCACTGCTGCATAGGCTGGTCGCTAGGTTTATCCACCTCCATCCGGACACTTGCGACCTCAACACTAGGGCCCGTCAAGGTGTCCTGAGCTGGTACTAAAGCTTCTCCAGCACCACCTCGCGTCTCCTCTCCTTCGGGCGACCCCATCAAAGCCTTCTCCAGTTTGTCGCAGTAGGCCTTCCAAGCTACGCCATTCTCATAGCATGTGCGCTCCCAGTGGTCAACAGACGACCTAGCACCAACAAGATCTCCCCTTACCTGCTCCAACATTTCCTTCACCACCACGACCTCCGCCTCCTTGTCCCTGAACTTGCTCTCGGCAACAACAGCAACATTCTTCGCCTGCTCAAGTTTCTCGTTGAGATGCTTCAGGTCAGTCTCAGCTCGAGCTCCAACCTCAGCGACCAGACAAACCTCCTGGAAGCTCGCATTAAGCTACAAGTACAAACACGCGTTTAGACAACAATAACACAGTACAGATAAAAAATAAAAAAAGGAAGTAACAACCCCACTCACCAAAGACATTGCTGCATTTATCTTTGAGCAAGTCACCAGCAAAGTCTGAGACTTCACCGCTCGAGCATCAGCATCCAAGACAATGCCCTCATTTACAGCTCGGGCAACGCAGGGATCGTCAATTGCACTGTCGTTCTCATACACGACATGCTTTTCACCACGGCCATCCAGATAATCGAACGGCCCAGGGCGAAATTCAGACAACACCCCCTTGCCTTTCTGTAAAGGTCGAGCAACAGTCTTCCTAGACAACAGGGAAGGCTCAGGAGATTTAACAGACTTCGGAGGAGGAGAGACAGGCAGACTTGGGCGCTCCATCAACCTCAGGTTTCCAGGGAACGACCTCTTCTTTCCAGTCCTAACAGGTAGTTTGGGAAGTAAGGCCGGAGGAGATACGACTCGGGGGCTCGCCACCATCTCCCCCTGGCGCGAGCTAGCACCAGATCGTTCCTTCTCTGAACGACGGGAGCCACCACTAGTTCGCTCCTTCTCGTCATGCCGCGAGTTGCCACTACCTCGCTCTTTCTCCCCAGGACGCGAGCTGCCACTAAATCGTCCCACCTCTGCTTTATGTACAGACGACATAAAGGCCTTCTTCAGCGACTTCCTCCTCTCTAGTTCTTCTTCAACTGTTTTCGGACCACCCTTGGGAATAAAATGCTCCCTCAGGTGAGGTAGGAACTGTATCTTCCGATTATCAGCCAACAAACCAAAACTGTTCAGAGCAGACTGAAGGTCGTTCTTCCTCACCAAGTGGTCGTCCCTGATCGCTGCAAACAAAATATAAAGTCAGCAAGTCCAGAAGCAAGAAAATCATCTATCATCCTAAGACCAACAACCTGGAACTTACAAGTATCATTCCTAGTCACATGGCGCAACTGGACACTCCCTTCAGTGATCGATCCAGTAATCAGCATAGGATCTTTCCACCATGGCTCACTACTAACCGGATAGATTAAAGGCAAACGGTCGGGCCTAACTTGCATATTATAGCCCGCAAACTCGGGCTTCGAAGAACGTTTGAAACTAAAGTGGTCCAATACATCATTTACAGTGATGTTCCACTTATGCAACTTGTTGAGGTCATCAATTACCCTCATATTTCTCCAGAAATTACCATTCATGTGGCAAGGAGCTCGACTGATAGCATTCAACAGGTCGACCACCAAACAAGATAAAGGCAGCCTCAGCCCAGCTCGGAATTGGGCCAAGGTAAAAACAGTGGAGAAGGGGTTTTTAGGTCGATACTCAGCAGAAAGTAAACGATCTCCTAAAAACCTAATCTCCAAATGCTCAATCGAACTATGCCCATACTGCTTCCTAAATGCAATATGCCTATGGACATACTTCGGATTCACTACTCTACAGAAGGAACCCTCGTCTCCTTCCACCATTTCATCATCAGAGGTGTCCTCCCCATGAGAACCACTACTCTGGGGGCTTTCAAGATCCACACCACGACTAGGAGACGCAGTCTCAGAATGAGTCCTTTCAGACTCATACTCCTCACCACCATCGCCACTCAAGTTCTCATTCTGAGAGTCACTCGTTTCAGACATTTCTCTCAAGCAACAGAAAAGAAAACAAAAGAATGCAAAGAGAAGAAAGAATACAACAAAAGAAAAGAAGAAACTAACCTCACGAGCTCTCAAAGATCTTCAGTTCGCAAGTGAAAAACGGCAACAATTCAACAAAGACAACGAGATAGGTAAACCCTTCTCAAGCAAGCTACAGTTTAAATACTGTAGCACGTGTAATCCCAGCCATCGGTTCAAAACAGATAGACGGCCGAGATCGAGCAAGGGAGCCACGCTCCTTGCAGTTATTTTCCATTTACTAAATGATTCACGTCCACCGTCGGATCAACCCACGTGCCACGAAAAGACTTAATCAAGCAAGAAGTGCGTCAGTTGCCATAACTGCACAGCTAACTGCTCGAGGAAAATACCCCACTTCCTCGTAAGAGCGCCATGATTAGTACAGACAGGCCTGCATGACTGCCACGTCCGCAAATTCAAAAAAACAAACTACAAATCAACATCGATCAGAGTTCTTAGTCTTTTCAGCCCGACTTCTACAGCCGACCTAAAAAGAGGGGTCTTATGTAGGGGTACTACATACTCCAGCCAATCAAAAGCAGCCACGTGGCATAGTCATCACTCCATTAGGTCGCTACGACTTCGACCTACCCACAGCTCGACCACAACGACTCGACCACATAATCAACAACGGTCTGCTAATATGCACGTGCCATAATCCGACACCCAAGATACTCTCTCTAGCCGTTGCACAATTACTACAGCCGTTACACAATCGCTGGAGAACATCAATACAATCATAAATATGACGGAGAATCTGCAAGGTCCCACGATCTTCGCCTCTTCACCTCCTATATAAACAGAACTACGATGGTTTGATCTCTAAGTTCAATCCACACGAATTAGAGTACGTAGGCAATCTCAATCTCAACGAGGTGCAGCCACCCCGATCTAAACTCTCCCCATTTGGTTAAGTCCGTTAGCGACCTGACCTAGTAAGTGCATTGATCTAGAAATAGGTCAATACACTTACCTTCACTAGATGATAATATTTCACACTCCCCATTGCAAGAGTAGTTTTTAGTTACTCTAATCAAAAGATAGATTTGTATTGAAGTTCCTTCTTGTGCCTGTATAAATTGGATATCAAAGTAGACAAGTAACAAACAAGGGTCGTACCCACCTCAAAGGAGAAGATCTTAGCTCAAACACAATAGAAAACAATGGTTAAAGAACACCAAGGGAATCAATTAAAAGATTAAACATTGATTCTACTTCCTACAGGCAATAATAATAAGTAAACCCTAACTTAAGAATATGGTAGAGATGAAAAGAAGATATATGATGACATAGGGGGAAGAGTTGGTATCCACAAACTAAATCATGCAAACATAACATGTTGTTCCTTCATGTTCAATCTACAACAACTAATTAGTCACCTCTCGGTTATTCCAACTAATCATTAATACCTATAATAATCAAGTAGTCACCTCTCAGCTATTCCACTCAATTAAAACGGGATTCTCTTATACATGCTATTGAATATGTCTTATTAATTAAACCGTCACCTCTCAGCTATTCAATCTAATTAACTTAATATATTAATTCATAAATAAACCGTCACCTCTCGGAAATCAATTTAAATACAAAAGGGTTCCAATAAAAGATATATACTGCAAATATGTAATAATCACCTCTCAGCTATTTCACTACACATCTAGAATAAATATAAATACTACCATTAAAGCTAGGTCTCCCTAAACCCTAACAATAATATTTTAACATCATGGATAACAATAACATGCAAACAATCATACTTACCTCATATCGCGAATAGAAGTAAATAAGCATTAAGAACTTTGAATCACAACGAACAATAAGAACAAACATAGTGCTTTTGCATCATCTAGAGCGCTTCAACCATCCCCCTAAGAAGATTTAGTTACTCATCTTTGATGAAGACACCATGGAATAAATAAATATATCACAAGACATCATAATGGAAAAGATAATGGAATTGATATTGATAATTGAGTTGATACAAAGAAGAAGAACTTTCTCTAACAAAATATTCCTCTCTCCCTAAGAACTCAAAGAGATCTAAAAGACAAGCTAAAAGATACCTAAGCCTTAATTACAACTTCTCTTATATAGATATTACAAAGTAGAATACTTGCATGCAAAGACTTCCAAATTAGGTCAAATTCGTGACTGTGGTTTTTGGTCTTCTAGAGGCATTAGATAATTAGAAACCTAATTATCTTAGGCTTAAGTTGTAGCTTGGACTAAGACCTTCAGTTTGATACCTCATGGGCCCAAATCAGACTTTTAGATCTTCTTGTGGAACATTTTTAAGTTTGGACTTAAATAAGGCCTAAAATAGAAATTCTGACTTGTGGGCCCTAATAGGACCCGGTTTGGGCTGAGAATTGGACCGCCCCACTTTGACCTAAAGTGTAACACCCCGGGCTGAGAATTGGACCCGTCGTCGGCTCTGATACCAACGTCCTCGCTCATCCCGGTGCGTCGAGCACCATACCGCTCGCTAATGTCAATAGTGTCCCCCTTTAGTCACTGCGGATATCCAGCAGTAGAGGGTTGGATCAGGACCGACGACAGGTCGCCTGTTGCAGGTGGAAAGTACGCTGGAAAGGCCCAGGGAGCGCCAGGTACTTGTCTCACTTGGCAGGGAACGTCAGAGATTTTGGGACTGTACTGAATGTACTACAGAGCCAAGGACGGCTCGATTTCTAAGGTGGTGAGATTGTAACACCCATGAGTTGGTGTTAGTCCCACATTGCCAAGGGAGTAGTTTTTCGATAGTATATAGAGCTTAACCATACTCCAACTAATGTCAAGGCCTTTTGGGGTAAACCACATGGGTGGGCCCTGATCCAAAACCCTCTACTGCTGGATATCCGCAGTGACTAAAGGGGGACAATATTGACATTAGCGAGCGGTTTGGTGCTCGACGCACCAGGATGAGCGAGGACGAAATCCCGGGGCGTTACATAAAGTCAAGTCAACAGAGCTGCCCGTGGAGTGGCCCCAGCAGATCTTGTGGGTGCAAATAGCGATTTTCCTTCCCATGTGTAAATAACACATTTTTGCTTGTTTTTCCTGACTTTTCGCGGGCTTTTACATAATATTCGCATTTCTGCTCATGAAACCTACACAAAAGACAAAAAAACACTAATCAATAGATATAATACCATAATATAAGCTAAGTGTTATACAAACAAGGTGTTATTCGGGGGATAAATATACACTTTTGAGGACTGATCACCCATATCAACCATAAATCTGTCATAGGTAAAATTTGTAATTCCAATTCAGCAAAACCACCTGCAAAAAACATTCGCCAACTTCAAATAAACTCTCTAATACCATCATGTCTCATTATTGTTTGGAAGTTTGGCAAGTAGTCCATCAACACTTTCCAAATCAGCTGAGAAGTAGAACATGAACTACGTGCAATCAGAGAGTTTTCGATCTCCACATCAAAGTCCATTTGGTAAACTTATAAAAAGGCAGTGTGTGTTTCAACACTAAATCATAAATGGTTGTATAATGATTATAAAGATTAATAGATTATAAACATTCTTCAGTAAAATAATCCATAACTTAATAAGTGCGCAAATACTCGTCAGACGCTAGCCTAAGGTGTATACCATCTCACAATATTGAGTGGTATGAGTTGTTATATCCCCATCGCAAATTTTCCCATTGTTACTCCTAGAACTCCCAATGTCCCTTAAATAAAACTAATTATTATGATTTCCTTATTAATCACACTCACTTTAAAGTTTGGCTACTCTAGTATTTGCAACAATTATCACTTTAAATTGGACAACTATTTTCACCATATAACCCAAATTCAACGATTTAATCTCTCTAATTATCACAGACTAAAATGGAAAGAGGGCTGTTTTTACATTTTCTACGCTAATTATATTGGGTAATTTGCTATCCGTCAAATGCTTAAACAGGGCAAATTGTATAAACCGGGCCTTAGCTGGGCCATTTGTACTTTGCGGACCTTTAATGTGGTCCTAGAACCATTTCCATACATAATACAACTGATGGGTCCAAGTTTTTTATTGTTCCTTTTTATTATTGTGATTGGACTTTTATACCTAATTATATAAATAAAATGGTAAACGAATACAAATGCATTACTGAGTTGAGTAAAGAAGTCATGCTCTTTATTACTGACTGTATTAGGCCCAAACGCTACTGATGATACCACCTAAGAAACCAATAGTTTTTTTGTAATTTCACTATCAAGTTATAAATACATCTTTGTGTTGAACTTAGGATAAGAACATGTATAATTTAGTCTTTTTCTTCTCAATATCTGAACGAAAACATTGTTCTGGGTGAATGTATATAATTTAGTCTTGTCTTAAATATGAATATGGATTGAGCTAGCTGACATATTCAGATGTGGTGTCTGCCATGCAAATATATTGCTTAACATGTGTTGTATTTCACATAATGTGTTTTATCTATATAGGCAAGAGGTGTGTTGGTTTTAGTTCATTCATTCAAGCAACCAAACCCCTTCATATCTCCCATCTTTCTCTTAAGTTAGAGCGTTTTGAGATTGAGTTTCTGCTTCATCATTGTTTTGAAAAGAAGAAAATTCCAGGGTTCTTTTTGTGTACTTTATAGAAGTGAAGAAATTAATTATCTTGTAGACAAAAAGTATGTCACATCATACTTAGGTAAATTACATTTCAGTTTATTCAATTTTAAATAAGAAATGGTTGTTTTTTTTAGATATACTTATTTTTACCACTATCACTACATATGATTTGCATACATTAATTTTTTCCCACTTTTATTCCATTTATATGAGCTCCCTATCCAAGAATAAATCTAAGAAAAAACCTACAAAATAATATAAAAATAGCAAAAAGAGAAAAGTCAAGTATGAAACCCAAAGTCATGGATCCAAATGGTCAAAGCCTTGAATGAATCTTAGTGGATTAAATCTAAATTATCCCGTAAATTATCTACAAAGGTTAAGTCCAAGAGAGGCGCATTAAGGAAATAAGTGAAGTGAGACAACTAAATAGAAGATGGAGCATAGAATCACTTGAAGGCTAATATTTAAGATTCTAGCATGTGTAAAATATGGAGAATATTGAGACAATCAACCATCCAAAGAAGATTGCCAATATCTTCTAGAATGACACTATATATGACAGTTTTATACACAATTGGGAAATTTGGCGATAACCCCCCCCCCCCCCCCCCCCAACACACACACACACATTATGGTCACTTTGGGCAAGAACCCCCTCATTTGTCCATTTTTGGTGTTAACCCCCCAACCCCCCCACTTCAGCAATTCATTTGCCCACTATACCCATGTCACATATTATTTGACTAAATCCCCCAAACTTAAGTAACAAAAGTTCACTAATAGACGTTAATCTCTGTTAACGGAACATATATTTGTGAAAACCCCCCGATAGTTAAAAACTTAAAAACAAAAGTAAAATCAACTCCCACCTACCTGATTAACGTGGACTGTTAGGTGAGTAAATTTTACGTTCTTGGTTTTCAGATTTTTACTTTTCGGGTGGGTTTAGGCAAATAGGAGTTCTGTTAACGGAGTGAACATCTGTTAGTAAACTTCTGTTAATGATAAATTAGGGGGTTTACTAAAATATGAGGGGTCAGAGGTAAACTAGATAACACAAGGTCTAATTTGGGGGGTTAGGGGGTTAACGCCAAAAATGGACAAATGAGGGGGTTCTTGCCAAGAGTGACCATAATGTGGGGGGTCATCGCCAATTTTCCCTACAGAATTAGCAACAATGGTGGCAAGGATTTGGTTTCCAACACATGTTTTTCATTAATCTTTGACCACAATAATTCAAAGATTTTATTCTTGACATTTTCTTCCACAAATGTTTAGTAATTGATTTGATTATAATCAAATCAAATATTATGTAATATTTTAATATTTTCCCCTTTTAGGCTCCCTATGGATCTATAAACTGGGAGCTCTATTCATTGTATTCATCATCAAGAAATGAGAGCAAAAACCCATTCTAATAAAGTTCTTTTTCTTCTTCTTCTTCTTCTCCTGGAAAATTTTGACTTAACCCCCCTTATTTTGTCCACGTTTTGAATAACCCCCTCTCCTCCCATTTGTCCAAGTTTTGACTTTACCCCTCTCCGTCAGCTCCCATCCGAGTTAACGCTTAGTTGCATATTTTTCTTCTGAAAATACCCCTCATTCCTTCTTTAGACTTAACCCCTCCAAAAGAACAAGGGAAGGGTATTTTTTAAAGAAAAATATAAATAGGTGTTAACTTAGATGGGAGCTGACGGAGGGGGGTAAAGTCCAAACTTGGACAAATAGGGGGTTTTATTCAAAATGTGGACAAAATAAGGGGGGTTAAGTCTAATTTTCCCTCTTCTTCTTCTTCTTTTAGTTTAGTATTATGCTACACTAATCTCCCTTTTTCAAGGGAGAGATGAAGCCTTTTTATTTCATGTAGTAATTAGTATATGATTTATCAGGCTTTAATCAATTAGAGTAATTCTGGAGGTCAGGGATCTAGCGCTTCAAGAGAAGGTTAGAGGTAAATAATTGCAATGATTTATTTGTGAAATGAAATATATAACGATGTTTATTTACCTTCTTCTTAGTTCTCCAAATTCTTTTAGTAGGTGGAATATAGACTTTGTTATACATATTTGGGGACAAATTGAGTGACGGTCTGAAAGACGAACGTCCTCTTTCTTGCCACCAACATAATAGTTATACATTGTGTTGTAGTCTTTCCTCACATTTTATTAATGATAAGAAGTATCGTTGATTTTCTAGAATTGATAGACTCTAATGTAGATAGAATAAGTGTTTAATGTCACGCCTTTCCATTATTCATTTCGAATCATCTTAGTGTGTAATGAGTTTCTATCTATGAATTAATATTGATAAATCTATATATTAATTATTACATATTTGAATCGGTGGATTCAATCTCTTGAAACTCTCATCATATTTATCTTCCTACAATTATTTCTTACATTAGTAGTAGTTAATCACCATCTACCTTGTTATATTATTTTTCCCTTATTCTCTAGATTAGTAAAAAAGAATTTTGTTTCTTCATTTAACTTGGTTCTCTCTTAGACGTGGATTCGATAACCCTTTCTTGAAGATATACTCGTTTTAGGTAATCAAAGCAAAGTGTTGAAAAGCGCAATTTAATTAACGACTATTTCACACTCTTTCAGTCATCACCTCCAGTAAGCACTATAACAGTTTCTATTTCCTACGAGACACAATCTACCAAAGTTTGAACATTCAATGTATCCCTGAGTTACAGTCCACCATAATGTAACCAAATGAGATCTACTTTGATATTGTTCTCTTTTACAAATAAAAGTTCCCATTCATATCTGCGTATATGCAGTTACGTTGACTTTTAACCCTTTTAAGGTTTCAATGTCTCTCAACCAAGAAATATTACTTCATTCCCATTTTATCTGATTTCTTTGCTAATAAAGATTCAGCCATAACATGAGAAAAATGCTTTTAATTATCTAAACTTTGGCATGTCGTCTAATGGTTTTTAGCGGATGAAATGCATTAAACATTATGCATCAAATAAGGAAATCCAAAAAGAAAAAGGAACAGTTTGTGATTCGATGTCATGACGAAACAAGCATTAGAAAGACAAAAAAAGAAGCTATATAATAATTCTGATGTCTTCCAAAGCAATTAAATTTCATGTGATCCAATTTATACAGACCACTCATCATTTATATATAAATCTGCAATATTTCTCTAACAAATGAAACAAATAAAAATAGTTGATAACAATATACCTTTGATGTTACCTTTGATGCAAAGAGAGAAGAAACTAAGGCAATGAAAAGAAAGTCGGCAGAAGGTAATTACGGCTTCAAAGAAGATTAAGGAGCAAAACACAAACAAACGGAAATAGGAGTGAGTGGAGTGGTCTTAGTCTAGAGTGAGTGAGAGTTTTTATAGACGGTTTGCATTTTTTGAAGACAAGATTACAAGACAAATGGCCAACACCTTTTTTCATTTGTTTCCTCTTAAATCGTTGTTATCAATATATAGAATCCTGTCAGATATATTTTGTTTTTCCTTTCTCACCAGATATTGAAATCAATGTCAAGAATCTTCAACCAAAAAAAAAAAATCAATGTGGAAAATCAATCTCAAGTTTTCAGTTGAAGCATGTATATGTTCTCCTACCTATTCAATACTTCTCAATGGCAGTGTTGAGGGGTATTTCCCAGGAAAAAATGGGTTGAGACAAGGAGACCCCCTTTTACCATATCTATTTGTCCTTGTTATGGAGATCTTGGGTGGACTTCTTTTGAAAGCTATAGACACTTCTAATCTGAAGTGGCATCCTAAGTGTAAGAGAGAAGGGACACACCTCTGTTTCACTGACGACATACTCATCTTTACAAACGGAGAACAAGAGTCTATAGTGGCAATTAAAGAAGTAATGTCTTTGTTTGAAAGCAATAAGACTATTCACAGGAGGGATTTCAAGAGATGACAGTAATGTTCTAGCACTTATTATGGGCATCAAAACCATTTCTCCTCCGGTTACCTACCTGGGCATCCCCCTCTCCTCCTCTCGACTCACCATTAGGGACTGCCAACCGTTGGTAGATAAGACTCTACAAAAAATTACTAATTGGAAGAACAAAACATTGTCCTTTGCTGGTAGATTAGAATTGATCAAATTTGTACTCAATTATTTCCATGTGTATTGGTCAAAAACTTTCATCTTGCCAGTCACATTGTTGGATACTCTATCTAAGAAGTGTGTCATGTTCCTCTGGAATGGTCCAACTATGGAAAAGAAAATGCACCAGGCAAAGCTGCAGACTATTTGTTTGCCTAATGAAAAAAGGCGGACTGGGAATCACTGATCTGAGAGATTGGTATAAAGCTGCGTATTTGGGGTTAGCCTTTAAAGTGGTGACAAAACAAAATAGTATATGGGTGGACTAGATCTGGTCACAACATCTTCGAAATAAATGGTTTTTGACCATGAAAATTCCTCGAGACTGCTTTTGGGTATGGAGATCAGTACTACATGCTAGACCTAAAGGAGCCAAGTTTATTACTTACACCATAGCAAATGGATCAGACACATCTTTGTGGCATGATTTATGGTGCTCCCTGTCACCTCTCTGGAATTATCCTAATGCAAGGACAGTTTGGAACACGTTGTTTGATGGAAGTGCTACTGTAGCTAAACTCATTAGCAATGGCAAATGGAATGATCATGTTACAAACCTCACTGATAATGTGTTGCAGCAGAGTATTCTGGATACTAAAGTGCTCACCAATTTTAGTAAAGATGAAGTAATCTGGAAATTGACACCTTCAGGAGTGAACATTTTATCCCTGGTAGATGTAAGCCTTCTCTCATAGCTTGCAGACTTTGGACAGATTGAAGAAATAAAAAGGTATTGTTGATCACTCAGCTTGCTATTTATGTGACAAGTAGGGAAAATACAAAACACCTGTTTTTTGAATGCATCTGCACAAAGAGAGTGTGGAATAAGATTAGCAACACTACCGATTCAAGATCAGCCAACTAGGAAAGGAATAGCATTCTAAGGTTATGTTCAGGGAAGGAAACATCCACGGCAGTTATTAAAGCTTATACTTTCTCAGTGGTCCATAACATCTTATGGCGAGAAATTATAGAAAACATGGAAGAGGACAAACACCCGCACATGTGTTGACTATGAAGCTTATGAGAGATAAGAAGCTATATTTACAAACAATCTTGGATTAGTGTTCTGGACATTGGAGTCAACAAAGTCTCCTTGAGAGAATTGGTCTAGTAGTCACCTACAAGAACAAAAATATTAAGCATTGCACATGGGATAAGCCTACACAAGGAATGATGAAACTCAACAGTGATGGTGCAGTTAACAAAGATGGTGTTGGCTTTGGAGGCCTGATCAAAGGCAATTCTGGTAGTCTACTAATAGGTTACATGGGAAGATCCAAGTGCAGGTCAGTAATCATGCAGGAGCTATATGGAATTATATTTGGCATGTAAGGTGCGGCGAATGCAGGAGTTCAGAAGCTGGTTGTGGCTACTGACTCACTCAGAGCAACCTATATAATGAAGAACATTGAAGCACCTCCTTGGTATGCTCGAGATCTGGTTGCTGATATACAAATGACAAGTATGTTTTTTACTCAATTCAGTATTTCAGTGTACAACATGCTTACAGAGAAACCAACCAAAGAGCAGACTACTAGGCAACTTTGAGAACTAAATGTGATCAAATTGTAAATTATGTTTTAGGTCTTTTAATTGTAGCTTGTCTCGTATCCTTGAAAAAGATAAGAATGACTTTGTACGATGTCAGTATTTGATTAATGCATCTGGTAGGGGTCTACCAAAACGTGCGCATAGAAAAACCATTTTTAGCTTGCTAGCTGTAAAAACCATTCATCTTTAGTTTGTATAGAAATCTTGCCACTCACACATGTAGACTAGATTCATCTAAAAGCATCTTCATAAAGGTTACCCTTGTTTAATTAGCAGGAAAAAAAGGGAGAAATTGTGGAAACTTAAAATAATATAATTGCTTCATTTTTTTTGACATAAAAGAACATAGTACCTAGTACATCTTAGCATAGTTTAAAATATCGGATATCCGCAAATATGCGATGAATTAGCCGATATCACTCAAAATCTGCATTTTGAACTATGCATCGTAGTAAACAAATACAGTACGGTGATTAGAATGAAGGTTTCCATGACTCATGGAGAGATCAAGAAGTTCATGTTGAAAAGCTCTTTCCTTGTCATCTTAAAAAACTCTTTCCATGTCATTTTGGATTGGCATCAGTACCATATATGGTAAAAGAGAATACCTTTTGCAATGGATTAAATCTCTGCATTTACCAACCCTAAAAAGTATTTCAGACATGGAGATTGAGAGGCTAAAATTGGTAAACTTAAAGGTAGAAAGTTAAGATAAAAACTGATAAGGTCACCAATGTTACAAAAATTAATTACCTCTTTATTCTTGAATTAAATCTCGCTTTCTTTCAAGCAAGTTTTTCGCTTTATCGGAGTGAATCGCGTAAAACTCGCCAGGATGGTGTTTCAAGAACGGAGTGCGAGCAGTTTTAAACATAACCATGGACAATGATCCAAGCTTACTCAGCTGAATTATGTGTCTTCACATCATACATGGAATACATTCTTGTTGATGTATTCATGAAAGGCGAAGACACTCTTTTTTAGGTTGTGTGTTGAGGGTCTCATCCCAATCACGGACAGCAATTTCCTTGGCATGAATTACCTCAACTTTGAGAGAACAGAAACACCAGCACCAGTACTTGCCATTGGGCTTTTCTTTAACGTCCAATGTGCATAGGCGCGCAACAGCCATGATTCTTAATTGTACAGTGTTACTTCAATATGCCTCACCTTTTCCCCTACCTAAAACAGAACAGAACTGTAAACACTTGAACACTTTTCATTACCACAACAAAACAAACCAGCATACACTTTCTTGTGCACTTATATAAGCTTTTGAATTCACTCTGATAAAGCAAAGAGTAACCGAGTTGAGAGAAGTCCAACGTTTGTAATGCAATGGCGGACCACTTTTTGTTCCTCTGCAGTCATTTAAAGTTTCATACTCCCTAATGATCTGGTACACCATTTTAGCTACTTTTAGATAAAAATTTGGGGAATTAAAACATTATCCCTTCGTCTTCTTCTTTCTTAACCATTTTTAGCAAAAAAGTTTGAGAACTCCATCTCTTCTAATGGATCTCTCTGAGTTTGAATGTATCTGGAATCGATCAAGCGAAAAAGGAAGAAAGGTTTTAGTGGCTCAAGAACAACAAGTAACTAAAATCAATCAAAAGACATCTTTTGTGGAGAAGGTGAGAGGTGAGCAACCCAAACATGTTGAGATTTCTGATCTCCCCAATCCAGTGATGAGAGGCAACATCCCATCTATCAAGCTTCCCAAGCAAGCCGTTGAACGAGGTAAACTTTATTGTAATCATTGTTTGGTTGGTAGACTTGATTTCAAAAAGATTTCTTTGCCTCAAGTGAAAATTATAGCTTCAAAATTATGGGGTCTTAAAGGAGTATTGAAGATCATTCCTCTCGGAAAAGGTTTTTTCATGGTCAGATTTGCAAATAAGGAGGATTTGATGAGAATATGAACGGGTGGGTCTTGGAAATTCAATGATCAAGTCTTAAGACTCACAAAATGGACTCCAGATTTTGATCCGGAAGTTCAAAGAACTACAAAAACTCTAGCTTGGGTAAGGTTTCCAAAATTAGGGCAACAATACTGGGAGTACGAGTGTATTATGTCCATAGCCAAAGGAGTTGGATGCCCAATTGGGGTCGACAAATTCACTGTGGAACGGGAATTTGGCTACTATGCCAATGTGTTGATTGATTTGGACTTATCCAAACCTCTACCAAATCAAATCTTGGTGGAAGTAGATGATGGTAAGGAGTTCCTTCAAGATGTGGTGTATCCAGTGTTGCCAAAATTTTGTCCTCACTGTCAAGCCATTGGTCATTCAAAAAGTGAATGTAAGGGGTTGCAGAAAGAAATAGGGAAGGAGGATTCCTTATCTAGTAGGAACACCTATCAAGAGCCTTGGAGGATGAAAAGAAACAAGAATGGATCACAAAGAGAAGAAGATGTTGCTGCAACTTTGACAACACAAGAAAAGAACTTTGAACAAGTAAACAAAAATGGAGCAAGTACAAGTGGTACAAAAGAATCTATTCCCAATCAAGCTAACCAACAGTTGATAACAAAAGAAGTTACAAGTTCTACAAATGAGCTACAACAAGAAAGAAGTTTTCACATTAATGTCCCAATTGCACAAAGAACACAACGGAATGTTAGTCCTACTAATGTTAGAACTCTAGGTAACCATTTAGCCTTGACCAATTCTTTCAAGGCTATAGAGCGTGAGTTAGAGTCATCTCCAGGAACTCTTGTTCATAATTCAGCTAGTCCTAGGAACGCAAGCCCTATAAATGTTGACACTCCAGACAACAGTTTAGCTAATCCCAATTCTATCACAGCTCTAGAAGGAGTACTAGACTTGGTGCCAGAAACTCCTGATCAAGAACTATTGATTTCTGAAGAAGAAAGGATCATAGGAAGATGGGGAAATGATGTTGAGGATGATACCTTGCAGCCATTGGAACCTCTGGGCTTTGTAGTGGTGGATCCGAGAATTGACATTCAGTATTCTGTTAGGAGCCATAGTCAGCCATTGGCTTTATGCACTACTGGTTTTGAACAGGGAACCAATTATGATGTTGACATTGTTGTGCAAGAAGCTTTGGCAATCAAAGCCAGACTTGCAGCATTGGAAATTTGGAAGAGAACAAGCAATCTGTTCTAAAGAGAAAAGATGGTAAAAAGCCACCCACTAGCAAAGTGAAGAAGAAACAGTCTGACTATGAGCCTAGTGCTCTTAAGTCTAGTTTAGAATAGTTTTCTTGTATGCTGGTTTTGGTGAGGGTTAGATTTATTATCTCTCACCTTTTATTTTGTACTCCATTTCTCTTTCTATTTAGGGTAATATCCCAAAAAAACCCCATGTTTAGGTGCCTCTTCCTCAATAGGCCCTGACATGGGGTCATCTTCTCAAACAAGCTCCCTGACTCACCACTTTACCTTTTACCAATTTTTTTGAGACCTTAATACCCCTCAAGTACAACAGTGATGCCGTCTACATCGAATCAGACTTTTAGTCAGTTTCAGCAAGCATTAATGACTGCGACAATGACTACAAAGCTATTTCTAATCGTTGGATTAATCTGTGACACGTGTATGATAATGAACAATGCTTTATCCTCTAAACATAACATATGCAACCATTAAATCTGCATAAAACAAGTAAACAGCTGTGATGGTCTGACGTCTGAACCATCTTCATCGTCCCAAATATCTTATTCTCTCTGAAACCTTAACAATCTTCATCTTCTTTAACCAACCCATTGTTTTACAACCAAGATGACAAAGAAAAAAGGGAAATCAAAAGCGGTGGATGAGCAAATCTTTATGATCAATAAGAAATCAGGTAATGTAGTAGGTATTTTTAGGATTTTAAGGTTTAATCACCATAAAGATAGTATTTTTCTCACCATAAAGACGACATCCTTAAAGACAACACCATTAATCATAAAGACATAATCTTTATGATCATAAAGATGGTATCTTTGAAGTCATTAAAATGGTATCTTTCTCATCATAAAGATGGTATCTTTGAACTTTGAAGTCATTAAGATAGTATCTTTCTCATCATAAAAATGGTATCTTTCACTATTGTTGTGGTGGTATGAAACATTAGAGATCCATATGTCACAGTTTAAATTTTATATTTTTTTAGAGGATACACTACAACTTATTTTACTGATTAGAGGATATACCCTTATTGTTTCAGGTAGAACAATCAATGTTGTGTTTCGATTTGGTGGTGAGTTGGAGATTAATGCAGATGGATTGTCCTCATTTAAGAATGGAGACACAAAAATAACAGTTTGTGACCTGAAAATGCCGTATAAAGAATTTATGGAGATGGTTGAAGGTATCATCAATCTAAAGAGAGACAAATTTTCAATTCAATGTGTTGTGAATGAGTCTCCAGTCAGCATCCAATGTGAAGATAATTATGATCAATTGGTGATGGCAATTATAAATGCGAAGAATTTATATGTCATGTGTGTTTGGATACTAGGAGATTTACAACCAGTGAATGGGGAAGCAACTTTGACAATAAAAAAGAAGGGGAAAGGAAAAGAGAAAGTAGATGAGAAAGGGAAAGGAAAAGCTGCATTGAGAAGAAAGCTTTTTCCTGAAGATTTTTCTCCAACCAGTTGGGGTAATCAACCTGATTATTCAGATTTTTACACACCTAAAAAGCAAGGTGATGTTCCTTTCAAATATTTGATAGACCCTGCATCAGCACAGAAGAAGAACCATGTTATTTTTCCAAAAGGGGGTGGTAATGAGCAACATCCTTTAGTTTTGGATACCCCACCTGGGACTCATAGTTGTTTTGTTGTGTTAGAAACTCCCCCTTCTGGTCCTGCAATCGACCCAGGAGATTATCAAACTCCCTTGGAAAATGTTATGCGATTTGCAGTTAATAATGTCTACAGACCTGAGCCAATATCCTCTAAATCGCCTAGCTCATCCGTGAAAATGCAGTCCGGATCCTCTAACATTGATGCAGCAGCAGAAATTCTTTCACAAATGTATAACAATGATGGATTTTGGGATGGATTCTCCCATGAACTTGAAGAATATGGTGGAATACAAACACAACTAAAAGATCAATGTGCAGCTCAAGGTGAAGGCCAACCAACAAATGAAGATGATGAAGGGTGTTCAATAGAAAAGGATAGCGATGCAACTCAGTATGATTCTGATGTGGAAGTGCATGATTCACCAGTGATATCGACCACAGAAGATGGACTTGAAGATCAAATAACTGATGAAATTCAGTTCTTAGGCATGATATGGAAGTATTGGAAGATCAGATGTATGATGATTCCCAACCAATGTTCCCTCCTGATGATGATCATCTTTCCCAAAATGATCATCCTTCCCAACCAATATTGGAAGATGATTCTCTAACAGAAGATCAGATGAGGGGTTTTTATAGTACTAGCACCAATTTAGCGGATACAAGAAGTCATTTAGAGGCTCTTAGGTGCAATTTAGAGGCTAGATTCAGACATGCAGCTGGCCCCAACAATGTTCCAGTCGATGAGACCAATCTCCCAAGACATGAAAATGTTCTTCAACAACATAACAATTTTCAGAGCCCTGAAAATGTCCCACAACAGCAAGCTAATATCAATGTACCAGTTGGAGGAAATGTAAGAAATGAAAGGCATTACCCATCTGAGAACAATCGTGATTGGGATGATGAAGTCAAACAGGAACTTAACTTTATCTACGCAAATCTGCATAGACTCAATTTTGGTTGCGCTCCACACACTGAACCTTTACACAATGAGTATGTGATCCCTGAGATTGGACGTGTATATTTGTCCAAGGCTCATTTTATTAGAGACATAAAGCAATATGCAATTCAAAATGAGTTTGACTTCAGCAAGAGTAGCACAAACAGTGAAAGGGTCGTTTGGAAATGTAAAGTTGGTGGATGCCCATGGAGGATTCGTGCAACACCAAATGTGGATGGTACTTGGACCATAAGAACCTTTAATAATCATCACACATGTGGAAATTTCAGACTTGGAGCAACAAATCGTCAAGCAGATGCAGAATGGGTTGCCTCTAAATGTATAAGAAGGTTAAGGAATAATGAAGACCTCACACCAATTCAATTGAAAGCTGACATCGAACATGAATTCAAAATTAATGTTTCCTACAAAGTAGGCTGGAGAGCTAGGGAATTGGCCATGAAACAAGTATTTATCCTCTAAGAAACTCTTTATAAGTCATATAGTTTGTAAGTTGGTATCCTCAAGTTTATTGCTACTTCGCCTCTAAATAATTTCTTTATTTCCGCTAAATATATAACCCATATCCCCTAAGTGTTTGCATTATTAACTATATCATTATTTGCTGCAGTTAAGAGGTAGCTTTAGTCAGTCATATCAGCTCATCCAAACATATTGTAATGAACTTAAGTTAGTCGATCCGGATGTTGTTACTGAAATTGTGACAGGCCAAGGTGATCAATTCGAATGTTTATTTTGGACATATGGCATAACTGTGAGAACTTATAGAAACACAATGAGACCAATAATCATGGTGGATGGAACTTTTCTTAAAGGTAGATATCCAGGAGTAGTTCTGACAGCAATTACTATTGAGGGAAACAATCATGTGTACCCAATTGCTTTTGCACTTGTGTGTAAAGAAAACAACGAGTATTGGGAATGGTTTTTGAAAAAACTTAAGGATCATGTGGTTGGACATGATCACCAGTTTGTGCTCTTGTCTGATAGGCACAAAAGTATTATTCAAGCTGTACCAAAGATTCTCCCAAACGCTTGTCATATGTATTGTGCACAACACATGTCCCTCAAATATAGGAATGCAAAATTAAGGTGGTTGCTTAAAGAAGCTGCAAATACTCTTAATCAAAATGAGTTTTGGGGTTTTATGCTACAAATATGGGCAATTTCTGAGAAGGCATACAACAGCTTAATGCAAATTGGACCATTAAATAAGTGGGCAAGTGTTTTTCAGGAGAAATCAAGGTTTGTCTTCTAATGACTAGCTTGTATCCTCTAATTAAACATCTATATCCGTTAACATTGTTTTCTCTAGCTTGCAGATTTGGAATTATTTACACCAATCATGTGGAATCATGGAACAAAATGATTATACCCGAAAGGCAGATGCCAGTTACTTCTCTTCTTGAAGGAATTCACCCCAACATCATAAGGCATCACCGTGACTATCCTGTCGATGGTGAGAAGTTCAAGACACCTGTAACAAAGTGGTGCCACGAACTAATATTGCATAATGCTTGCAGGGGGCGTACATTCACTCGTGAGAAGTTTTCTCCAACTCTTTGGACAGTTTATGGTGAGAATAAGACATGTATCGTTGACTTGAACACGCGATCATGTACTTGCAAATGGTGGGAAGCAATGGGAATACCTTGTGAGCATGCAATGTCTGTGATTAGAGAAACCAAAAGTTATCCATATGCTTTTTGTGTTGTCTACTACAAAAGGAAAACATATGCAGAGACATACAAAGAACAATGGAGACCCACAAGAGGCAAGGATGAATGGCCGTAGGACAGAGCATCAAGAAGGATTCTTCCACCACTACCTTTTAAACAGGCAGGTCGTCCGAAGAAAAGGAGAAAAAAAGGCAAACTTGAAGGTGTCCCAGTTCAACTTAGAAGATGCTCAAGGTGTAAAGCTCCAGGACACAACAAGTCAACATGTATTGAAGTCATACCAGACTATGACTACTTCTTTCAACCTTTACCTGGAAAAGGACCACCACCCTAATGTTAAGTGTGTTAACAATTATTTTTGTGAGCTGAATTGTATTTTGTCCCTTTTGTATCCGTCAGAACAATACTAGATATCCTCTTAAAGTGTTGATGTTATCCTCGAATAGACATAGTATATTTTGGATTAATATCTAAGATGATAACCTTTGAATGGATTTTTATTAAATACTAAAGTGTTGATAACTTTAGATTATTAGTATTTTAGGTTGTTGTAACGTGTTTTTTAGGTTGTTGTAACGTGTTTATTAAGTGCATCTCTCAAAGGGTACCATTTCACATTATCTAAACTATATACTGTCTATCCTCTGAAATAAATAGTTTGTATCCTCTAAATGACATATACTGTATCCTCTAAAATATAGTTTCGGTATCCTCTAACTAACTGCATCAAAGGCAAACATAGCTATGCTACCAAATTAAAGAGAAACTGCATTTAACTCCAAAAGCTAATATATTAACCTCAGACATGTTTGCAACAACATAAACATGTTCAACACAAGACACATTAAATATGTTCAAAACAAGTCATGATGTTTTACAACTTTCCAACAACGAAATAAACAAGTTTAACAGAATACATCCAACAAAATAAAAGATCTACTTCTTGTTTGGTTTGAATCCACATTCAACAAGGTCCATGGCAATGCGCTTTCTCATCAGAGTTGCTATCCTCTCAAATAATGGTGGCTCACCTCTGAGAACACAGTCAAGATATGCAAGTAAAAAGACTCCACAACTGCAGCCATCATCCTGAGGTGTACAATTAACATATTCGCGTTCCCATGCTCTTTCAAGGTCAATGTCTTCTTCAGTAGGGTCAGCAGCAAACACCACATAGAACAACATCTCCTCGACCCCCAACTGTTGTGAAGATGGTTTCTTATAACCCAAAGAGTCATATATCTTGACCTTCCACTCCCTAAAGTTAAAGGCAAGCAGTATCCAGTGATTGTTGTTAACCTATATATTAGAGGATACAACATAAGTCTTTTGAGGATTGGAAAACATAACTTAGAGGATAATAAGTTTTTGATGATGTGAGATCACATATGTAACCGAGTTGAGGAATTCCAGCCAAACATTTTTTGAAATTTTTATTTTTTAACATTAAAGGACACAAAATCCTAAGTTACAAAATGAATTCTTCATAAGAGGTTACCTTGACGAAATTCGTTTGGGATCAGACCTGTGACTTTAAAATGTCGATAGAAAATGTTTTACAATTCAGCAACTTGTCCAAAGACAAAAAAAAAAAAAAAAAAAATTACTCTGCAAGCATAGACATAATATATAATCTTAACCTAACATCATACACAATTATATGTTCTGATTTCACAAATTAAATAATATTTTGCTCTCTTATTTTGTTTGTATCGCAGTTTCATTCTCGATCTTGGAAATTTCCATGTTCTTCCATAATTTATCATGGACATGTTACGCCGAACGACTCCTTTAAAGGCTAGCTTCAAGAATTTCTAGTACCAAATACATATTAGAAAAGATAGCGCGCACCTCTGACAAAATCACAAAGCCAGGTTCATAACAACCAAATATAAAAAAGTAGGAAAATTACTTATAGAGTAATTCATACATGCATATCACAAGTGTCATTTGAGACTCAAGCAACAAACTTTCAAACATATATATGATGTGATTGATCAAATTTAATTTGCATCAAAAATAAAAATTTTGTCCGCCACAAGAACTCAAAAAGTTAATGGAATCTGTATACAGTATACATGGCTACAAAAAACTGCATACCCACAACAAATCCTTGGCTAGGAAGCTCATATATCCTGTAAGCAGGATAGATTGCATGTATAAATGGAATATCTGAGTGGCAAAATAGTGTAGAAAGCTGTATATATATTCTAAATAGGAAACAATATATTTAGGATATATTTAGAATATTATGTATTTAGAATAGTGTATCTTTGTAGACAAGAAACTAACGTGTATATAAACCCATGTTTTGGGATGAATCAATATGAAAAACTGAATTGAATTGAATTGAAGTCTTTTATTCAACATGGTATCAAGAGCATGTTCAATCCTTTGAACTTGTTTTTTTGTGTTCTTTTTTTTATTGAATCTTTATTTTTTTTTTTAAAAAAAACTTATTGAATTTTGAATCCACTGCGTACTACAACCCTTGAAATCAAACCATTCTTGAATCCTTTAATCTCAAACCCAAATATCAAACATTTTCCCAAACCTAAATTTCATACCAGTTTTTCGCCTATTCTATTTTCTGAAGATTCGTCATCTTTGCAGGCTTCTATAAGACAGTATATTAGGATCAAGCAGCCGTACTATATCTTGTTTGAAAGATATTCAAGTCCTCTTTCCAACCCAATCAACGATTTGCCATTTGGAGGTCTGACCAGAGAGATACACTTGTTCTAGTAAAAGGTGTCAAATCTGTTTTGGTTTTCTGCAACAAATTTCTGCAATGGTTGGATCTGAAAACAATTCTTCGTCTACCGAAAATTCAATTGTTCCAGAAAATCAATCATCCTCACAAGTCCATTCATCACCATTACACCCCACAAGACAACTCGGCATTTTCTAAACTATTTCATTAGATGAGTCCAACTATAACATATGGGCTCCTTTCATGCGGATGTGTATTGGAGCAAGGGGAAAGATTGGTTATTTGATTGGCGCGATGGTTGAACCGCATATGAATTCTCCAGAATATGAAGTTTGTGAAACCGGCACGAAGTGGTTTGACATCAATTTTGTGACAAAGTGTCTTTGGTTATCTCGCCTTGAATTCATTGTTAGGAAAACCAAGATGTACGCATGGTCGTCTCGTGTCCTTGTGTCTCTTAGGTCTGTCTAGGGAAAGTTATTGGGTTCTGGACGTACGTACCGAGTTAGGACGTACGTACGTTCACTGAAGCAGCGAACTTCTTTTGGTCAGGACGTACGTACTCAGTTAGGACGTTCGTACGTCCAGGTAGTCAGCAGACGTGTTTTCGTATGGAGACGTACGTACCGGTTTAGAGCGTTCGTACGTCATGTTAGGCAGCAGTCTTATTTTTGTGTGGCGACGTTCGAACGTCATATCGACGTACGAACGTCCAAAGTCGGTTTGCACAGTTTCGGCCCATTTTCCTAGGTTTTCAACCCTAAGTATAAATAGGGTTTCTCTTCTACAGAACAAGATAGTTCTTTGGCCGTCCATCCTTCTCCTTGTTCTTGTGTTTTGGTTAGGTTTTTGATATTAAACTTGTTTGTGGCTATTGAACTCAATTCCCTTTCTTCCCCCTTTTCTCAATTCATATCTGTGTGATCTTCAAGAGTTATTGTGAATTCGGCTTCGAGTCTTCTTGTGTGTTCATCAAGAAGTCGAGTGTCTTGTGCGTACATCAAGGTGCTCTGGTGAAGTCAAGGTGTTAGAGATAACCAGGAGTATCAACTCGCAGTGAGTGCAGGTAGTTGATAGGTTTGTACATCTCTTTTCATCTAGTGGATTATTTTGTTGTCGCGAGGACAACCGTGGACGTTTCCCAGTTTGGGTTTTACCACGTTAAAAACTTCTGTGTGTTATTTACTTTCCGCGTATTGTTTGTTTGCTTGTTTTGAATTCACATTTGTTATACTAGCACTATTTGTAGTTTCTCAATTGGTATCAGTCGCTGGGGGCTGGTTAAGGAGCGTAAAGGCTCACGCTAACGATCAATAGTGCTTTATGGATTCTCACAAGTCTGCTACTTCAAGTCTTCCTCCACAATTCAGTGGAAAGGACTTTGGTCATTGGAAAGTACGTATGCGAGCTTATCTCCAAGAATTAGGAGAAGAAGTCTGGCTTTCTGTTGTCACAGGGTGGAAAGAACCTCTGACTACTACAGGTACTGATGATACTGCTGTTACATCACTGACGCCACGTGAAAAGTGGACGCCTGAACAGAAGTTGTTGGCAAATTATAACAACAAGGCACTCAATGCTATTTTCATGGCATTAAATGCTAGTGAGTTTCGTAGGGTGCAGGGCTGTGAAGAGGCTAAAGATGCATGGAACAGGCTTATCTGTACACATGAAGGTGACGAAACAGTCAAAGAAAGTAAGCTGGAACTGTTAACATCTCAGTTTGAGAATCTACGGATGGATAATTCTGAGACTTTTGATGATTTCTTTATTCGTCTCCAAGACATCATCAACTGCAGTGCGGCTATTGGTCATGCATATACTGACACACAGGTGGTCCGTAAGATATTGCGTGCTTTGCCTCCTCGGTTTCGTTCACGAAAGGATGCCATCACTGAAAGTAATGTGATTAAGAACATGTCCATTGAGACACTTGCTGGCAAACTAAGGACATGTGAGATGGAACAGGCTTTGGAAGAACCTTTGAAGAACAAATCTGTAGCATTCAAAGCTACATCGTCTAAAGAACCTTCCACAGGACCTTCTGATGATGAAGAACAGGATGTGGATGATAACTATGCGTTCCTGTCACGTAGCTTTCAGAAGATTCTGAAATATCAACAAAATCGAGATCCTCGAAAGCGATTTCCTGATTCCTCAAATGCTCCTAGAAGTCGTGGTTTTGAGCGGTTCTCTGTGGATGGGAGAAGAGCTCGAGTTGATCGTAAAGATGTCCAATGTTACAAGTGTCGTGATTATGGACACTTTGCAAATGAATGTGATAAGAAGGTCGATCGCAAACCTGGTGATAATTCCAAAGCGAATCTCACAGTAACATGGGATGATTCAGATGATGATGATGATGGGAATCTCTCAAATGTTGTCTCAAATTATGTGGTCTTCAGTGCATCCCTGGATGAACATCCAGGAGGTATTGTATCCTCTTCTACTGATATTAATGTTTCTGATTCTGGTGTTCATGCTACTACTAGTGAATTATGTGACATGTATAAGTTTTCTATGCAACAAGTAAAGTTGCTTGAAAAAACTAACACCGTCTTGCAGGATCAGGTAGAGAGCCTTGGGCAGGATATATGCAACCTTACAGGTGATTCCAACATGTTGAAGGAAGAATTTGTGAAGGAAAAGGAGGATTTCCAAGTGCGTATTGTCACTCTGGAAAAACTGAATAATGATCTTGAAACACGGTATCGATCCCTTGTACTGGAGCATGAGAGAGTAAAGGCTGAGTTGTTTGCTGCTAACAAACAATTGGTTGGGTTTGGTAAAGCAAGTGCTAATTTAAACTCTCTGTTGGGAATCGGTAAATCCCATTCAGATAAATCTGGTTTAGGTTATGACACCTCTGTTCCCCTTGCTACTGCTAGCACTTCCCGCACTACCTTTGTGCGACCAACAAGTGTCGCTATTCCTGCTCCTGTGCAGGTGCCTAGTGTGGTATCACCACCCAAGGTTACTCATGTGAAGCAAGTTCGGAAAAAGAACTCTAGACACAAAGGCTTTAAATGTCTAACATGTGGTCGCATGGGTCACACTTCTGCCTTTTGTTGGAATAATTTGTATCCTGCTCATCATCCTTCTTTTGCAGGAAACTCATATTGGAACAAGTCTTCCACCTTCTCCATGCAGGCTCCATACATGTGGAATGGCTATGCTCCGTGGGGTTTACCCAGAACTTCTCCTTATGGAAATCGTCCTCAAGCAACACCCATGCCTACTCCACCACCACATTTCTGGGATAGGAGTATGGATGCATCCAGGAAAATGGTGTCTCACATGGCTCGCTTGGTTGAACCATTGGCTTCATCATGGTATCTTGACAGCGGTTGTTCGCGTCATATGACAGGTGATAAGACTCTGATTGATAACCTGACTCTTGGTTATGGAGGTAAGGTTAGGTTTGGTAATGGCAAATTGCTTCCGGTTGAAGGTAAAGGTAACTTTTCTGAGGTTGAATCGCTCAATAGTCATGAGCTTCTTTTTGTTAAGGGTCTTAGGTCAAATCTATTGAGTATTAGTCAGTTATGTGATGCTAAATTTAAGGTTGTGTTTGAGGATAATAGGTGTGATGTTTTTGATTCCAATCATATCTTGGTGTTATCTGGTAGTCGCTCATCTGATAACTGCTTCATTGTCACTACACCTCTTCCGCTTTCATATACCTAATGTGGTCATTGGAACTGTCTGTGTTTAGGATGTCTTAGGTTTGGTCATTTATTGTTGTTGTTGGTATTGAGGACATACTACACTCTCTATTGTGTGGATTTCATTTTACAGATGTTTCTAGTTTGGCGTTCTCAACTGTCTTTGTGTCATGCATAGTTGTAGGGTTACATTATACTCTCTTCGTATTGGTAGTTTCTTGCATGATGCATTTCAATGTGGTTGGCTTGACATTTTCAATACATGTATAACTCCAGTCTTCCATGGTTGTTTCTTTCATGATCGTTGTTTTTATTTTCTTTATTCTCTCACCTCTTGTAAGTGGTCAATGACTCACAAAATCCCCAGCCATTTCAATGTCTTGAGAGCATACTCATTTGGCTAAGAACCCGTTGGGGCTGTGAGAGTCATGCTCTGACGGATGCACTCAAGAGATGTTAGTTCTTGTGTTGCACGTTATCATGGTATTGCACTTCTTGAGTGTGTTTTTACCGAAAAGATGTAGGCTACACCCTACCCTCGTGTTCTGGCAAAAGATGGAGATATTTCATACTCCCACACGGGAATGGCATCTGTTTCAATGGTTTACAAAAAAAAAAAAAAAAAAAAAAAAAAAATGAATAGTGGCTTTCGCATTTGTCTAGTTGAAGGACAAGAAGAAAAACAATAGTGTGTGTTTTTGGGCTAGTTGCAAGTGACCTTCAATATTCTCTATGATCATGTCTTTAGTTTGTTTTTCGGAGATTGGTATTGGTCTATCAGGTTCTTCTACATACTTGCATCATTCTAGTAACTACCATGTCATGGTGTATGATGTCGTTCTTCTATTTTGCATTCTCTTGTGGTTGAGGTTTGTTTAAACTATATTCGGTTGTAATTGGAATTCGTATGATACGTAGAAGTGTTTTCTTGTGATGTCTCTCAATATCTGTTTCTTTTTCGGGTTATGTGGTTTATTTTAAAAAAAAAAAAAAAAAAAAAAAAAAAAAAATGTGTGGTCGTACGAACGCTGTGATGACGTCCGAACGTTGAGGTGGGCAGACCTTTTTCCAACGTACGAACGTTATTAGAACGTACGAACGTAGGGTCTGACAGATGTTTTTTTTTTTGGAGTCCCGACGTACGAACGTCATTAGAACGTACGAACGTAGGGTCTGACAGATGTTTTTTTTTTGGAGTCCCGACGTACGAACGACTTTAGGACGTACGAACGTCCCTGATACAGTCCGGCCCATTTGCTGTTTAAATTCAATTTTTGTTTAAACCAATGGCCTATTGTTATATCGATCGTGCTTCTTCTTCTCTTGCACGTACACTTGGTATTCGGCGCTCCCCTTCAACCGTTTTGGTCTCTCTTCTTCTTCTAGCATTTTTTTTTTCTTTTCCTCCTCTTCCTTGAAGGTTGTTTGTTGCTTAACTTCCGAAGTTTCTCTGTCTAGTGCATAATCTGTTCTTACTCAAGTAAGTAAACTCTACTTCTTCCTATACTCTTCTTCTTCTCTTCTCCTTTCCCTCTTGGTATTGATTGGATTGCATGGTTGGTTTCCATTGTTCTTTGCAATATCTGTTTGTTTTATTTGTCTTGTTGGTTAGTATTTCCATTCAATTCCTTGAAATTGTTGGACGAATTGGATATCTCTATTTCTTGTTCTTGCTTATTTACTGTTGGGATTGTTTTGTGATATGTTTGGGTACTCACCATTGCTACCGTGTTGTCGATAGCATGTGTATTGTTTCTGCACATCAAGTGTTTGATTAAATGTCACAATGACTTTGCTGTTTTTATTTGTCATTGTTTCTTACATTTTTGGTTTGTTTGATGTTGTGATTGTGTAGGCAATGGCTTCCAAGCGCGCACGCACCACTTCCTCCAACGCGGCATCCTCTTCTCGCGCTCCGAGAGGTCGTGGTTCGACTCCGGGTTTGTCTCATCCATCATCCCTTGGCGCTCATCCTCGAGCCAAGGCCATTGTTCCCGAGCGGTTCTTCGACTTGGGAGACATTGCTGCCACCCCTCTAGGGGCATCTCAACTTGGCAATATCGCATTGTTCTTTGAGACTCGGAATTGGCTAAGGGTGGCTCAACCAATCACCAAGTACTCGGTTGAGCATACGATAGCTTTCTATGAGACAAAGACACCCTCGCAAAATCGATCGAGTTTTTCGGTCTTGATTGAAGGTCGGCGATACACCATTTCTCCTAAGGTGATACGCGAGGCGTTGGGTATTGATGGTGACTTTATTCCTGAAGGTGTTGTTCATGTTCGATGGCCTATTCCGGATGAGATTCAGATTGACCTTGTCGATCAAGTTCAGCGGATGTTCATCGATGGGGTCACGGAGAGATATCATGCAAAGTTCTACAGCGCCATCCTTGTCCACATGGTTGCTCACTCCAACATCTACCCCACCAAGGGCAACAAGATAATAATGACCGACGACATGGTCAAATTGGTGGTTTGTATGTCGGTGCACCATATTAGTCTTTCTGAGGTCATCTACAATCGGATGCTTCAAATTGATGCAGCTAAGGGTACTCTTCCTTTCCCTAGCTTTATTATGACAATTCTCAGGCACTTGGGTTTTCAGGGACAGTACACGGAGGTGAGCCCTCCAAGGTTCGTTGGCCATGACTGGGTCAATGCCATTAAGAAAGGCTGTCAGTCTCGGAAGGTTGCCTTTGAGTCTGTGGGTGCGCGCTTGACGCATCATCTTATTTGGGGAGGCCGGGCGCTTGTTCGCGATGATGATTTTGATCGGGCTTTGACCTCTGGACGCCCCATCCCTGCCTCTGCTAGGGGAAATCGGGCTGTTGCAGCCATTGATGCTCGGGTTTCCTCTCTCCGCCGTCATCAGGACCATATGGATGCTCGGTTGGATCGTTTCGGGGTCATTCTCTCTCGTCATGATGTCATGATCAGTGATATTCATGCGATGAATGTTGCTCAGATGCGGCATCTACAGCTGGACTTCACTCCCACAGACTTGCCCCCGTTTCCGGAAGAGGTGCCTCCTGTTCCTGGTGAGAGTGATGGTGATGACTCAGAGAGTGAGGATGAGGGTGATGGTGAACCGAGTGATGGTGCCTCGGGATCCGAGTAGTTGGTTTTCTGGTTTCCTCTTCCCATTTTTGTATTTAACTGCTATATTAGTTTGTTTCTATTTTTTTTATTGTACATGTTCTTGGATATTGCTATTTTCTTGTTAGTTCAAGTTGGTTTCCTTGTTTTGCAGTAAAATTTTCTGGGGTAATGGACCTTCCTTTTTGGACCCATGATATGTTTACTCCTATGTTTCTTATAAATAGGGAGTCCTTTTTCTCCTTCACTCCCATTGTATCTTCTTATCTCTTGCTAATTCACTCTTTGTTCTTCAGAATCTTCTATGGCAGAATATGAACTTCATGGAGTTTTTGTTCCGACTGTTGGTTATGTGTCGTTCATGGTAATGGAGTACAAGAACAATGATAAGGTTTGTCGATTATGTCGCGTTCCCCATGGATATGACTATATTCATCGTCCTTTTCTTAATCCTTGTTTGGTTCGTGTCAATCATTGGGAGAGATTACCGGGACATCTTCAAAATCACATCTTGGAGTTGGTTGGTTATCCGAAGGTTCCAGGACTTGCTGCTCCACTTACCGACTGTGGCTTGGACAGCAGGATTGAGGAGTTGTTTTGTAAGAGTGGATGGCTGGAGGATTATGATGATCATGTGATTGCTCGGTGGAATAGGCCTTCGGCTCGTGCGGAAGCTTACTTCTCCAAGCTTCCTTTAGGTCATTGGGAACGGGTTTTTCGAATTCGTTAACTCAAGCCTTATGTTTTTGTCGTTTTTGTTTTTCTTATGTTTATGGATTTCTCTGTTTGGTTATTAGTTGACTTTCGGAACTTTTAATAGTTGGATTAGTTTTATATTTTTATCTGTCTTATATTCTTTCTTTGGTATTGATTTCTTCTTCTTGGTTATTGGTTTACAGTTATTCTTTTCCTTTATTGGTTGGTAGTTTTGTTCACTTGTTGTGACAAAAAGGGGGAGATTTATGACTCTAATTACTAACAATCGTCTTCTTGTTGTTAGGTTATTCTTGGGTCATGTTTCAGGTATGCTACACGTATGGGGGAGTTGCTCATGAAGTTTGGAGCTCATGAAGTATGGGGGAGTTGCTCGAAGGAACTTCTGTTGAATCTTTGATTGCTTCCGTTCGATCTCTGATGGTTCAAGCATCTTCCTAAAGCTGGATAACAAGAATTGGTGACTTGTTATGTGTTTCTATTTTGAGTGTTTTTGTAGGCATGTTTTATAAATGCCATGGTTTGGGATTGTAAGCACGTTTTATAAGTGCTATTAGAGTCATAGGTTTTTGTCACAAAATCAATGTCAAAGGGGGAGATTGAAACCGGCACGAAGTGGTTTGACATCAATTTTGTGACAAAGTGTCTTTGGTTATCTCGCCTTGAATTCATTGTTAGGAAAACCAAGATGTACGCATGGTCGTCTCGTGTCCTTGTGTCTCTTAGGTCTGTCTAGGGAAAGTTATTGGGTTCTGGACGTACGTACCGAGTTAGGACGTACGTACGTTCACTGAAGCAACGAACTTCTTTTGGTCAGGACGTACGTACTCAGTTAGGACGTTCGTACGTCCAGGTAGTCAGCAGACGTGTTTTCGTATGGAGACGTACGTACCGGTTTGGAGCGTTCGTACGTCATGTTAGGCAGCAGTCTTATTTTTGTGTGGCGACGTTCGAACGTCATATCGACGTACGAACGTCCAAAGTCGGTTTGCACAGTTTCGGCCCATTTTCCTAGGTTTTCAACCCTAAGTATAAATAGGGTTTCTCTTCTACAGAACAAGATAGTTCTTTGGCCGTCCATCCTTCTCCTTGTTCTTGTGTTTTGGTTAGGTTTTTGATATTAAACTTGTTTGTGGCTATTGAACTCAATTCCCTTTCTTCCCCCTTTTCTCAATTCATATCTGTGTGATCTTCAAGAGTTATTGTGAATTCGGCTTCGAGTCTTCTTGTGTGTTCATCAAGAAGTCGAGTGTCTTGTGCGTACATCAAGGTGCTCTGGTGAAGTCAAGGTGTTAGAGATAACCAGGAGTATCAACTCGCAGTGAGTGCAGGTAGTTGATAGGTTTGTACATCTCTTTTCATCTAGTGGATTATTTTGTTGTCGCGAGGACAACCGTGGACGTTTCCCAGTTTGGGTTTTACCACGTTAAAAACTTCTGTGTGTTATTTACTTTCCGCGTATTGTTTGTTTGCTTGTTTTGAATTCACAATTGTTATACTAGCACTATTTATAGTTTCTCAGTTTGGACAACAGATAATGAAAGGGTGAAAAGTTGGCTTACTGATTCCATGGAGACTTCTCTTATGAACCGATATATTCTTCTTCGTACTACAAAAGACATTTGGGAGGCTATGGAGAAAACCTTCTATGATGACTCTGATGAAACTCGAATCTTTAAATTGAATAAGAAGTGTTTTGAAGCGAAGCAGAATGGGAGACTGATAAGTCCTTAAAAGTGTATATTTATCCCCTGAATAACTCCTTGTTTGTATAGCACTTAGCTTATATTATTGTGTTATATCTGTTGATTAGTGCTTTCTTGTCATTTGTGTAGGTTTCATGAGCCGGAGTGCGAATATTGTGTTGAAGCCCACCAAAAGTCAAGAAAAGCCACAAAAAATGTGTTATTTGCACAAGAGAAGAAAAATTGATATTTACACCCACAGATTTATTGAGGGCACCCCACGAGTGGTCCTATTGACTTGACTTTATGTCAAAGTGGGGCGGTCCAAATCTCAGCCCAAACCGGGTTCTATTGAAGCCCACAAGTCAGAATTTCTATTTTAGGCCTTTATTAAAGCCCAATCTTAAAAAGGCTCTACAAGAAGATCCAAAAGTCAGATTTGGGCCCATAAACTGTCTAATTGAAGGTCTTGGTTGAAGCTACAACTTAAGTCCAAGATAAGTAGGTTTTGCTAAAACCTAATGCCTCTATAAGACCAACAGCAGCAGCCATAAAATTGACCTAATTTGGAAGTCTTTGTATGCAAGTATTATGCTTTATATTTACTATATAAGAGAAGTAGTAGCTAGGGTTTAGGATAGTGAATGCTTGAGAGGCAAAAGTTCATCTTCTTCTTCTTTTGTATTGAACTCAATTATTATCAATATCAATCCATTAACTTTTCCCTTATGATCTCTTGTTATTTATTTAGTTATTCCATGGTGTCATTATCAAGGATGAGTAGCTAAATTCCCTTAGGGGAATGGTTGAAACACTCTAGATAATGCAAAAGCACCATGTTTGTCATTAATGTTCATTGTGATTCAATTTCTTAATAATTGTTTATTTCAATTCTAGATAGAAGTAAACATGATTATTTATGTGTTATTGTTATCCATATTGATTAAATACTATTATTAGAGTATAGGGAGACCTAACTATAATGGTTGTATTAGATTAATTAGAGATATGTGATGGAATAACTGAGAGGTGACTATCATATATTTAGAATTAATCTCTTTTATTGGACCCCTTTTGTAATCAAATTGAATAGCTGAGAGGTGACGGTTTAATTAAAGAGATATATTCAATAACACATAAAGAATCCGGTTTTAATTGGATGGAATAGCCGAGAGGTGACTACTTGATTATTATAGGTATTTATGATTAATTGGAATAACTGAGAGGTGACTCATTAATTGTTATAGATTGAACATGAAAGGATGACATGTTATGTTTGCATGATTTAGTTTGTGGATACCAACTCTTTCCCTTATGTCATCAGAAGATCTTCTCTACATCTCTATCATCTTCTTAAGTTAGGTTATTTGTAGTTTATTTATTATTACCTGTAGGAAGTAGAATCAATCTCTATCTTGTTTATTGATTCCTTGGTGTTTCTTAATTATTGTTTTCTATTGTGCTTGAGCTAAGATCTTCACCTTTGAGGTGGGTACGACCCTTGTTTGTTACTTGTCTACTTTGATAATCAATATATACAGGCACAAGAAGGAAGTTCAATATAAATCTATCTTTTGATTAAAGGTTACACAAAATACATTCTATCAAAATGACATCGTTGCCGCTCTAAGGAACGGAATTCATTCAAACACAAGCGAGAATAGTAGTTTCGGGACATCATCCCACTTCTATCCCTCCCACCCTTCTATTATTATTTCTTTTAATTATTGTTTTTAAGTGTCTTGTTACTTCGTCCTATTATTGATCTTGCAGCGAAGACGGATTGAAAAAAGCTCAAGGAACGAAGCCAAAATCAAAATTTGAAAAAGATCACACATTCAGGAATTTTTCCTGAAAGTTACTGGTTCAATCTGGTCTCGATCTCGAGTCAAGTTCATATTGGCCTGTAGCAATCTCGAGTCGAGTTTTCGGCAGGAATTTGACACGTGTTGCGTGATTTTTAGAAGACATTCCAGAGCAAATTTTCAATTATTTATTTTTTCCTTTTGAGTGATTGTGAGGCTGAACTAAGTACTTCAATTTTTCCAGTATTTTTAGAGACTTGTACGTTATTTAATTTTTCGATCCACGAAGGGATCACGGTTGTAATATTTTTAAAGTAGGTGTTGTTAGGTTTATTATTTGTGTTGTTTGTGGCGGATAGTAGAGCAAGGTTGTGGAGGTAGTCTTGAGTCTACTAAGGAACGACTCCTAAGGATGATTGAAACCCAGGGAGCGGTTTCCCCTTAGTCGACTTCAACTCGTCTTCTCCCCACTTTTTTGTGCTTGTTTGGCAATTTTACTTTTTCTAGCACAAAGTGGGAGGTAAGCATACTCCTAACCATCCTTGAATCCCATGCGAGAGGAGTTTATGTATTGATTAGCATGACCTTGATTGTTACTTGATTATAATTCAGTTTTTACTTTTTGCTAAACTGGGACTGCAAGGCGGACCTGACCTAAAAGTGAAACTTAATATCAATTGATTGCAATATCCTAAGCTTTAAAATTGAATCAACTAAAGCCATACTATCACGATGTTCATTTGAGACCTTGAGCAGATATTTCAACTAGTACCGCGTGAACCATTCTTTAATTGGAGCACAAGCTAGGAATTGGGTCTGGAATTCCTACAGATTACATCTGTAGAATCAGTGTGGTTTATTAATTAAGGAACGTTACTTATGCACGGAAAACCTCCCACACTGGTTATTCGCTACTTGACTTTCAAAATATAGGGAGAATTCACAACTGAAGCTTAGGAAGAACTCATTGACTCGGGTGAACACAAAATTGAGTCAGTTTTTGAGCCCCTTGTTAGATGTTTTTGAATGGTTAGGACTTTTGTGGCATATGTAATAAGCATGTTACATGCATCTTAGATCGGGTAAAATCTTGTCCAAACCTATTCAAATCTACACAAAAAACACAATCACGAACCTCACTCCTTCTCTTGAGGAAGAGTTTAACAACTCAACCTCACTTTCTGAAGTAAATCGTGCACCTATGGCTCAAGAAGCTACCCTTCGGGATTACTTTTCACCTTTGGCCACTGGGCCACCTACCTGCATAGTCTTGCCCGAGACAACTGCAGATAGCTATGGCATTCGCCCTCAGATTGTGGGCATGTTGCCTAAGTTCCATGGACTTCCACAGGAAGATCCATATCAGCACCTCAATGAGTTTATGACCGTGCTAATACTTTCAAGGAGAAACATTTTTCTGAAGAGGAAGTTAGCTTGAAATTGTTTCTTTTTTCTCTTGAGGATTGTGCATCTCACTGGTTACATAGCCTTCCTTCCAATTCTATTGACACCTGGGCTCAACTTAGCAAAAAGTTCTTGACCAAATTCTTTCCTATTACCAGAACCAATCATATTGTTGATGCCATCAGGAATTTCCAGCAGAAAGAGGGTGAGGTTTTCTTTGATGCATGGGAGAGGTATCAAGACATATTTCTTCAGTGTCCACACTAGAAAGTTGATGACACAGAAGAAGTTAGCATCATAGAGGCCTTAATTATACAACTAGAACCATGGTTGAAGGCATGAGCGGTGGAGAATTTCTTGATATGTCCTCCGCCAAGGCTATTGCATTCCTTGAAAAATTGGCTAATAATAGCCAACAATGGAACTTACCTGGACCATACCTGAGAAACACTACCCTGGACTCATATGATAAACCTAGAGGCATGTATGAGCTCAAACCCGACACCGAGCTTAAATCTTTACTTCATGGTTTAGTAAAAAAGGTAGAAACACTTGAGGTGTTCTTAAACCCCACATCACCTGTTATGAGTGCCTCCACTCTCCAATATGATGCTTGTCATGACCAGATCCATACTGTCGAGTTTTGCACTCTCCTTTATAATTCAGCAGAAACTGAGGAAGCCCGTGCGTTCAATTAAGCTGGGCAAACCAACTTTTCTAAGGGCAATGCCACGTACCCATACATGGACCATTCTAATCTGTCTTACTCGAATAATAATTATGCGGCTTCACCTGGTTTTATTAACTCTTATGGGCAACGTAGCAATGCCATTAAAATGGGAACAGGGTAACGGTCCTCCCCCCTTATTCGAACAATGAAAATGGAAATAGGGTAACGGTTCCCCCCCCCCCCCCCCCCCCCCCTTTATTCGAACAATGCTCATCACATGAGTAGTTCCAGGGGCCAAGTGTCGACCAATCAATTTACCTCTTCTAAGACCTCCCTTGAGGATGTGCTTGCTCGTTTCATTCAACAGACGCAAGCGTCCGTTGAATCAAATGCCCAAGCTATCCAGAGGATTGAACAAAAACTTGATGAGAAGGGCAAATTTATGGGACAAGCTATCCCGAACCCCAAGGGCAAGAAAAGTGCCTTGGTGACGGAAAATCCAACTCCGTCTACATCACCACTGATTGCAGAAGTTAAAACGGTTTCCACACTTAGGTCAGGTAAACAGATTGATAATCAGATTAATTATAAACCAAGTCCTAACATTGTGACCCCGGTTACCACTGCACCTGTTGCACCACCTAAAGGTCTGGCTAATGAGGCTACCACCTCTAAGCCAAGGAAGCATGCCTGTGAGATTGTGGATTCTCCGCAAACTTACAACCCGCCCGTGTCTTACCCCTAGAGACTCACAAGGTCTCTGTAGGAAGTCCAAGCAGAGGAGGTATTTGATGTGTTCAAGCATATAAATATTAATATACATTTTCTCACGGCTATTAAAAAGATACCTTCCTATGCTAAGGTTTTGAAAGACTTGTGCACCGCAAAGCGGAAAACAAATGTGCCCAAAAACGCATTTGTAGCGGAAGAATTCTCTGCACTTGTCGAACATAACGGTGTGGTAAAATATAAGGACCCTGGAAAACTGACCTTACCCTGGAAGCTTGGTGGTAAGTTCATAGGAAAAGCTTTGTTAGACCTTGTAACGCCCCGAGATTTCGTCCTCGCTCATCCCGGTGCGCCGAGCACCATACCGCTCACTAATGTTAATATTGTCCCCCTTTAGTCACTGCGGATATCCAGCAGTAGAGGGTTTTGGATCAGGGCCCACCCATGTGGTTTACTCCAAAAGGCCTTGACATTAGTTAAAGTATGGTTAAGCTCTATATACTACCACTACAACCACTTTCTTTGGTGACGTGGGACTAACACCAACTCATGGGTGTTACAATCTCACTACCTTAGAGATAAAGCGGTCCTGGGCTCTGCAGTACACTTAGTACAGTCCCAAAATCTCTGACGCTCCTTGCCGAGTGTGTTCGTGTACCTGGCGCTCCTTTCACCCCCTGGGTGTTGCATGGCCTTTCCAACGTACTCCCCCAACCCCAACAAGAGATCCGTCGTCGGCTCTGATACCAACTATAACGCCCCGGGATTTCCTCCTCGCTCATCCCGGTGCCTCGAGCACTATACCCCTCGCTAATGTCAATATTGACCCCCTTTAGTCACTGCGGATATCTAGCAGTAGATGGTTTTGGATCAGGGCCCACCCATGTGGTTTACCCCAAAAGGCCTCCAGTCTCTCTCTCTCTCTCTCTTTTTCTTTTTTTATTTTTTTCCTTTTTTTTTAAATTTGGGTCGTGACATTTCTTGGTATCAAAGTTGAAAGAGAAGGGATTGTAATGACGAGAGAGTTGTCGAGTTTAGTCGCAGAATTTAGAAGCAGTGCTTGGTTTAATTTGCTTCCAGGAAAGTTGCAGAGGTTGGAGTTTAGAAGAAGAAGAAGAAGAAGTACTGAACGTGGGGTTACATGTGAGTGGATATAGTTTAAAGAATTATATTTTTATTCTACTTTATGATGATGTTGACCTATTCAGAAATTATAGATGAACGTTAATTAGAATGTAAGAATAGGTATTGGTATGCATATTGTTATGTACATATATCTTATAGGAATTTGTTATCTTTTGAACTTATAGGAATTGATGAATTAGAGTCCAAATATATGTGAATATTATTCTGGTTTTTATTATATATAAGAACGTGGTTCTAATTAATTACTTTGTAATTGTGGTCAGGTAGGACTTCTATTACTGTGAGGTATATATCTATATATATTATATATGGATTACATATTTACGGAGACTTTTAATTTCTGAATTGTTATGGGTGTACAGTACACTATTTGTTCTTGTTGCCGGTTTTGATATCTTGTATGGCTATGTATGCTAAGAAATTAATGCTTATCAAGAAAAAAGTACATATTGATCAAAGAGATTAAATTCTGAATTTTGGGACATAATTGATAAATTGCATTGAATGGCCGACACCACAGACGTTGTATTTACATGGGAAAATGGAAAAGAAATATGGAATGGATTTAGAATTTAGAACTTATGAGTTTATGTGTTTTGTGTATTTACATGGGAATGGAAAACAAATATGGAATGGGTTTAGAATTTGGAACTTATGAGTTTATGTGTTCTATGATCGAATGATGTTGTCTGCTTGATAATTTAATTGTTTTTGGTAGTTGCCCAAGCATTAGTACATTTGCCACACCTGTGAAATTAAGTTAAGGAAATTAGATATTACACTAGACGGTTTAGCCTGGGTGTTGACACTTAGAATTATATTTGGGTATTTCCTAGACGGCTTACCCTGCGGAACTGACCCTATAGACCTTCATAGCCTTCGGGGTTGGTCTGGGCGCCACATTAGAAAGCTCAAGGGAGCTATTAGAGATAATGAGTTAGGCATAAGTCGAGGCTAGCCAAAGCTTGCAGGTGAGCACGCACTTGGGTTTTGGTTTCCACATAGAGGCTCTTAACCATAGTCAAGGCACACTGGTGCAGTGTGGGTATTGCAAATGTGTGGAGTGCATCCTGTGGAAGGTGTACTAGTAATTGGGCATATGTTGTGATTTTTATGATTGTTAAACCCGAGCACCGGGCTAGAGGCTAGGTAGTGGTTTTGTGATTTTGAATTCGTTGTTTGGTAGTGTGCTAAGGTTTATGGTATTGTAGTGCTTGGTGTTAATTAATGATATGGGTAAATTTTATATACTTTGATTATGAATCGGAGGTAACTATGATTATATGGAAGACCTGCGTTGTTTTATTTATTATGGGAATTAATAGTCATAAGTAGACTTGTCATTTTAGCAGATTGCAAACTATGAAGTGTTGGAATGAGTCATTATTAATGGTTTAAATTAACAGAATATATTTTCAGATTAATACAAAGTATTAGATAACACGTAATGTGTATGTGATTTGGTATATCTTTATTATATTTGTCTATTATGTATTAACTCCATTTTTGCTGGTGGATAGGTCAACTAATTTATTTTGTGCAGGTGGATAGACCTATCCTTAAAGACAGTTGCTGCTTAGGTAATGTATTTATATTATCAATCAATTAAAATAGTAAATAGATAAATTGAAATTGGATAATGGGATTAAACATGTGATTAAATAATGGATAAAGGGTTTAAATATAATGGAATTGATATGGTTTTTGGTGTATGCTTATTTTCTTAGCATGGAAGAATTGTTCTTGAAGGTTAATTATGTTATTTTGTAGGAATAGATTTCCCCCTTGTTTACTCATACCGGCTTTTATGCTGACCCATGTTGCTTTGCTTTGCACGTGGGTTTGTTCCATTTGGAATTTCATTTGGAATGCAGGCAGGAGAGGTTTGAGCTATGAAACTGTGACAGACCGCTTATTGAGACCAGTAGAGATCTTTAGATGTTTCAATCATGTATTTTATTTGAAAGTGGTATTCATGTATTTTGTTGGCGTAAGTTATGTTGTATAATAGGATGGAATCAGGTGTACTTTTATCGTTTGGATTTTTCTTCATTGTATTTTATTTAAGATTTTTGTTGGATCTGGTTTTGAGTTAGAAATTGTTGCGGCCTGGGTTTATTTAATTTTTTTTTTTTTAAATTCGGGTCGTGACATTTCTATTGTAACACCCATGAGTTAGTGTTAGTCCCACATTGCCAAGAAGTGATTGTTTCGGTAGTATATAGAGCTTATCCATACTCTAACTAATGTCAAGGCCTTTAGGGGTAAACCAGATGGGTATCCAAAACCTTATACTGCTGGATATCCGCAGTGACTAATGGGGAACAATATTGACATTAGCGAGCGGTATGGTGCTCGACTCACCGGGATGAGTGAGGACAAAATCCCGGGGCGTTATAGTTGGTATCAAAGCCGACGATGGTTCGCCTATTGCATGTGGGTAGTACGCTGGAAAGGCCTAGGGAGCGCCAGGTACTTTTCTCACTTGGCAGGGAACGTCGGAGATTTCGGGACTGCGCTGTGTGTGTTGCAAAGCTGAGGACGGCTCTATTTCTAACGTGGTGAGATTGTAACACCCATGATTAAGTGTTAGTCCCACATTGCCAAGGAAGTGGTTGTTTCGGTAGTATATAGAGTTTATCCATACTCTAAATAATGTCAAGGCCTTTTGGGGTAAACAAGATGGGTGGGCCCTGATCCAAAACCCTCTACTGCTGGATATCCGCAGTGACTAAAGGGGGACAATATTGACATTAGCGAGTGGTATGGTGCTCGACGCACTGGGATGAGCAAGGACGAAATCCCGGGGAGTTACAAACCTGGGAGCAAGTGTTAATCTTTTGCCTTACTCCATATACACCAGTTTGGTTCTAACAACCATTAAACCAACGAGCATGTTTTTGCAACTGGCCGACAGATCATTGAAAGTACCTAGAGGAATAGTTGAGGATCTTTTAGTCAAAGTGTCTGATTTTTACTATCCTGTTGATTTTGTGGTGTTGGACACTGAACCTACTGCCGATAACTCGGTTCCCATCATCCTTAGCCGTCCATTTTTGGCCACCTCTAATGCTCTCATAAACTGCCGGAATGGATCTATGGTTTTCACTTTTGGCTCTATGACTGTTGAAGTAAATATATTTAATCTTGGCCAACAACCTCCTGATCTTTCTTTATCTAAAGATGTGTGTCATCTCGATGCTCTACCCTATGAGATGGTACCTAGTTGTTACCCTGAAAATCCGATTGTTCATTACCCTAACATGCATAATGTTAACTTCGACATCAATAAATCTATTCTTCAAACCAACGCTCATCTTGATGTTGTGCCTATCTTTGAACCAAAGAACCTGAGGCCCTTGATTCGGTTTGTTGCATTGATTCTGAGTTCCAAGTCGAGACCATCTCTCCATCTCCTGATCCTCTTCCTCCCAAGCTGAAATGTGCCCAATTAGATTCGAACGATAGTCATTCTGTTATCATCTCTTCGTCTCTTACTACCGAACAGGGAAATCAGCTTTATGTTCAAATTGGTGACAAAGTTTTGCTTTATAATCCTCGTTTACATTTATTTTCTGGTAAACTTATATCTCGTTGGTCAGGCCCCTTTGTAATGTCTACAGTAACTCCTTATGATGTTATTACATGTATTAATCTTGCAGACGGTTCTGAATTTAAAGTCAATGGTCAATGTCTTAAGCTTTTCCACGAGTTAAGGCTTCCTGAAACTTTCTTAGAGGATCCTACCTATTTAGACTGACCCTTGACTCGCTGGTATCCGGATCCTCTCTTGCTCTTTTTTTGTTGTCTCTTTTGAGAGGTGTGGTTGAAAGTGTCGGGACCGTTAGTCCACAAACTCTTATTGGCTGAGTATAATTGATCTAGTACATGCTTTTCTCTTGAGCGTCATCACCAAACAGACCTGTTTCCTGCTCTGTTTGGGGGTGGGAAGTCATTTCCCATCTTCTTTTAAGTCTCGAGTATCTGACTTTAAAAAACTCTTTGTTGTATATTAGACATCAGGATCTCGCGCATTCCACTCTAGCGTTTTATCTCTCATTTATCTTTGTTTTAAGTAGCGTTTATCTAGGGAGTGAGTTTCCTGTTTGTCCCCCTGTCTAACTGAAGACATTAAAATTAGCTCTCCTGGGAGGCAGCTTTGTGTATCTTCTAAGCCCACTCTTGCTTTATTGTTTCTATTTTTGTTGCTGGGTTTAGTTGCATTTTGGCTGTTAAACTGCTCATTCTACCATCTGTGCTTAGTTCTGTTTGGGATTGGGCGCAGCTGGCCCACCCACTCTCTCTTTGTCTTTTGGCTGGTTGATAATTATTGTGGTTACAAAATGCATTTTTTTAAGTTAAGATTTCCTTTATGATGAGTCAGTCATTTATTTCAGCATATTTTATTTCAGTTGTGTCTTAGTATGGAATTCCTTGTAATCTCTATGTATGTGGAAATAATTTTGTTTGGCAGGAATTTATAAAAGCGGTTTGAATTTTAGGACATTCATGGTAATATCTTTCTTTTTCTCTTTCCTATGCTTAGTATGAGCCTTAAGGACAAGGCAATCTTTTTAATTGGGGGTGGGGAAGTATTACAAACTTTTTACAAAAGATTTTCAAACTTCTTTTTCCATACTTGAATAAAAATTCAAAATTTTTGAAAAATCTAAAAATTCTTTGTTACAAAGACTTTTCCAAAAGTTAGGATAAGTACACCATCAATGATGAATATAATGGTTGAATGCTATCTTTTTCAAGTTTAAGGACATTTATTGCTTCACCAAGTAGTTGAGTCTCATACTACATTTCCATGAGCATAAGCATGGCATTCACTTGCATTAATGACAGATTACATGTGCAAATACAATTACACCTTGAGAAACTTGAGGAATAAGTGCGGAAACTTAACCCAGTGAGCTTTTGAGACCTGTCCTTTTCTTGGAGAGTTATTACGTATATATGGAGTCAAAAGACTCAACCTCTCAATTTTGTTTGTTTTCAGTCTCACATTCATTTTCCAGTTAGCCTTGAGATGACATCAAGTGGGTGTAATATAAACTTGGGTCTTTTAGCTTATTCAAGATGTGATCGCAATATCAGTACTTAGAGATGATACAAAGACATTTAGTTAAACTCTGTTTACCTTAGCCTACCCTGATGATATTGTATCCTTTAGGTTGAACATTTTGAGCTTTTCTTGTTACTTAGCTTTTTCTTGAGCCCATTATCCTTACCCAACTCCATTGTGGGAGTAATTACCCTTAGAATGTTTAGGTCCTTTTACCCATTGTTTTTCGAACATGAGAATGATTGTTTAAGTGGTTACAAGAAAGAAAGAAGAAATACAAAGAAATCTCCAAACTAGTGAGATGAACCAAATGTTGAAAATAAAAAAGTTTGAAGAAATTCCAGAAAAAGCCAGAATCTTCCAAAACCATTTCAAATCAAAAAGGAAAGGAAGATTCCAAAATATTGGCTAAAGCTTCATTGAAATTTTCCCAAAGAAGATGAGAAACACTTCTTCCTAAAGAAAAATTCCAAAAATTTCTCCATGTGCTTTTATTACAAATCACAAGTATTGAAGACCCGGATGTTCCAAAAATATTTCCCAAAAGCCTTTTCCATTTCTAGCCCTGTCCTAAGCCAAATTGCAACCTACTAATGTCTTTTGTAGATTTAAGCTGATATGGTAGGATGTGGCGAGTAAGTGAGAAGGTGCTAAGGTGAAAAACCCGACATCTCAAGCAAGATTACTTTTTCCATTCTTTAAGACTAAGTTCATCCCATTACACCAATCCGTTCTTATTGATATATGTGAGATGATTGTCCATCTTCTTTCCTCACATAGAGGTAAAATGATAAACACCATCTCTGATTGACTTTTATTTCTGACTGTATGTCTGTGAGGCAAAAATCAAAGCGACCTTTCCAATGGTGACTTAATGTTCGTGGTAGTATGGGTGCATGCCTGTCTTCGATGCATTTGATACCGTTATGCTCGGTTTATATTTCATATCTTATTCATGCATTTGTAGTATGATATCTCATATAAATGGTTTTGCAATACTTATCCTTATCGTTGATATAACCATTTCTGAGGTAAATGGTAGAACATCCTGTTCTGGAATAGTCATTGTAGTAAGTTTGTGGGTATCTTCTCTGGAAAACCCTCGGGAGACTAGAACTCCTCCACTTGGGAAATCCTTGTGGTTGAAAGCCTTGATGCATATTGTTAATGCAAACACTCTAGTTTTACTTTTCTTTTGAGTCCTTAATTCTTTTATTCTCACCTGTGTTTGAGGACAACCAAAGTGCTGTTTGGGGGTATTTGATAAGTCCTCAAAAGTGTATATTTATCCCCTGAATAACACCTTGTTTGTATAGAACTTAGCTTATATTATTGTGTTATATCTATTGATTAGTGTTTTCTTGTCATTTGTGTAGGTTTCATGAGCAGAAATGCGAATATTGTGTTAAAGCCCGCGAAAAGTCAAGAAAAGCCACCAAAAAGGTGTTATTTGCACAAGAAAAGAAGAATTGATATTTCCACCCACAGATTTGTTGAGGGCAGCCCCACGGCTGGTCCTATTGACTTGACTTTATGTTAAAGTGGGGCGATCCAAATCTTAGCCCAAACCGGGTCCTATTGAAGCCCACAAGTCAGAATTTCTATTTCAGGCGTTAATTAAAGTCCAATCTTAAAAAGGCTCTACAAGAAGATCCAGGAGTCTGATTTGGGCCCATGAGCTGTCCAATTGAAGGTCTTGGTCCAAGCTACAACTTAGGCACAAGATAATTAGGTTTTTGATGCAGCGGAAGCTAAAATAAACTTAATCTAAGAATTAAAATTGCAAGGAATTGAAATAACGGAAAAAAATTGCAATAAGTAAAAGCTGAAATTTAAATAACTTGAAAGTAAATTGCAGAAATTAAAGAACTTGAAGTAAAAACTAAATTGAAAGACAATAAACTAAATAATAAACTCTTCAATCATCAATCTTCGCTAAGAAATTCGTTTTTTGGAGCTCTTTATATAGATAACTCCCTTGACACAACTAGGAAACCTACTAGAGCTTAAATTACTTGTTCCCTAATGTATGTATTACCTTTTGGCAACTTCCTAAGGCTATTAGAACTCAAAATAAGACTTCTAGACACTTCTAAAGACACTCTAAGTAATAAAAGCGAAAATAACAATTTAGAAATACTATTTAGGCTTCTAAATAAATCATAAACCCAAATAGGAAACCAATTGGTGTATGTGTTCTGTCCTACATCAGTCCCCCATTCTTCAAAAGAATTCGTCCTCGAATTTACGTTGTATTGATGACGTCCGCTCCATAAGAAAAGATACTTTGAATAACATGAACTCTTAGGAACTTTTCCCGATGTGATTGTTTGACCTTGTGATCCTTGGACTTTTAGAACAAAAAGAACTTGCTTGGAAAGAATTCGATCAATCCCAGTAAAATCATAATGATGAACATCAACATCAATAAAAGTAGAATCTTTGGCAACCAATTCAACTGTATGATGCTCTTTTTCAATAAAAATATGTGTTTGTTCATCAGTTTTTACCAAAAGGGTTGAAAGATTTTCATGAAAACTTGATGGCTCCTCATTCAAAACTTCTCTTTCTTCTTCAATAATGTCATGATGTTTTGGTGTGGAAGAGATTTCATCGGTTGGGGTAAGAATGGTACATGTGGGAAAATTGTTGGTAGGAAGGAGGGGTGGTGAGGTGGTTGACGATGTATTGATTGGTTCTTCATGGATATCTTCGATAGTGTCCGTCTTGACTTCATCAATCTTGTAGTTTGATTCTTCATGGATACCAAGGGTTGTCTTGATCTCTGCTAGTTGTTGAGCAAATTTTACATCTTGATCGGCAAGTAACATGTCTAACATGTCCTTGAAGAAAGCTTTAGTCTCATCACTAATAGCCATGGTTGAAAACAAACTTGGAGGTGGTGGTGGGGAGGTGGTGGATCGATTTAAGATAAGGATCTAAAAATAAGTTGCTCTTGATACCAATTGATGCAGCGGAAGCTAAAATAAACTTAATCTAAGAATTAAAATTGCAAGGAATTGAAATAACGGAAAAAAATTGCAATAAGTAAAAGCTGAAATTTAAATAACTTGAAAGTAAATTGCAGAAATTAAAGAACTTGAAGTAAAAACTAAATTGAAAGACAATAAACTAAATAATAAACTCTTCAATCATCAATCTTCGCTAAGAAATTCGTTTTTTGGAGCTCTTTATATAGATAACTCCCTTGACACAACTAGGAAACCTACTAGAGCTTAAATTACTTGTTCCCTAATGTATGTATTACCTTTTGGCAACTTCCTAAGGCTATTAGAACTCAAAATAAGACTTCTAGACACTTCTAAAGAGACTCTAAGTAATAAAAGCGAAAATAACAATTTAGAAATACTATTTAGGCTTCTAAATAAATCATAAACCCAAATAGGAAACCAATTGGTGTATGTGTTCTGTCCTACATCAGTTTTGCTAAAAACCTAATACCTCTAGAAGACCAACAGAAGCAGCCACGAACTTGACCTAATTTGGAAGTCTTTGTATGCAAGTATTATGCTTTGTATTTACTATATAAGTGAAGTAGTAGATAGGGTTTAGGATAGTGAATGCTTGAGAGGCAAAAGTTCATTTTCTTTTTCTTTTGTATTGAACTCAATTATTATCAATATCAATCCATTAACTTTTCCCTTATGATCTCTTGTTATTTATTTACTTATTCCTTAGTGTCATGATCAAGGATGAGTTGCTAAATTCCCTTGTAAATGCAAAATCTTACAATATCGTACTTCAATCATACATATACACATGGTCATAGCTAATTACTGTACAATGGTGTAATAGTCACCTCTGAGATGTAATTGAGAGGTTAATGAGGAGAAAGAAATTCACCGAGTTTTATTGATTTTTATCGAAAGATTCGTGTTCCATAGAATTTTTTAGTTTAGCAGAGAGAGAAAGAGAGAACAGAGGAAGAAGAAGAAGAAGAAGAAACTAAACACCCCAAAAGGCCAAAACCCTTAATTTGTTTTCTATTTCATCTCTATTATTAATTTGGTTTTAATTTATTTTGGAAAAAAATAAAAACCAGAAGATACAGTCTCCTATTTAAGCAAGGACACATGGCACAATATGATTAACCTTTCACCCATCTACGTGAAAGGCCTTTCAGGCTAGCAATACTAAAGAAATTGTGCCATGTGTCCCTGTCAAATAGAAGATTGTATCTTCTGGTTTTTATTATTTTCCAAAATAAATTAATAATAGAGATGAAATCTATATAATATTATAAAACGGTCTCATAGACACACTCATTAGATGTCTATGGAGACAACCAGAACCATTGGATGTACATTAAATCATATAATAGATGTAATAAGATGTAATAATAGTCTTTAGATGTTCAAAATTTGATCTTAACCATTAATTGACTATTGAGACAATTGTAGCCATAAGATTAAGAGTCTAACACATTCAATTTTAACAATATAACCTATGGATCAATTAATAATACTAAATAACAAATATTTATGAGACATGGACAACTAAAATAATTCTAAATCCATTTTTAAATAATAATGAAAATATTAAAACCAATGAATGATTGGTGTATAAACAAACCAATCACAAATAATTTTGTTCATTGTTGGCTGACGCTTTAGTTGGAAAAACTCTTGAGAAGGAAATCTTATAATTCCCTCACGAACTTCTCATTTTCTTGGTTAATAGTTGGTTTGATCATCTTAATATCACTTTATTGGTTCTACCAATGAATAATGTTTTCAGTTTAATGTTGAGAAATTATATGTTGTGTTCCGTTCATATATTATATAATTAATGGTCAGAAAATATAGAATAATTTCTTTCAACAAATTTTTTTTAATGAAATGCAAGTCAATTTTTTTAAGCGCAGATAATCCCCAATAAAATAACTAAGATAAAATTGTTTGATTTTAATACAGAATCTGTTTGCAAGTTCAATTGTTTACAACAATGTACGCTAAAGCACACCCGACGAGACAAAGTGTAGAGAAATTCTGGAGTAGTGTTTGATCTATAGCACATGGCAGGAAGACTGACATTAAGGCTTCTGCATATTCTGAAAGAAAATAGACTATGTTCCATTACAAAGAAAAAGTCATTAATTTATATTTTTTAGTAATTTCTGAAGATGAATATTTAGTGATTGCATTTTAATTTGTAACCTTTCCTTAATATAGAAAAAATTGGTATCCTCTCAGCATAATTTTTTTTTTTTTTTTTTTTTTTTTTTTTGTCTATAGAAGTTTACCATGCACAAGTGATCTATGAGGTAGTGGGTTTGAAATGTTTTAGTTAGTATTTCTTGAATTATGTTGATGAATTTATGATGCTCTTCAGATTGGTAGAATGTTTAAATTATTTAGTCATGTTATGTTGTTTTCTAAGGTTATTTCAAAGAGGATATGATCTTCACATTTTAATTATGTTGCTTTCTCTCTCCCATATGATTTTATTCCATTCCCCCAAACTCTCCCCACCAAATTGGTCTATAGTTATTATTAATATTAATTGAATTTATTGCCTTCCTAATCCTCTCAATGAAAGGAATGATTTTATGTTGTATAAAAAGATCTATTCCTTCTTCATTCTCTCCCCACCCTACCACCCACCAAAATCAGACAACTTTCACAAAGAGCTTTACAGGTATTATGTTCCGACTTTGATAAAGTTGTTCCCCATTCGTGTGTGTGTGTGTGTGTGTGTGTCTATTCCTTCTTCAATCTCTCCCCACCCTTCCACCCACCAAAATCAGACAACTTTCACAAAGAGCTTTACAGGTATTATGTTCCGACTTTGATAAAGTTGTTCCCCATTATTGTGTGTGTGTGTGTGTGTTCAGCCAAACGAAAGTTGTGTGTTTTTTCAGCCAAACGCAAGTTGAAGCCCTTGCATGGCTATTGATCACATTATTGTTGCTCTTTCTTATCTCACGAAGTTGCTCTTTCTTATCTCACGAAGAAGCTTAGTTTAATCGAACTCACTAAATTGCAAATGCTTACTTACAATAACAACTAAATACCCTGAAATTATTATTGTAGGTTATTTGAATTTTCTTACAATAATGGTGTTGACTAGACAAGATGAAATTCAATAATATCTAGATGCAGGGTATAATGGACCATTGAAAGCGGCTTCAAGTTTAATTGGAAATATACTACCTATAGAGAGAGACCGAAAGTGCGACGATTACACCTCCATCTTATTGGAATATCATCTTAATTTTAATCCTAATGAATCAAGGCAAGCTATTTTGAAAAGGGCTCGAAATAAGAAATCTACTCTAACTGCCTTTTTTTATTATTATACTGTAGATGCTTATGCAAGGGAACCAACATATTAAGAGTTTCCTCAACATTATGTCTGGAACAATCAAGATTCTAAGTGGACAAGAAGGAAACATCATTTTGCCATTGGTAGAATGTATTTTGCAAGTCCCAATTGAGGCGAAAGATTTTATTTGCGGTTGCTACTTAAGATTGTTAAAGGGCCTTGCACTTTTAATGATCTTAAAATGTATGAGAATTATTAATTTTCTACGTTTAAAGAAGTTTGCACGTGGTCTGTTTGAGGATGATCGGGAATACGTAGAATGTTTAGAAGAGATTGCGGTTACGAAAACGTCACAAGTTGAAATTTTCCCACAATTGCAGGAAAATAACACACATTAAAGTTTAGGATTGCATAAGGAGCGTATGAGGTCCAAGTCTCTATTGAGTACATTATGACACTATTTTCCATGCCCTGTGCGGTGGTTGGTAGTCAGACCATTGTCAAACTCTTAGTCACAGGAGTTGTTCTATATTATCTCTTAGTAATGTTTGAATGTTTGTCACATCTATGTTCTACTGTTTTGGAAACTAATTACTTAATATATTTCAATTAATCAATAGAAAGATACTATTGCTACAAAAAAATTCAATTATTCTACATGTTAGCATTGTTTCATGTTTTGCATTGTAATTCAAGCATTGGGTCCTATGAGAGAAAATAGCAACTGTAATCAATTTCAAAGTATTATGTTTTGAGAAGAAATATTCATAACATTTACTTAAATGGTTACACACCATTTTCCACCCCTCCATATGTTCCTCTATATGTTAAGAACTCAGACCAAACAAAAAAAATTTACAACTACAATCGATGTTGCCTATAACTCTTAAAAGAAAGAAAATGGCAAGAGAAAAATTCTCATATGTTTTAATATTTGCCTACGATCAAAGGTGGGGTAAAATAAAAACAGATTTGAAGCAATTGAATGGCATTGGTAAAGTTCAATATACATATATGGGGGATTTAGGTTTTAGTCACCGAAAGTATATACTATTTAGGGAAATAGCATTTTTGTTTGATTAATTAGGTTTTAGTCATTTGATTTGGGCTAAGTTATAAAAAAAAAACCGGGTTTAACTGAAATAGTTTTTAAAATGACAGAGTTACCCCTGTGAAAGTCACGTCTGCCTGCAAAAATGCAAATGATGAGAACTTAAAAATAAAAACAAAACACAAAAAATATTAGGACCACCAGATTATCAGGATCCAACAGATCTGTTTAACTTCAATCTCCATCTTCTCTACCCAACAATATTAGGATCGCCACCTCTCCACAACCACTCCACCACCACCATCCCCACCACCACTGCCTCTCTCTCTCTCATTACCATGTGAATGAAACCACCGCCGCCACCACCACCAACAATAACCAGACATTGTTCTTCTCTTCATTTGGTTTCTCTTTTATCATTACCATGTGTATACTATGTGTTCTTTTCACCATCAACATGAAAAAAAATGAGCTTTAATCTCAATGATTTGAGGTATTGAAAGGGCATCTCTAATGGTTCATCAAATCTATCATCAAATTCAAATTTGATGAAAAAGTGAAAAAAACTCCATCTAATGGACCATCAAAAGTTTTTCAAATTTGATATTTTGCCAAAAATCATCAAAAGTTCATCAAATTTGATGAAATTTTGATGAAAAGCTTAAGGTTTGATACTGGGGTGAGGCGGGCAAGAGAAGACCGCTTCACTTAAAGCGGCTAATGAAGTGCCGCTTAAAGTGGCACTCCAAAGCCCACTTCAATTAAGTGGCACTTGGATGTCCGCCTCAACTAAATTCTTATTTAGCTTTTTCTTAAAGCGGCACTTCATTGCCCGCCTCAACTAACTGTTGGGTTAAGTGGCACTTGGATGTCCGCCTCAACAAAAAATTTCGTTTAAGTGGCTCTTCAAAACCCGCCCAACTCAAGTGGCACTTCATTACCCGCCTCAATTTGGTGAACCATTAGAAACTTTAAGTTTTTTTCATCAAATGATCCATCAAATAGGTACCAAATCTGCTGAGGTGGTCCATCAAATTTGGTGAACCATTAGAGATGCCCTTAGAAGCTCACAACATTGATTTGAATTGGGGGTGAAAATGGGTTATTTGTTGCTAAAATTTGATGTATTTGACATGGGTTTTCAAGAAGTTGACACCACCAGAAGAATCTGGAGAGAGAGAGAGAGAGAGAGCAACTTGAACAAGTTTTTTTTTGCAAATCATAAGCAAATGAAGCTGATGCTTCTAATTCTCCAGATAATTGCTTTGCATTCCATTCCTTTTCAGAACTTCTACAATTTCAATTTCTTTTTGATGCTTCTGATTCTTCTTGCTTTGCATTTTTTTTTTCTTTTTCAGTTTCAAACTTTTCTTTTCGAGATGTTGTTAAAGTAAATTGAACTAACGAATGAATGCCACATGTTTGTCCTCCTTAATTTCAAATGAGGTATTTTAGCTATTTTAAAATATCTTTCGGTTCAGTTACCGGTTTGTTCGTGACTAAAACCTAATTAATCAAACAAAAATGTTATTTCCCTAAATAGTATATATTTTCGGTGACTAAAACCTAAATCCCTCTATATATATATATATATATATATATATATATATATATATATATATATATATTGCAACTACTATTATATCCAAAAGTTGATTAGAAGAAAAAAAAACTAAGACTAAACATGCTATTCTTATTCCTGATCAAACTAAAAGATTTAACATAACTACTATAATAATCATAAAAGTTACTTAGTTAGTTAGTTGGATGCAACAAATAAAAATATTAATTTGTCAAAATTCAAAATAAATATTTAATAAAAGTTATAGACAAAAAAAATATAAATAAAATCTAAAATAATGATGATTGATACTGAGTTTTTCGTTTATTAGCAAATGGTCCCTTTTTCGTTACTTGACTGTCAGTCAACCTAGTTGACCCAAGTCAAGTCATCCATAGTTTTTTAATACCTATACTAACCCTACAGGTGTCTAACACGTGATATAAACATTACAAAAAGAATTGAAATTCCACTATCATACTCCCAAAAAGAAAGAGAATGATCCAAACAAATCTGAGCTAAAACGCACTCAGATAATTACATACATGGGTTACTAAAACAATAATAAAATTAAGGGCTATTTTGTATTTGGTCACTCTAGAAGATGGTTAATTAGTATGTGGTCCAAAGTTTTTGGTTTATTAGCAAATAGTCCTAAAATTATTACTTGACTGTCAGTCAACGTAGTTGACTCGAGTCAAGCCATCCATATTTTTTTAATATCCAAATTACCTTTTCTCTTCCAACTTAAACCCAACCACTACCTTCAACAACCCTAAACTCCATTGTCAACTCCTTTCCATACTTCAATCTCAATCCATCATCATCTAAACCTCAACTATTAAAATGATTATTACAATCTCATCTCACAAATGTAATGGTCTTTGTCTCAAGAAGAACAATTGAAAGAAAAGGATTTGATAGTGTAGTTTTCTTCACTAATGGTGATGTGAAGAAATTTGGGGAATTGAGAAAAATGTTTGATATATATATATACCCATTCTTGATTTTAGCTTCTTTCACAACAACAATAACAAATTAACAACAATTCAAGTTCCCAACTCATGATATCTTACAATTCTACTTCTTTTCCATTACAATTTACAACCCATTAAACCAATTTATTGGTAGTTGTAATTTGTAATCGATTTTTAGGAAGATAAGAAATTGGCTTTAAATTAAAGTTATAATGTGGGGTTTTGGAATAGTGGTGTTGATGGGGTTGGTGGTGGTGTATAGGGGTGGTAATGGTTATTGAGTCAATTGTGGTGGTTGGGAAGAAAAAAAACATGGTTAGGGTTTGAAAGATAGAATCCTCGAGTAACGTAATATAATATGTGGCAATATCTTATCTGTTAAATTGAAAATTTGAATGTAATGTTAATATGTGAAAGAAAATTTGGGCTTAAATTATATCACGTGTTAGACACGTGCAGGGTTAGTATAGCTTGACTTGGGTCAACTGGGTTGACTGACAGTTAAGTAACGAAAAAGAGACCATTTACTAATAAATGAAAAACTCAATATCACTTACTAATTAACAATATTCTAGAGGGACTAAATACAAAATAACCCTAAAATTAAATGTATGTAGCTAATTAATTGTTATTAGACTGCTTGTTTGTTTTTAGAGATTTTTGGACATACCCCCCATTTGGAAGTCGAAATTTGAGATACCCCATTTAAAAAAAAAATTGAGATACCCCCAATTCAAGACAAAAGAGCTTTACAACCGTAGGTGAGTTTTATGATGGACGGCTAAGATAACACCACATCTTGGGGGTATCTCAATTTTTTTTTTCAAATGGGGTATCTCAAATTTCGACTTTCAAATGGGGGTATGTCCAAAAATCTCTATTAACTAGCAGCATGTAAATTGTTGCTTGCACTCAAGTTCTTACTACGTATTTATCCCCCCTACCCCTTACAAAGTTTTCCTGATCCTAAACCATTATTTCACTGCCATCCTTCCCTAACTTCTTTGTCACCTTCAGGGTGGTCTAACAGTTTGGGTGGGTTGTAAATATCATTTCAAGAAAACATACTTTCTCACCTTAAATGTGTAAGTTACTGTCTCCAACAATGTATGTAATAATTTGATTAAACAACAACAGAAAAATTATCCTTCATTTGGACTGCTTCAGGTTTAACAATATACATTCTATGTAATGTATATCTTCCCCAGGATATTTGATGAGGGCAAAACATAATAATACAACAATTAATTTCTCCTTTGCTAGTGATGAATTGGTGAAGTATGGTGCTCATTCAGCTGCGAAGAATCGGTCAAGTACGGAGCACTCTTCAAGTGCATATACATAGGAAGATCAAGAGCCTTCTCTGCAATTTTTCCATCTTCATGGATCTTTTCTTTTAGTCTCTCTAAAGTTGGGAAATTGGTCTGTAAAATTTGAAAGAGTAATAAATTAACATAATAACAATATTATCAGTTGATGAGTGAAAGTAATATGTATCAAGTTACCTCAGGTCGTATGTAGCCAACAATAGCAAGCCGTAGCTCCTCCCCATAGAAGTCCGCATCAAAATCATGAAGCAACCAGGGCTCCTGTAAATAATACAATACATGTTTCAGAAGACACAATGAATCAGAGCACGGTAAAGATGAAAAGCAAGAAATTAGCACTCACTATTGTCTTCTCAGTGTTGTTGAAGTATGGATTCCAGCCTATACTCATCACCATTTTGTAGACACCCCGAGTCAATAATCCAGCCCAACCAAAATACACCCCTGAGGGATGTTCAGAAAGGGTGGTTGAATAGCCTTCTGTAGACAAATTAGCTGAAAGAAGACGTGTGGTTGTAAGCTCTAGTTCGGATAATAGGATTAAATAACATTATAAGCTATAATTTTTACTTAATAAGATAAAATCCTCTCTTTCTCTTACACAAATATCACCACATCTATAAACAGGATTATCATTTCAAACTCCATACTAGTACTAGTAAGTTGGTGGAGACACTTAACGAGTGGAATTTTTATGGATAGCTTTCCAAGATACACTCCACTATCCAAAATTCAACAGTATAAAGCCACTCATGGTCGATAGTCGACCAATGTACCATCAAATTATCGAACACTTGCTCCACAACACAAGGACTGAAACATAAAGGTCTATAATGGCCCCCATTTCTCTAATAAAAAAAGAGCTGCCAAAAAATATGACCTTCAAGGCCACTAACAGGCAATACCTATTGCTATAAAGATTAATAATATACAATGGCTTGGAGAAAATTCCTTTAGCATAGCAGCTCTTTAACAAACAAAAGTAACCAAAAATTAATTTGAAGTTTTTACACACCTGTGGGTATCCCTAAAAATTTGGAGCCACGGCCATATCCCTTGATGACAGGGCCTCCAATATACCATGGTTCAATTGGTAAAGTACCTTCTATCCCTGCAATCAAGAATTTAAATCTGTAGTCAGATTTAGCAACTTAAATTGTGTTCCTAGATGCATAATACAGTACATTTAACTATGAAGAATAAAAAATTATGAAGTTTTTGAGGGGAATACAGTCTTGAAATGGTGGCAGCCCCCATTTTTTAGGTTGCAAATCAAGCAAAGAATTCACAATCTCATCGGCTGAAGTGTATAGATGGGATTGCTTTGGAAGAGATGGTACGGCAACCACTACCATTCCAGCAGCTTTACCAGCTGTAACTCCCGGCCTGTTGCAATCAAACAAAGTATCCAAGTTATAATGATTAAGTTAAACTTCTATTATCGATAAACCCTAATACGACATGTACATGACTATACCATTAAACAATCCAGGAATTACTTCAACTAACATGGTCCATGCAGTAAGACCCTTGTACATATTTCGAGATTTGCTTATGTGATAATTTATTCAAAACGGTTTATATTCTTGATTTATCACCGGGTCCCTCTATCATCACAATAAATTAATTGATTAACCTGTCATAGTAATGGAAATATCTTCAAAAGGCATACAATATTCAATTTACAACTTTTAGCTACCATTTTACAAACTTCATCCTAGACAGTCATTACTGGTAATGTCATCAAGCCTGTTTTCACCAAACTTTTGGAGTTAGGTTCCCATTTTGTTCCACAATTTTAAAAACTTCTCACTCAGATTGTTGAGCAAAATCACTGAAATAACAAACATGCTAAGCCTTTAAGACAAGTAATGCTTTGGATTAGCAGCTATAAGATAAAGTTCCTAATTGGTCCACCTGGTTAAGACTTAACTGGACCAAACAAAGTAAATGCCAGTACCAATAAAACTGGTTAATGTACAGTTGGTCACTATCAAGTGTTGCAAGATTAAAATGCCCTTTCCATTGAGAATAAGTCAGTTTCATGGCAAAGATGAAAAGGAGTAGAGCATTTATTGTTCAGCAACAACTAACACTAACAAAATGAATAATGTATAATAGTAAAGGCATCGGCTGACTATGTATATTCTTCCAACTCATGTGAGCTTCACATGATAATTAAGTTTTTATATTTTTATCTGTACAGACTATAAAGTCATATACTCATATTGATATTTAGGACATAAAGAGAAAAAATTACCGATGTACTCGTGTATAAAATTCAAAATATAGATGAAACTACCCATTAATGCCATTTTACAGGATATGAGATTATGTCAGAAACAAAAAAACTCACAATGAGTCCTCAATCACAAGGCATCTTGAAGCTTCGACATTCATCCTTCTCGCTGCTTCAAGGAATCTAAGAGAGTAAATCTAAATATATGAGATCGTTTAAGCAATTGATCCATGTAGATTAAATATACTGAAAAAACAATGGAAAAGAAATCTGTCGTTGAATCTCACATTTCTGGAGATGGCTTATGCATTCTCACTTCGTCACCACCAATGATGACAGAAAAAGATTCCCTCCATCCTAAAATAAAACAGCAAGGCGATTAACTCAAATATAAACAAACAACCAACCTTTACTAGTGACCTCCCCTAGAGTCTAAATAAAGATAAATACAAATGGTTTAAAAGTACTCAAAGAACCATGCCTTGATGATAAGATATTTTTGTATTTACTGATGACCTTGATGAATTTGATGCTAATGCCAGTGGCACTCCATGATCATTCATATGTTTAATTAATCGGTTAGCACCAGGGAGGGCCTTAATATTGCACCACCTGTACAGAAAATGTAATACTCTCACTTGACTTAATTGTATGCAAAGCTTAATTACTTAGATAGATGAGACACTAACGAAAAAGAAAAAGGAAAAAAAGAAGGAAATAATAATGAAATATCATCAACAAATACAAAAGATGAAATAACTAAAATAAAACCTAGTGTAGAATTATGATACAAGACATGTCCATTCAAGTGCAGATTGCATTCTCACTCTCCGTAATCTGTTCAGGGCCCTGCTCGGTTTGTTTGAAACAGCATGTACACCCCTTTCTCCCTCTGTTCACTCCTTTCCTCAATTCGCACCCTCACTCCCTCGCTTGCATTGTTCCCTCCCCTCTAGTAGTATTTTGCACCCATAACCAGCCACTGCAAATGCTAAATTTTCATCCTAAACGTTATCCGCTTTAAAAACCATAATTAAGTCCAGGTGGTTCTGACCAAATGAGGTGCGTTGTGATAAGATTATACCTTATTCTTGTAAAAAACAATGCATTAATGCACATCATCTAGGAAATCTACGAAATACAGCATGGTAGTCGAGGGATGAGATATCCTGGGTCAAATTACAGAAAGAAACTGTAAAAAAACCAAGTACAGTACAAGCTACAGAGATATGATCTAAACATCAAGGTCCCAGAGATATAAATTTTACTGCGGAAGCGTAAACCAAAGGTTAATACCTTTGAAAGAGAATACACAAAAGTTTATGAAGAACACTCAAATTAAACAAGAATATCACAAAAAACAACAATGAGAAAACTGGCCAGACCTACTTTTCTATGTATGGTGGATATCAAATTACTAATTATCCCTATTACTAATTATTATGCGAGGTGCATCGATGACCTCAGTCCAATCAACCTCCCTCATGTTTTTAAGAGTAACATAATTAGTACTTGGATAAATTCAATAATATGAGGTAGGGCAGGGCATGTTTGAAAATCCACTATAAATAGAACAATCTTAGTAAACAATATTCTCAATTGGTGTGCTAATTTTGGTGTTATTTTTGTTCAGTTAGTGCTCTCCATGAACTTTTGAGTATTCACTGAATCACTTCCATATAATTGGTGGTAATCTCTTGTTTATGCTTCCGCTAAGTTCCGCATCTTTGTTTTCAATGAAGTTTGAACTTTTTTTTTCCTTTAGAGTAAAAATTCAATTTCTTTATTGGGTCAAAAGACGACAATAACAATCCAATTATAATATGACAAATCAAAATTCATGGGTCTGAAACCCAACTGTTTGAAAGGGATTTGAAGCACCTTCTCATACTAGTTCTGCTGATAACAACGAAGAGATTGTTGATGATGCTCACCACCATAAATAACCCCTCTCCCCCTCTCTTTCCTGCCCCACTTATAATTTACAACTGGGAATCGGAAACAAAACTAAAACTGGCCTCAATGAAGCTGCTAGTCTAGGTGTCTCGCACCCAACAAGAACTACCCCATTCATCTGGATACTGACGTTCAACAGGTCGGTCTGGTACAGCTCAATTTAGAAAAAGTCAGCGCACTTGTCATACATCACTGCAGACGGTTCACGGGGAAAAATCGGTTGTGAAACATGCCACAAAGGAATCGCTACAGCTCACAATTCTGCTGACACAGATCTCCCTCTTCTGGTGAGCAAACTTTCACTATGAGCGTCTCGCAGAATTTTAATTCCAAGTCCAAGTCAAACTTGTTGTCAATGGAGGTAGTACGAAAAGCAATAGGGTTCCCCAACATCTTCCAACGATTTCCCCTCCCCCCTCCCTCTCTTCCTCTGGTCAAACAAAAAGTTTGTCTTCCTATGCAGGTAATATTGTTTCTCGACTTGTGTACAATGAGGCCTTAAGTAATATGAGTATGCCCAAAATAATTTTCTAGAATATTTAAGAGTTTTGCTGATAATGATATGAAACTGTAGGTGCCTAAAATTGGTGGTAATGTACATCCTGATAATTTTCCTGATTGGTTAATTTAAGTTGAAACTATCTTTACTTATTACATAAAGTATGGTGACCCAAAGAGGGAACAATCGGTTGAAACAATATTGAGAGATTGTGCTTTAAATTAATGACACTCTAGACAGCAAACTCATTGCGTACATGTTCAACCTAGTGTTACAGACTGGGCTACAATGGAAAAAGAGTTACGGACAATCTTTTTACTTATCACCCATTGATCTTTTGTGTCGTTTTCAATATCTGCGCCAGGACTATTTTCGAGAGTATATACAGCTCAGTTTTACCGGATGGAGTCTCGTGGTTGTTAAACTGAAAGTCTGAAACTGAGATGGTTAGTTTGGGGAGGTGTATTCAGGGTCTCAAGAGACCAAATCAGCAATATTTTGATATGCCCATAAAATTTCGAGGTCTCCCTTGCGTATGAAGTTGTTCTTAAAGCCAAAGCTATGATTGATGTCTGACCTAAATCCCCTATTTCCTACTTCTACTTCCGCCTTTTTCTTGTGGGATAAAAAAATTAGTGTCGTGGTACCTCAGTAGACAAAAAAATAGATTCAACCTATGTCGTGGTACCTCAGTAAACAAATTAGAAAAATCAAAAAAAGTTTAAATGATTACCGGTCAGAAAATAGTGGGGTGATTTCAGAAATTAGTTCCTCTGGTGTGCAGGCTAACTCATAGTCCTGTATAATATCACCTGCAGCTTCCAAAGGTCCCTTCCCTGCTATTATGTGAGATCCACTCCCATCCCATTTCTTTCCATACTTTCCCATAAACACATTCAAGACATCATTCACAATGTCATCTGTCATGAAATCACAAATAATTTCTTTTAGTATCTTATTAAAAGGGTCTATTGCTTTGTATGAAATCGTTCTTCATCAGTGAATGGTTCATTTATTAAAACAAACTAAGACAGTATTGGAGCTTCAGAGTTCAGATTGTGTAGGACAGAGACCTATTTTCTCCTTCAGGATGGCGACTGTGAAATATTGGGTGATCCGAACTTTGACATCAGTTGGGATTTCAGAAAAAGAAACTGGCTTTAAAGAGTGTGTCATCTAAATACATGAGGTCATTCGTTATTATTATGAATTTAATTTATGCCAAGAAAAAAAATATAAGTACATCAATTTTGATAAAACAACGAACCAGCAACAAATAAATATCACCATGTACAAGAAAAAAACAATTAGTGTTTTAAGATAGGAAATGGATTAATGCCATGAATGGTGGACTGACGAAGGCATTCTTTCTTTTTTTTTTTTTTTGTACTTTTTCTTTTTTTTTTTTCTTTTATTGGCAAGCCTGTTTTTTAACTACTCAAAGATGCAGTTGCACTGCCTGGAATCGAACCCCAGACCTCTGGTATCATCGCCCAGAGATTTACCAATTGAGCTCAGTTGGCATCTGCTGATGAAGGCATTCTCTGACTTTCCTCGACTTAGAATGGTAAGTATTGTTGTGGTAATTTACAGCCAGAAGAACAAAGGCCAAGGAGTCAAGTGGGTATGTTTTTCCTTATTAGCTGAATAAAACTTGTTTTGATGTGAGTCAAGTGGCCAAGTGAGTATATGTAATGAACATTTCGGCTCACCGCTACTCGGCATAAATAATGAACTAGAATTTTAATTACCTTGTGAGTGTATGGCATGGGTCATGTGTTTCCTAATCAATGAGCTTGAAAAGCATTACAAGGAACTAAACCAAAAGAGATTTGAACCAACCTGTGTTAAGTAGTGTACCGTCCAAATCAAGAATGACACATGAAACCAAAGGCATGGTTGTTTCCAGCTTCAGGTATAGCTCAGAATGTTGTGGAGTATATATCAAGACGTCCTTTAGTCTTCTTACATACATAAGTCATCTAATATGTAGAGCAGGGTAAGCTTTAAGAAGAATCTGTATTATGAACCAAATTTCAGCTCAGGGAAAAAAATACATACAAAGATAAACAAGGAAACCAAAAGTCGATCATTAACATGGCTCATTTGACGTTATTCATACAGAGCGAAGGATCCTTAGTTGATGCATGTTCATCAAAAAAAATGCAGTTCCACACATTGATTAATATTAGCGGTAATATTTTGATGAAACTATCACTGTAATAAAGTATGACCTATTCTTTTAGCGAACTCTATGTTCTTATAAAGCCCTTCAAGAAGCATTACTAGTTCCATTATTGTATAAAAGTCACTATTGGTCTCAGTTTCTTCTTTACCAACATATTCATAAATCATAAGAAGGGTTGCACGAGTGTCTCAAAAAACCATAAATTAAGATGTAAGGGTTTTGTTTACGGCTATCTCTGCAAAAAAAACCATCAGTACACGATAGTCAGTTTATAGAAAGACAGTCATCATTTGTATAAGGATAGTCAGCTTTTCTTTAAAAAAAAAAAAAAAAAAAAAAATCAAAAAGGGGGTCAATAATTGGATAATCTCATAATGTACATCTTTCTATTTATAACTTCAATTTAAATTAAGATGAAGAAGACCTTGGATACATAACCTAAGATCTTTGTCAAGTACAGTAGCTATAACTTAATACTACCTTGGGGCAACTGAAATATAAATGGTTTAGACATTGTCTCTGTTGTGAGACAGTGCTAAAAGAAGGATAGGTATTAGGCTGTGACTACTTTACTTGGTAATCACAAAAAGGGCATGAAAATTTGTGTGAATTAAGAATTTTGTGTTTTTGCAGTTTACAGTGGTTTTAACCAAATTGAAGATAGTTGCTATTATAATTCAATTAGTTTGCCTACTCTAGTCAACAATTGCAATGATAAAAAAATTCAATCCCCATTTACATATAGGTTTATTACCTCATTGATTTCAAGTATAATAGATATACCTAAAATTGAATAAGAATAACAATAACATGGGACATAGAGAAAAAAAAAAAAAAAAGTGAATAAGAATCTTCATCATCTTACCATTTACCTTCAAAATTAGACTTGAGGAGAATCAATAACAAACGAGGTGCTCAGTTGAGTTTCCTGAATTAAAACTAATCAACAAATAAAGGGGAAATTTCAAAAAGAAATTATCATCAAATTTTCAATAATTCAGGATTTTACATTTCAAAACGTACTTCTTGTGTTTGAGACACTGAGCAGTGAAGTGCTCAAGTGGAAGTGTTTTAACTTTTAACAGAGAGAGTAAAACCTATTAAAATAATAATATCCTCCACCCAAATCAACAAAGTCGTTGTAGTATAGTGGTAAGTATTCCCGCCTGTCACGCGGGTGACCCGGGTTCGATCCCCGGCAACGGCGTATAATGTTTTTGTTTCTTTTTATACATTCCATTGTTATCCACTCATATTCCAAACAAGAGAGAGAGGTTTACCATTTAGGTTTATTTTTGCCCGAAATTGGTCTCACACCCCCTCAATAACCTTTTTTCAAAAGGGCTTGCATCCATAATGTGTTTACACAAAATTCCTAGTTTTTCTTTTCAAATTACACCACCTCCTTATTTTGAATATATCTTTGTGAGAAGTCCCTCAATTACGGTTAGTTAGAAACTAGACAATTTTGCATACCTAAAACACCCCTACAAGCAGTTTCGAGTTTGCTTTGGGTTGTTTTCTTCTGGTGTTCAAATTTTTTAAATTTTAATTATGTTGCTTCTTCCCTTTTCTTCTTCAAGTTCATATTTTCTAAACTTGTTGATTTATATCTCTTCTCCTTATAGATTTCATTAAATTGTTACAAGATGACTCCAAGTGATTTCTTTGAAACTCAAGAATTGATTCCTCAAAACTTTGAAATTGAGGAGATGAATCTTCAAAATCATCAGTAAGTCTAGAATAATTATTGGGGAATTGTATTTTTTTTTATGAGCAAATTAATTAGTTTCTTGATTTGATATACTGAAAAATCGTTTGTTTGATTTATCAAGCAAATTACATAAGTTTTACTAAAAGTTTGTTTTATATAGCAACTAAACTACTCAAAAGTTTGTTTGATTCTTGCTTTATGCGTTAAGAAACTATAATTTAAGAACAATTCCATTTCAAAATTTTATTTTGTATAATATTCATGGTGGGTTTTTCATACTTCATGTTTTTTATTTTTTTTTAATTTTTTTTTTGTTGTCATTCCTATGTGCAGTGATGTATCCAGGGATGTTCTTGTTGTTCTTGAGTATAAAGGGAACAATTTCGGGATACGGATTGAATTTGAATCGAATATTATGTGGCTTAAGAACATAATCTGTGAGAAGTGGACTGAATTGATGCCTTTGTCTATTGAGCTTTCTTTCATTCGTGATTCTAAGCGATATAGGTTGGAGAATGATTCAGAATTGCAATCTCTTGCATGTTTTGCGTGGGCAAAAAGTCAGAAAAGTGTGTTGATTACCGTATCTTTCCTTAGAGGTTCAAATGATGATGTGATGTATCATGATATGGTTGCTTGTAATGCTTTACCATCTGATGTTTGTGACGATGATGATACCGAGGTTAATAAAGCGCTCAGACTGGGTTCAAATGCGAAAATTTTAATTGGTAAAGGTCAACGATTTAGAGGTGGAAGGCATGAGTTTCGTCTGAAGTTATTGGTGTATTGTATCAAATATGGATACAAGGTCAAATTTATTAAAAATGATAAGAAAAGAGTCACAGCTGAATGTGCTAAAAAGGAACAAGATGGTTGTAAATGGAGAGTACATGCATCTCCTAAGCATGGTCCTCATAACTTCTTTGTTATCAAGAAGATGGGGTCAGATCATTCATGTGTTGCTGTATTTGATGTTAACAGTCCTCCTATGACAAGTAAACTTGTGAAGTGTCTCTTGTTGGAACAAGTAAGAGATAATCCATTGATAAAGGCTAGGGAGATCACTGACCGTTTCAGGACGGAATATGGTGTGTTGCTGAAATATTATTTTGCATGGAGTGGAAAAGAGTTGGCTATACAAGAAATTCACGGTGGTGATGCTTTGTCATACCATCAGTTGGTGTGGTATGCTGAATCTTTGTTGAAAACCAACCCTGGAAGTCATGTTATACTAGAGTCAGAGCCTAAAACTCATAAGTTTGAGAGAATATTTATAGCTTTCGAAGCATGTATCTCTGGATTCAAGTATTGTCGTCCAATGATTGCTTTAGATGGAACATTTTTAAAAGGAAAGTTCAAGGGTTGCTTATTGAGTGCCACTGCAAAGAATGGTAATCAAGGTATGCAATATATTCATTATATTCAAATAATGAGTTTTAATCTTTGTTTTCCCCCTGTTATTATGAATTAAGTCAGGCTTTTTTTTTCAACAAAGTAACTTTTGACGTTCTTTCGCTACAAATCTCATTTTAGATCTGTTGTGATGATAAAATATAGCTTCTCATGTGAATCAAAAAAATTTATATGTGTAGCCTACTTGTATGTGGGTGTGTACACCCAATTATATGATGCCACATGTCTATAAAGTGGTTGGGTAGCTGATCAAGCCCACTAGGGTTAACTAAACCCATATATAGGTTATATTATTATTGCCACATGGCATTTTATGATTGGTTGTACACTTGTACACACCCACATACAAGTAGGCTACACATATAAAATTCTCCGCATATGAATTAATATTAGGTAGTTTAATTTATTGATCCTATTGAACATTGCCATGCATAAACAACATTTGATTTAATTCATAGACCACATCGGTCTAAGTAAACTTAAGTAAAAATGAGTGGACATAATTTACTTAAGCTATATTTTTGAATTATTATCAAGCAATTGCTAATAGGCATACTGTCAGATTGATTTTCTGTTGGTTTATAACTGGTCGTTGAAGCTATTTTCTATATTTGTTATGTCTACGTGATCTGAAAAATGGTTGCATGAATTTTTCATTGATTTGTTGCTTCTAAGTGTTAGTAAATTTTATTTTAATAGAACAATGGTTGTTAGAGGAACATGATGTATGCATCTATGTGGGAATAGGTACTGTGATGGTATGTTTCAATTTGTTTTATTCTTGATACCTCTGTTATGCTTTGAAGCATTATTCAAATATGAAAAGCATTATGCATATTATGATTTATGAGTGATTGTTTGCTGGAACTAATTAATTTGGATTATATGACAGTTTAAAATTTTTAAGCTCCAGAACTATTTTAAAAACTAACAATACAATGCACACTATTTGACGTGATCGATATCGGTTTCAGATTTTTATTTCTTTATGACTGTACACTATATAGATATGGATTTTGCCACATTGCGGGAATTGGTTTTCAAATGACTCTGTTATGATGATATTTTGGGATAGACTACACTTGAAAAACAAATGGTCAATCTATTCTTCATCCCTCTTACACAATATACATCTATTTGCAAGCTTTATACCCTTCCTTGCTGCTTATAAAAAAAGTCTGAGTCCACTTGCATTTTTTATTTCTACTTTATAATTTATTCATTTTATTTTAATAGTTAATATTATATCTGAATTTTTGTATGTCATTGATTTGTTGTTGTTTTTCTAGGGATCTATCCAATAACTATGGCAGTGGTTATGTCCGAGAATGAAGCCAACTGGAGGTGGTTCTTAGAAAACCTTAAGCTGGTTGTTTCCCCTGAAAGGAGATTAACATTTCTTTCTGATAGACATTGTGGATTGTTGTCTTCAGTTCCTGTGGTGTTTCCTGATTCTTATCATAGCTATTGTTATTGGCACATGAAGATCAATCTGAGTGCAACATTAACTAAGAAAAATAGGAAGCGAGATTGGATTATTAAACTCTTTACAAAATGCGCATATGCTGCCACACATGTTAAGTTTGAGAAGTGTTTTGTTGAAATGATTGATGCGACGAATAATGAGCGTGTGAATGAGTTCTTTGCAAGAGCACCTGTCGAGCATTGGGCCAATGCATATTTCAGAGGTTCTAGATACGGCAATATGTGTTCTAATATAGCTGAAAGCTTCAATGTCATGATTGTTGACGAGCGGTCATTACCTATTACGTCGTGTGAAATTGATGAGAATGATGTCAAAGAGGCGTGAAAAATCTAGGTAATGGACCACAGTTTTATGCCCGAAGATGGAAAAGTTGTTGAAAACCCGAGTTCAAGAAGGTCGTACTTGGAGAGTTACAGAGTCTTCAGATTATGTATTTGAAGTTCACACGACTGAGTCCCATCAGATCGATTTACAAGTTGGGCGGTGTACTTGTAATATGTAGAGTATTGAAGGCTTTCCCTGTGGACATGCCATTCGTTGTATGGCCATTGGTAATTATGATGTATACTCGTTTTGCAGTCCTTACTATCATTTTTCGACCTACCGTGATAGTTATGGTCATGCTATTCATCCTATTCCTGACAGCGATAAACCTCGTGTGGTACCTAAGGATCCTATTTTGAAGCCACCGGATCGCAAGAGAGCTCCTGGTAGGCCCGCCAAAGTGAGAAAGGAGAGTATAGGTGTTATTCGTAAGAAGAAGAAGATAAAGTGTAGCAATTGCAAAAAGTATGGTCACAATCGCAGAATTTGTTCAGCTTACAACTAATTTCATTGTAATGTGTATTGTAATTAATGTGTACTTCAACTATTTATGTTGTTTGTTACTTTCCAGAATTATTAGTATTTGTTTGGAAATAAAAACTGGTTGTATTTGTATGTCTATTGTTACAACATTGAAGGAGTTATTGAAATCTTTCTTCGTTATATTTTTCGCATTTGGATATGATGTATGTATTTTGTTTTCCTTATATGGAATGAAGTATTTTTCATGACTAAATGTTTTGTTCCTCTATAGCTGGACTTTGGTGCAGGCAGTAGACAAAAACGTCGCACAAAACCCTAAACCTTCCTTCAGACATTAAATTAAATCTCATCTCTCTTCTATCCAAATAACTCCATCCGACATCTCGCCAAAGAGAGATTGTTGGACCATTAGGAGTGATATGGGATTTAGAGTTAGGATTCTTAAAATTGCATTATTATGGTTTAGGGTATAGGGTTTAAGGATTACAGCTTATAAAATGAAAGGAAATTTTTTTTTTTTTTAATTTTGCCGAATTTCGACATTGGTAGGTTTTACGGGTTTTATTATTATTGAAATTGCATTATTGAATGACAACTATGATAAATGTAAATAATATCTTAAATGCAAAAATTGAATAATCATTTAACAAGGCACAGTGTTTTCTTCACAACAGAAATTTTTCATTAATATTTGAAACCAAAGTACATCATGACCAACGCAGCTTAACAAGCTTTTACATGTATATACAGACTTCTTGGACAACAACACAATACTAACAACTTAATAACACATCAATTGACTAGCCTTCATTATGCGAGTAAACATTCTGCTATATTTACATTATCCCCCACACACAATATCCACAACATTTCATATGCTTCCTCATTCTCAGTATCATTCTCAGGAAATTGATACTTCAATTGCTGAAATTTTATTTGCATGACGAGATCAACAACACCATTTTAAAAGCCTAATTCAAAAGAAGGGTATTCTGATTTCTGAGGAGAAAAGTTACTGATTTTTCTCCTTTTGGGTGTTTCTTGTTGGTTGATTTGATCTTCATATTGTTGTTCAGAACCCTGTTTTAATTCTGAAATTGATTTTCCCAATAAAAGATCTCTTTCTACCTTTTCTACTGCAAGCACGTCAAGGTGATCATTCAAGCTCCAACTGTAGCTGTCATCACTAAGTATCCAACATGCAAATTTTGCACGAAAACCTTGTATGTCGTTGATGTTAAGTTGCTCTATTTCAATGAATTTCTCTTCCTTCAGACATTCCATAAATTTGCATACATACATCGCACAGTCAACTCTGAAAATAGAACAATAAATAATTATTTTTCTTACTATACGTCTTTTTCGTACATAGACTTTATGTGAATGGAAACCATGTGATCATTTCCATGTATGTAAATGTACTTACGAATCATCTGGTTGTTGTGGGCAATTGCTATACTTGATGTTTAAAGAATTCTTTTGGAGAGGTGGTAGGTTTTGCTTTACATAGCTAAGATCTAATACTTCCGACACACGATCTTTCTGTAATTGCACAACAATATACAAATATCATTAGTGTAACTTAAAAAATAATTAGGTTAACCAGAAAGAATGTAGTCAGTCTCACAAGTTTTTTTGCTTCCTTGGCATAAAGGCAGGTTGAGGGTCTCCTTGGTCTTCTTGAGTTGTAATGATACCAACTCATTGTAGGGAAATGCAAAACCAACAAACTCCAGTGGTAAAGATGGTAAATGGGAAAAACCATATAGTGGAGTTTTGTGCTATATTTGACATTAGAAATATTTTAATATAAACAAATTAAACTATCATCTTCCAACCATACTAACGATGCGTTTGATGAAGGAAATCCAACCCCATTATATCGTATATTCTGTATGTCTACGCTTTCTTTTATCAAATTTGTTTTTTCTTTCAAAAAATGCAATTTCCAAGATAATAGTTTAGATATATTCCAAAATAATAGTGTAGATATGTACCGCAACACTTGTTTTGAAGAGGATGCATGTCATCAAGTTTTTCATTGCTTTCTCGAGATAGTAAGAGTACCAATCAATGACCTGCCAAATCATATTTTAGTAAGAAGTGTGAAAGCTATAAAAAGAAAGCTTAAAGGAATTAAAAAACATACACACCAAATAGATAATAATAATTACCTGACCATCCACAGATCTATTAAAAAGCAAAGCTTCCACCTTACGACCAGTAATCTTATTGTTTTGATCAAGTTTTTCAAATGCTATGGTTCTGTGCATAAACAAGTTGCAAAGAAAAATAAATTTAAAAATGATAAGCAGCAGTTTTGCATTCACTTTCTTAGTTAAAAACCTAAAGTACAACTATAAAACAGAATTCAATTTGCTTAAAGAGTATACATACGTTTTTTCTGCATTTTCGAAGAAATCTCTTAGCACCTGTACTTCTCGTTCATCCAAGAAACGCAATATCTTGCATTTTCTTAAATCCTTTAAATTTGCGTTCGTAATAGCACATAGCATTTTGTCAACACCAATTTCTTTTTCAATGTCAATGAAAACGTCCTTTCCCTTTTGTGTGCTTCCTTGACTTTCTTCAACTTCATCCATCTTCCTTTTCTTGTCATCAACATTTACAATCACAATGCCGTTTTCACACCTCAATGCTTCAATTGCAGCTTTCTTTACCATTTTTTGTTCTTGAAGTTGAATGGTAAGTGATTGTATTTCTATTCCCTGTACTTCAACCCTTTGTTTCAATAACTCATTTTCAGCCTCCCATATCGTTTTATTATCTTCATGTTGAATTAACCGTTTTTCTTCTTCTGTTAATTCCAAAAACTCGGGGGACACCTGAAATGAAAATCATACAAGTATGAAAATCTGGATGTATAGATCTCAGTTTGATATCATAACCCATACGAGAGTCAAATATCTTGTTTGTTTCCACATTGTCTACCGATTTGTTTTCCATATATTCAGCCAGTTTTTGGAAATTCCACTTGGCTGCATGTGGGAAACTCTTTTCATAACCAGGAAGTTGCTCCATTACATGAACATGCTAGCAAAACCAATACTGTTTTAATATAACATATATTAGTCCATCAAAAACTAATAATATAACATAGAAAAATTTGATATCCTTAAAGTTTTTTCATTCTTACCCCGAGTAATAAGACACAAGAAGAAACGGATTGAGGCTTGTCAAGATGCTTCTTAATACTGGACATTAAGTGATAGTGTACTGTATGAGCCCATGATATTGAGTTCATCTGATCAATATTCTCAACATGTGGCACAAAGGACCACTTGAGACTCGAGTTAGCATTCGGAAACAATATTGTAATAGCGATAAAAAGAATTAATAGTCTTGCAAAATCTTGCGTACTAGCTTTATCTTTTTTCTTCACAACCTCCTTCAACCTGTCAAGTATCATATCTTTCATCAACATAGGTTGATTCTTGAAATGGGTTCTAATAAAACGTGTCTCCACCTCTGAGTAACCCTTTGGGTGGAGCGGCATTATGATTTTTCCATTCTTCTTAAAACCGAAAATCAGGGACACATCTTCAACTGTGAGCTTTAAATGAACTCCTCCTATGTTGAAACCATCGTTTTCTTTATCATAGCACTTGATCAGTTTTAGGAGGATCTTGTTGTCCTTCATTGCGTGTTTCTTAGCTATTTTACCCTCGTAAAACATGTTGAACAAGCTGAAGAATGGAGTGCGCCTCATTTCTTCTAAATGCTCACTTGTAATGGATGTCTTGATATCTTTGATCAAATCAATCATCGGCAAAAAACTACTGCGAAATCCTGCATTTTGATCGTTAGATTTTGTTTCTAAAATTTCTAAGTTTTCTGTAGTCTTTGTTTCTGAAAGCTTCACCATTGATAGAATAGTTATCGTCAACTATATGATGCCATTGTTCCTAGAAGAAAAATGGTAACGTACAAAACAGTTACGAAAAATAGACTTGTCTGATCCAACATTAGTATATACAAAGTGCAACAACAACAACAACAACTAAAAAAGTGACAATTTCATTCAATTTGTACAACTTGCTTCAACAATTTTTGGTAGAAATTGGTAGTGATATGAATTTATTTTTTTAATAATAGGTGTTTTTCATGAAAAATCAGTTTTCCAACTGAACTGGTAGTGTACTACTACTAGTGTTCTTCGTGGAGAGAGAATTCCACAAATAGGGGTGTTATTCGAGCCGAGCTTTGAATGTTCATACTCGGCTCGTTTTAATACGAGTCGAGCCCGAGCCGAGCCCAATTTATGAATCGAGCTTTGTTTTATGTTCAAACTCGGCTCGCGAGCTATTTATCAAGCTCGAGCTCGAGCCCTCCAAGCTCGTTTAGCTCGAGTTAAGCTCGAACCCTCCAAGCTCGTTTAGCTCGTTTGCAACCTTTTTCTGGTATAAAACAGATTATTGGAAATAAATAAAAAATAGCCTCCCAATGGCCAAATACCACCTCAAATAGTGTCAAATACATCAAATAGTCTGGCTAGATCGTCACACCAATTAAAATATTACAATCTCATAAAAAGCAAACCATTACGACGTTACAAAGTTCATAACCAACATGACTGGAGGAAAAACAACAAATTACAACACCAGAATGTTTTGCATCACTAAACCCTAAATTAACATAAACTGAGCATCACCAAACTGTCAACATAAGCCGAGCATCACCAAAATGAATTGAAAGGCCACAAACTAAATGTACTGCATCACCTAACTGCAAACAAAATAAAAAGAAAAAAAAATTATTTTTATAGCATAATGACCTTCTCCATTCTCCAATCAGTAAATGTCGAAGAATAAAACATAATCACCTGGATAACATAGCATATTATATATATAACTGAAAAAAGAGCATCAACATATGAAAAAGAGCATCAACTAGCTAGTCTACACAATCTTCTTCTTAATATCATTTGCGTGCAATAAGATGATAGTAAGCCTTTTATTTCACATGGATCACATGAAAAAAAGGAACTTAAGTTGAAGATCTTACCAATTACCAATTACCAATAAGCCAACACAATAATCCAATATTCCAACAAGCCAACAACATAACCTGAAATCAAATTCAAACACACACGTTAAGACTGATATTTACAAAAGTAAAACAAAATTCATAAAGTTAAACAAGATAACACAAAATTATAACTATTCAAGATGTTACTATATACTTACATCGTCAAACTTATTCTAAACTTGAAACTCAACCCGCAACCAATTTGAGGCACAAAGAAGTCCTTCGACTGTGTCATCACCTAATGAAGTTCGATCATCACTAATAACTCTACGTCCGGCACTAAAAGCTGACTCAGAAGGTACAGTAGTTACTGTTGGAAATGTTTTCAAGTGGTCAAAACATTTGTATATGAATGAGAAATTTAAGTCCTAAGTTAACCACTGGCCATGGCTAACTTGTGTTATAGTAGATGAATGGGTATGTATTCACATACATTGTATTTGGCCCAACCCATCCCAATGGGTGTGTCTTTCCCAATAGACACATACTTTGTAGACACTCATTCCCAATGGGTGTGTCTGTCACAACAGATGTGTACATTGTATTGGGTCAGGTGTCTATTCAAATATACATTGAATAGACATGTGCCTTTTCAAAAAGGTGTCTTCCTACTATATAAGTGTATCTTGTGTTTGTCTTCAAATCACTTTTTTAAAAATAAAATTGATTTTTCTTCTTCTAGTGTTTGTGTCTTGCCATGAGAGAGTATAACAAAGAATTGGTTCGCCGTCTTCTATGCGTTTGAAGTGCTGCTACGCTAAGAAGGATAGATCGTTGTATCCTGGGAGACAGTCCGCCATTGATAAACCGTTCGGCACATGTACGGGGCGAATAATGTCTTAAGGAGAGAGATTTTTATCTCGACTCGATCTAAATCTTGTCCTTCATCCATTTATTCTGGTTTGCATCATCTATTCCCTTTTATTTATTTTAGAACAGTAATATATCGGTGTGTATTTTCCTACAATCTTAAGACATTATTTTTGTATGGTTTATACTGTTCTAACACTTGTGATGCAGAATATCGGTTTTTCGATTAAATTTGAAAATTTTATATTTTTTTTCTTTATATGATACTTACTCTGGTGCAAGAGTTTGGCCTGTTTAAGCATCTTCCATGTGACGTACTGTAGGTCTGTAGTTAGTCCATGTTAACGTTATACATATTACTGAGAAGTCATCTTTAATTTGTTGCATGATGTATGCTCTCAAATCAATGTTGGCATAATAAATTGTCTAGTTGATAAGCATATTTATCTTGAAACGTGGTGGTGTGTACTGTACTCTGCCATAATCTGAGAATCTTTATGGATTAGTTTGTTTAATAAACAATGATTAATTTTAAAGAAGAGAAGATTGAGTTTCTAATAAACCATAATGCTTATTAATCAGTTTAAGGGAAAAAGTCTAATCTCTTGAGAATTGCGTTAAGCATACTTTGATACATATTTTTTTCCCCATGGAATGTTTTTGTTCAAAATGGTAAACAGTTTTACTGCCAAGAGATGTGATGGTTCATATGACGGAACCAACCATTTACATACATCTACAATGGGCTAATATCATTGGCCCTTGGATTTCTTGTGGGTTGGAAATGTTTTAAATGCATTAAGGCATTGTTTGGCTCGAATAGTTTATATGGGTGGTTTTATTTTATTTTAATTTTTTGGCCCATGTATGCTTTAGAAAATAGGCAGTGAAGAGACACATTTCTCTTTATTCTTGAAGCAATTTTGCATTTGTTTTATAAAAGCAACCAAACAGCAAAGTACCCATTGAAATGGCTCGGGCAATTTTCAGAAGCATCTGTTCAAAAGCTTGGAAGTGTCTCCTGGAGTACACTATGTTGTTGAAAATATGTGTATTGCCGAACCAGGCACCATGGAAAGATGTGGTAATCTCTTGAAGAGATGCCTTATTTGGGAATAGAAATACACCCTTCTGAAGAGGTGTAATATACAATTTTTTATGTTCTTTCTCTCTGCAAATTGTTAATTTTTCCATTCGTGGTTAGACAAACAAAAGAGAGAAGAAGAAAACAGAAGTAGCCTGAAGTTAGAGTGAAATCTCAAAATTTCAGATTGTGCGTAGTCTGAAGTTCGTGGTCGGATGAAATTGTTTTCGATCTCCGATTGAGTTGAAATTTTTACAGTAGTTGCATAACTTCTAATGCAATAATATGTTCAAATTTTGTGATCATCCAACGGTTGGATTGTCAGAAACAATTAAAACGGCGTTACTGTTCATTAGTGACAGATTTTCGAATTTTGAGTTGATCAAAATTTTGGTTACTCAAGTTTTTTCGAAAATGGAATTATTCTACTGACATCATGTGTCCAATAGATTAATCAGTTCGACATCTCAATGACTTAATTACTACAATTTTTTGTAGATTTTGATTTGATTTGAATGATGTCAATGGGTCATCTTTGGATGCATCTAGACATAGAAATCGCGTTGATGGTTGATATAATCAAACCAAACCACCAACTAAGTTGGAAGATGAATCAGTTGTCTAATTTGACGTGATTCTCATATGAATAAATGAATTGAAGTTCAAATAAACATATGTAAACATGTTTCATTGGCTATAAATAATATTGCACATAGTTGTACAAATGGTATCAACGCGCATGAAAGACAAAACCTCATGGTGGTGGTCTTCTGTACAACGTTGCATGTAATTGTTACTTGTACAATCTTTGAGAAAATTAATTTTTCTTAAAATGAAATACACATTAAATTGCTTGTGTAAACATCTTTGGTGTCCAAAGGTGCAATTGATTCAAAGTGTGCAAACTTTTATTTGGCATATGGTGAATTGCCTATATGGTTTCATATAGTTTTATAATTTACTCCATATTATTATTTGGTGATGACATTTTCAAGTATATTTGAAAAATGTAGGGGATCTCATGAGTCATATCATACTTAATGTATGTACATTTTCTTTGATAAATGTTCATTCATAGAGACGCCTTGGTAGAAATGGATGGATATTTATTATTCGTGCATTTACAAAGAGTAATGGGCATTATATTACATCTGGGTGTAATTTTAAGGCCCTAATCTTATCTTTGTGTGAGATCCACATTCATATGCATTTGGTTGTATAGATTCCAAATGAACGGAATTTGCAAATATATGATTTGCAAAGTTCTTTGTATTCATGCAATATGTCTCAAATGTGGGGGTATTTCGCCCAGTTGCATTTGTAGACTTGAAATTTGTCTAAATAGACAAAATTATTTTTTGAATATTGACATGAAACTTGTAGATATGTAACCAGACTGTGGGAGTCACATCTAGTATTTATGTATGCATAAATTAACTATTTGAGTAACAATGAATTAATGAATATTTGTACTCAAAGTTTTGGTTTTATGCAATTACAATTTTGTGTACTTGTCTAACAAGCTTTAGCGTAAGTGTACAAATTATGTTCTTGTAGAGGCACTATCTAAGTAATATAAAGAAAAAGTTCTTGTTTACTTAGAAATGTGGGGGTGACTGAAAGTCTCGAAATGGTTAACAATTGTAACCATTCAATGTGGCTATACTAATCACAAACGTACATTTGAATAAATGGGATTCAAAATGTTGTAGGGCTAAGGATTAAAGAAGATGATCATATTTCTGAACAGACTAACGATTTCTTTATAAAATCGTGTTTCTGTAAAGACTAATGATTTTCACTTCTATAAATCTTAAAGCCGCTATAAGGGAGTATGGACTAAGAACTATATTCTAAATTCTTTGGCCTAAGTCCCAACAAGCAGTCTAAATTAATTTCTCGAGTGAAATTATTTAAATAATTGTGATAACATATGCTATAGAAACACTTAAAGAGTGAAAGTGGCTTTATCACAAACACTACAAATGAGGGTTAGTTGATTTCTCACCTAAAGCTAAAGCTTTAGTTAGCAAGAGGTTCTTCAAACGAAGATGGAATCTAATGGTTCACAACAAGGCTAGATTTGTAGTCGAATGTCACAAGCAAAACAGAGGCTTGGATTTTTTTTGACATATATTCTCCAATCACGAGAATAACCTCTTTCAGACTGCTAATTGCAGTCATTAATCTACACAACCTTGAAAATACATCAAATAGATGTACAAATGCCTTCTGAAATGGTGACATAGAGGAAGAAACCTACATGGCTCAACCATATAGGCTTTATTGTTCCTGGATAGAAAAAGAAGGTTTGTAGATATGTGCAAACATCACATGGTTTTAAAACAAACTCTGAAGCAATAGCATGAAAAGTTTGATAATGATATGTTGTTATCATTTTTGTTTTAAATCAATGAGAGTGACAAATGTGCTTACATTATAATCACAAATTTAGATATGCTATCATGTGTCTCTATGTAGATGACATGTTTAACACTAAGTTTGATATGAAAGACTTGGGAGTTCCTCATGTAATACTAGGAATTAAATTCTTAGAACATCTTATGGAATTACGGTGTCTCAATTACATTGAGAATGTTCTTGACAAGTTCAAGACATGTTCTACTGGAATTGATAAAATATCAGATGATCCCAATCTTCATTTAACTAAGATGAATGAAGATAGCATATCATAGTTAAATATGCTTGTGTGATTCGCAACTAGATGTACATCACAAATTGCAAGAGACAAGATACATGATACATGTTGCGAGTGTCCTAAGTTGTTACATGAGCATTCCAGAAATACGTTACTAGAAAGTAATAACTAAGGTATTAAATTATCTAAATTATACCTTCAGTTATGGCTTGCACTACAAATATGTTCACCTGTACATGAAGGATACAGTGATGCAATTTGGATATTGATTACCAAAACCTCAAAAGTTATGAGTGGTTGTGGTTTTACCTTTGGTAGTGCAACGTTATCTTGAAAATGCTTTAAGCAAAAGTGTATTGTTATATCCATTTTGTATGGAATCTGAATTTATGGTTTTAGATAAAACACATAAATAAGCACAATGGCTTCATACACATCTTAAAGGATATTTTCATGGGGAAACTACTAGTGCCAGTTATTTGCATACATTGCAATACATAATTTCATATGTGTTGGGCACCGAGTTGTATGAATAACGGTATGTCTCCATAAATTATAAGAAGATACAAAACCGTTAAACAACTGCTCTCTAATGAAAAATCTCTATAGAGTATATTATTTCGATTGACAACCTAACGGATCCAACTATTAAAGGTTAGTCACGAGAGTAAGTTGAATCATCGAGAGGAATGGGTTTACAACCTATGACGAAAGAGTAGGCTTGATGGCAACCCAACCTAGCTGACTGGAGATCCCAAGATCTAGGTTCAAAGGGACAACCGAATCTTGCCTTACTCGACGAAAGCACTGAGAGATTACATATCTCTTACCCTTTCCTAGGATGATGAGAACAGTGCTGCCCGTATTAATGGAATAGGATAAGTTATACTTTTAATGATTCTCATAGCTTGGTAACACAAGTGGGGTATGACAGGATACTCTTCATGGGCAATCACCTTATGAGTGAGAAAAAGGGGCCGTTTTCTGTGAGAATGTTGAAGGTTGCATTTCTCTAAGAGCACTCATGAATACCAGGAAGTTCAAGGCCAAAATGAACACAACCATAGAACCAAGTTCTTTGAGGAAGGGAAACTGTGTGTTAGCCATTGTCTTGGTTTACACAAACGGCTGAGCGGTTCAAGACATCATGTTCACCGATTAGCTAGTAAATCCGATGGTTATTCACTAGGGTAGGTTCAAGGCTGAAAAATTGCTACCTATACCGAAGCAGCTACTTTCCGTTTGTACTCTCTCAAGTCTCGTCTGTTTTTCTCGATTGTTTTATGAGTCGGTAATTTCCATTCATGTGGGGGATTGTTGGAAATGTTTTCAAGTGGTCAAAACATTTGTATATGAATGAGAAATTTAAGTCCTAAGTTAACCACTGGCCATGGCTAACTTGTGTTATAGTAGATGAATGGGTATGTATTCACATACATTGTATTTGGCCCAACCCATCCCAATGGGTGTGTCTTTCCCAATAGACACATACTTTGTAGACACTCATTCCCAATGGGTGTGTCTGTCCCAACAGATGTGTACATTGTATTGGGTCAGGTGTCTATTCAAATATACATTGAATAGACATGTGCCTTTTCAAAAAGGTGTCTTCCTACTATATAAGTGTATCTTGTGTTTGTCTTCAAATCACTTTTTTAAAAATAAAATTGATTTTTCTTCTTCTAGTGTTTGTGTCTTGCCATGAGAGAGTATAACAAAGAATTGGTTCGCCGTCTTCTATGCGTTTGAAGTGCTGCTACGCTAAGAAGGATAGATCGTTGTATCCTGGGAGACAGTCCGCCATTGATAAACCGTTCGGCACATGTACGGGGCGAATAATGTCTTAAGGAGAGAGATTTTTATCTCGACTCGATCTAAATCTTGTCCTTCATCCATTTATTCTGGTTTGCATCATCTATTCCCTTTTATTTATTTTAGAACAGTAATATATCGGTGTGTATTTTCCTACAGTTACAGGAATAGAAAGAATGTCGCGAGCCATCTTTGACAAAGTTGGGAACTTCAAAGTGTTTGATTTCCACCAAGTCAAAACATCAAACTCTTTGCCTCCACCCATTAAGACGCCTTGTAACAAAAAACCATTCCAGACTCACTGCTACTTGTAACTACTTCCGCTCATTCTCCACTCTCCAACTACATATTCTGGTCTGCCTTGCTCTGCTTTGCTTTGCTTTGGTTTGGTTGGGAAAGTGAAGGGAAGTAATAATACACAGTCACACAGCTACACGCAATTGCAATGCACAACTGAGCCAATGTACCACATGCTGACTTGGAACACACCTGCTGTCGGTGGTCTGTCTTGTCTTTTTTTCAACTGTGAATGTGCCATGTACGTGTGCAATAATAAACAAACGACCAAAACATACTTCTCCCTTCTTATTTCCTTCCTCTACACCATGTCAGTCATATCTCATGTCCAACCAATGGAATGTGACTGGGAATTTCACTCCCACTCCCACTGTCTGTCTGCCAACCATTTCTGCATTCTATTATGTCTTATGGTGGAAGGACCACTTTTATATTAGTCTAGTAGCCTACGACCTATCTTCAGATATAACTTTCTGATCAGTGAAAAACTATTAATATGGATGGAAAAAGAAAAAGAAAAAGAAATATTCTATTTCTTGCACATACAGTATTAAGATAGCAGCATATCATATATTGATGCTTGGAATCAGAATGCATTCCCAGCCTTTTAGTATAACATCAACATGACAACAACCAACGCCCTTTCAACCATTATTCGCTCAAACAAAACTAAATGATATATAGCCTACATAACTAAATTATTAACTATGACCAATTATTCCATGTATCAAAGTTTAAATGCATATTAAACCACAGATACAATGTTTGAGTTTAATTTCAAGTAAACTGATCAATCTCTTCAACCTGTTCAAAAGTTTTTCATCAAGTAAAAGCAAAAGACAATCAAAACAACAAAAGCTTATGAAAAAGAAAGGACATCAACAAGAATAGAGAAAAACAACACAGATTGACAGAATCACAGAGGATGCAAATAGCAAATCAGATCTGTACCCGTGCAAACTTAACTAACCTACAAATACAAGTAAATAAGCTCTAAAAATTTAGCAATTACAGTTCAAATAAATAAAAAAAAACCTTAAAAATTTCAAACAAAAATTTAGCAAATTACCAGCTCTAATTCCAACTTTCTTCAATCTTTTTTTCTTAACAATGAAGCTACCAGCCTACCACCAATGAACTGGAGATGAAGATGGTACTTAGAGTCTTAAATTGAGTTAGAGAAGAAGATGGAGACGGGCAGACCGCAGACGGCTAGGTTTCTAGCAGAAACTTATGTTGTTATGTTATATATAGTGCGGGTAGGATAGGAATAACAGATATTAGTGGGGGTAGGATGGATAATATAACTTAACTATATATAAATTCGAGCTACTCGGTTCGGCTCGAATAAAGCTCGGGATCGGCTCGAGCTCGAAACGAGCCTAAAATCTGTTCAAGCTCGGCTCGTTTTACAAGATGAGCGAGCCCGAGCCGAGCTTTAATCGAGCCGAACACGAGCCGAGCTCGAGCTGCTCAGCTCACATAACACCCCTATCCACAAATTTGCAAAACAATAGTTGAGGGATATATTAGTAACTTCAATCAGTTATGAAAAATAAGGACTTTACTTAAACACATTCTTTTTATTGGGTTTTTCAATGACCATTATACTAAATAGGGTAATATCCCAAAAAAGCCTCATGTTTAGGTGCTTCTTCCTCAATAGCCCTGACATGGGGTCATCTTCCCAAACAAGCCCCCTGACCCACCATATTACCTTTTACCAATTTTTTAAGACCATTATACCCCTCAAGTACAACAGTGATGCCGTCTACATCGAATCAGACTTTTAGTCAGTTTCAGCAAGCATTAATGACTGCGACAATGACTACAAAGCTATTTCTAATCGTTGGATTAATCTGTGACACGTGTATGATAATGAACAATGCTTTATCCTCTAAACATAACATATGCAACCATCAACTCTGCATAAAACAAGTAAACAGCTGTGATGGTCTGACGTCTGAACCATCTTCATCGTCCCAAACATCTTATTCTCTCTGAAACCTTAACAATCTTCATCTTCTTTAACCAACCCATTGTTTTACAACCAAGATGACAAAGAAAAAAGGGAAATCAAAAGCGGTGGATGAGCAAATTTTTATGATCAACAAGAAATCAGGTAATGTAGTAGGTATTTTTAGGATTTAAAGGTTTAATCACCATAAAGATAGTGTTTTTCTGACCATAAAGACAACATCCTTAAAGACAACACCATTAATCATAAAGACAGAATCTTTATGATCATAAAGATGGTATCTTTGAAGGCATTAAGATGGTATCTTTCTCATCATAAAGATGGTATCTTTGAACTTTGAAGTCATTAAGATGGTATCTTTCTCATCATAAAAATGGTATCTTTCACTATTGTTGTGGTTGTATGAAACATTAGATCCATATGTCACAGTTTAAATTTTATATTTTTTGAGAGGATACACTACAACTTATTTTACTGATTAGAGGATATACCCTTACTGTTTCAGGTAGAACAATCAATGTTGTGTTTCGATTTGGTGGTGAGTTGGAGATTAATGTAGATGGATTGTCCTCATATAAGAATGGAGACACAAAAATTGAAACCGGCATGAAGTGGTTTGACATCAATTTTGTGACAAAGTGTCCTTGGTTATTTCGCCTTGAGTTCATTGTTAAGAAAACCGTATTGTGTTGTACGCGCGTCGTCCCGTGTCCTTGTCTTCGCGTCGTGTGTCTCAAGTATGATGTTTGTTTCAGGACGTACGTACCTCTTAAGGACGTTCGTACGTATGGTTAGGCAGCAGAGAAGTTTGTGTTCTGGACGTACGTACCTTTACAGGACGTTCGTACGTCCAAGTAGACAGCAGGCTTATTTTTGTTTGGAGACGTACGAACGTCATATCGACATACGTACGTCCAAAGTGGGTTTTCACTATTTCGGCCCATTTTCCTTGGTTTCCAACCCTAAGTATAAATAGGGTTTCTCTTCCAAAGAACAAGTTAGTTCTTTGGCCGTCCAATTCACCTCTTGTTTCTTGGAGTTTGTTTAGGTTTTTGGTTCAGGTGGTTTTGGTGATTAAACTCATCTTCTTCTTCATTATTGTTTATATTGATTTAGCTTCGAGTCTTCTTGTGTGTTCATCAAGAAGTCGAGTATCCTTGTGTGTTCATCAAGGAACTCTGGTGTAAGCTTGTTTCATAGTTCGACTTCGAGTCTTCTTGTGTGTTCATCAAGAAGTCGAGTGTCTTGTGCGTACATCAAGGTGCTCTGGTGAAGTCAAGGTGTTAGAGATAACCAGGAGTGTCAACTCGCAGTGATTGCAGGTAGTTGATAGGTTTGTACATCTCTTTTCATCTAGTTGATTTATTTGTTGTCGAGAGGACAACCGTGGACGTTTCCCATATTGGGTTTTACCACGTTAAAAATTCCTGTGTGTTATTTACTTTCTGCGTATCGTTTGATTTGTTTGAATATTGAATTGTTATATATATTAGCACTATTTGTAGTTTCTCAATTGGTATCAGTCGCTGGGGGCTGGTTAAGGAGCGTCAAGGCTTACGCTAACGATCCTATGAGTGCAATGATGGTTCATGAGTCTGGTCATAATAATTTTATTGCTAAATCGTCTAAATCTACAAAACCAAAATCTGATTTTGAAAAGGATGATAATTTGTATGTTGTTAGCAATAGTGATTGGGCTCTTCTTTACAGACTTTCTGCAAAAGAATGTGAAAGATTACAAAAAGCTAATATTGATTTGCACGAAAAATTTAATAAAGCTAATTGTAATGTGTCTACTATTTCTAATAATGTTTGTTTTGAAGATAATGGTGTTTTGCAGACTAAGGTTGATTCTCTAGAACAACGACTCAGACATTGTGCCGAGGACTATATGCTTCAAGGGGAAGTTTATGAATCCAAAATTGAAAATTTGGAAAAGGCTAATCTTTCTTTGCAGGATAAAATTGAGATTCTTGAAAAACAGATTTCTTGTGCTGCAGATGATACAATTTCTATTTCTCAATTATTTGACAAAGAAAAACTTGACTTGTTATGTAGAATTGCAGCTTTAGAGAAGGCCAATCAGGAGGTCGATGAGAAATACAAATCTCTATTGGTGGAGTATGAGGTAACAAAGAACGATTTAACGTCTACTCAACTCCAATTGCAGGTTTTGAACAAAACTAGATTTGATTCTCCTATTGATAGTTCTACTAGTTCATCTAGTGTGATTACTCTTGTAAAATCTACTAGTTTGCCTGCCCTTTTGCCTACCCCGCCTATTGAGACTAGACTTAATACTAATAGTTTTCAGCATGTTTCTTGCACAAAGTTTAAGTCTAAGGCTAATGATAAGGTTGCTTTTGCTGGTAAGCCATCTTGTTCTAATAGGGGAGGTATGGGTTTTGTTAATGGACAATGTCATAAACCAAATAGTGACATACATGGTTTATCCACCACTACCACATCTTCTTATAAGAATTTTTTGAGTAAGTCTAATGTTTTTCATTGTTCTTATTGTGGTAGGGTTGGTCATTTGGATATTTTTTGTTGGGATTTTAATCAACATGATGCATCCTATTCTCGTGTTCCTAATCATTATAATCATGTTGATTCTAATGTTTCTTCTTGTGCATTTTCTAGACCGTGGAATTATAGTGGTGTTCGTCACAGGTTTAAGAAAAACAGGTATACCAACAAAAGGAAGTCAAAGACTAAGGTGGAATTAGTTAAGGACAAGTCTATTAAAAAATTTGTTAAGGAGAAATCTCATATCTTTTCAACTTCCAAGGTGTGCACGCCTAGTGTTAAACAAGTATGGGTAAGAAAGGATAAGTTGAAGGTTTTTTTGGACTTGCAAAGGTCTGGTGGTGTCCCATATTTGGGATGATGTAGGTTTTTTCTAGCCTTGTGTTATTTGAATTGCATATTTCTCTAACCACATAGGCTATTTGTTTGGTGTTTCTACTTTTTATGCTTTGTTTGTTTAGCTTGCAGATCATGTTGGATGTCTGAATACATTGTTGGTTATTCCTTCTATTTTTCTTTATTTATTCCATGTATGTGTTGTTGGTTACATCTTTTCTGAGATATTGGTTTAATTCGATTGTCTTAAATAAGTTGCAATATGTTTGGGTGTTTTCTCTTTCTGAACTCTTAAGTATGTTTTGGTATGTATCATACATTTTTCCTCGCTTGTTTGCACAGTGCACGGCATGCTTGCTTAAGGAAGCTGTAAAGACTCTTAATCAAAATGAGTTTTGGGGTTTTATGCTACAAATATGGGCAATTTCTGATAAGGTATACAACAACTTAATGCAAATTGGACCATTAAATAAGTGGGCAAGTGCTTTTCAGGAGAAATCAAGGTGTGTCTTCTAATGACTATATTGTATCCTCTAATTAACCATCTATATCCGCTAACATTGTTTTCTCTAACTTGCAGATTTGGAATTATTTACACCAATCATGTGGAATCATGGAACAGAATGATTATACCCGAAAGGCAGATGCCTGTTACTTCTCTTCTTGAAGGAATTCACGCCAACATCATAAGGCATCACCGTGACTATCGTGTCGATGGTGAGAAGTTCAAGACACTTGTAACAAAGTGGTGCCACGAACTAATATTGCATAATGCTTGGAGGGGGCGTACATTCACTCGTGAGAAGTCGTCTCCAACTCTTTGGACAGTTTATGGTGAGAATAAGACATGTATCGTTGACTTGAACACGCGATCTTGTACTTGCAAATGGTGGGAAGCAATGGGAATACCTTGTGAGCATGCAATGTCTGTGATTAGAGAAACCAAAAGTGATCCATATGCTTTTTGTGATGTCTACTACAAAAGGGAAACATATGCAGAGACATACAAAGAACAATGGAGACCCACAAGAGGCAAGGATGAATGGCCGCAGGACAGAGCATCAAGAAGGATTCTTCCACCACTACCTTTTAAACAGGCAGGTCGTCCGAAGAAAAAGAGAAAAAGAGGCAAACTTGAAGGTGTCCCAGTTCAACTTAGAAGATGCTCAAGGTGTAAAGCTCCAGGATACAACAAGTCAACATGTATTGAAGTCATACCAGACTATGACTACTTCTTTCAACCTTTACCTGGAGAAGGACCACCACACACATGTTAAGTGTGTTAACAATTATTTTTGTGAGCTGAATTGTATTTTGTCCCTTTTGTATCCGTCAGAACAATACTAGATATCCTCTCAATGTGTTGATGTTATCCTCGAAATAGACATAGTATATTTTGGCTTAAGATCTAAAATGATAACCTTTGAATGGATTTTTATTAAGTACTAAAGTGTTGATAACTTTAGATTATTAGTATTTTAGGTTGTTATAACTTGTTTTTTAGGTTGTTGTAACGTGTTTATTAAGTGCATCTCTCAAAGGGTACCATTTCACATTATCTAAAACTATATACAGTCTATCCTCTAAAATAAATAGTTTGTATCCTCTAAATGACATATATTGTATCCTCTAAAATTTATTTTTGGTATCCTCTAAATAACTGCATCAAAGGCAAACATAGCTATGCTACCAAATTAAAGAGAAACTACATCTAACTCCAAAAGCTAATATATTAACCTCAGACATGTTTGCAACAACATAAACATGTTCAACACAAGACACATTAAATATGTTCAAAACAAGTCATGATGTTTTACAACTTTCCAACAACAAAATAAACAAGTTTAACAGAATGCATCCAACAAAATAAGATGCTCTACTTCTTGTTTGGTTTGAAACCACATTCAACAAGGTCCATGGCAATGCGCTTTCTCATCAGAGTTGCTATCCTCTCAAATAATGGTGGCTCACCTCTGAGAACACAGTCAAGATATGCAAGTAAAAAGACTCCACAACTGCAGCCATCATCCTGAGGTGTACAATTAACATATTCACGTTCCCATGCTCTTTCAAGGTCAATGTCTTCTTCAGTAGGGTCAGCAGCAAACACCACATAGGGTAACATCTCCTCGACCCCCAACTGTTGTGAAGATGGTTTCTTATAACCCAAAGAGTCATATATCTTGACCTTCCACTCCCTAAAGTTAAAGGCAAGCAATATCCAGTGATTGTTGTTAACCTATATATTAGATGATACAACTTAAGTCTTTTGAGGATTTGAAAACATAACGTAGAGGATAATAAGCTTTTGATGATGTGAGATCACATATGTAAACATAATTAACAACTTACTTGTAAGGGAACAAGGATTGCCTTTGCAAGTCTTGCAGGAACTTAACCTTTCAAACCCCTAGATGGGCTAACAATGTTCAAAGCACCTTGGTGTATTTTAAACATGCCACTCCTAATTCTTTCTAATGGTGAAAGTGCAGCAAAAGATTTGTCCTTCATGCGCTTTCTATATGTCTTCTGAACTATCTCATGCAGCATGTTCTAAACATAATTGCAAAAACCAAAAGTTAACATAGTTAGAGTGCCAACAAACCATTCCATAATACCAAATACACTAAGAAAAAAAATGTATACTTACAGCAAAATATACAGTGTTAACCACAGCAAACTGGTCCTCAGTTTGAAGGTGTTTCCTTAATATGTCATACCACTTAGTGAGCAATAGTACATATGCATCAACATATCTCCATGCAGCCAATTATTTTTATACAAAGTGTAGAATTGCTTCACAATTATATCAGGAGCATCCTTATATTCCCTTATAACTACATGCTCATACTTAGGATCCTTTGCCAAACACCAGAAATAGTTAAGAACATTTGTTTCATTATTGGTGGTAGTCCTTTCCAGAAATGACTTACCCATGATGTTCATAACAATATCAACACCCAATTGGTGGTCCACACTACTTTCTTCCAACCCCTTCGCTTTTTTCTTCAACTTCTTCTGACTTGTTTTATAAGCTTGAATAGCTTGGCTATCTTCAATGACTACATCATCATTTGTTTCATCAATCTCATCTGCCTCACTCTCCTCATCCATCTCACCAACATTGTAGCCATCTATATCCACTAGATACTCTTCAGGAATATTATTGGGATCTGGGATGGCATCAAGAAAATCATCATCCTCATCCAACCCCTCCTCCACATCTTTACATTCCTCCAAAACTATAATGTCCTCTTCCTCCTTCACATTAATGTCCCCTTCCTCCTGCCTAACCATATCATCAACATTACCTGGTACAACATCATTAGGGGATATACCTTCAGGAGGTGGCAAAGCTAACACTTCCTCAGGAGGTGGCAAAGCTAAGATTGGTAAAACAAACATGGGTTCCATAGTAGCATGATATAATATCATTGTCAAGCTATCAACAACAACACCTTCTCTCTCTTGCCAATCATGATTATCATTATCATTCCCATCACAGAACAACCTCCTACTTGTTGTTTCTATTGGATTCTTCGTATCCGTATCAGAATTCAATTCTGACTTGTTTTTCTTGTTTTTCCTGTTCTCCCTTTCTTTTGCTTCTTTCCACCATGTCCTATCTTGTGCCACATGTTTGCTAACCCTAAGTTTTTAAAAACAAAAAAAGAGGATATAAGTTGGAAATCTAGAAGGGTTTAATCAAATATGTTGAGGATAATAAAGAACATATTAGAGGATATAAGTTTGAAGTCTAGAAGATTTTAAACAAATAGTCTGTTGTAAGTTTAAAATCTAACCTTGAAGGTTGTTTTCTGGTTGGAAGCTGGGGTTCCTTGTTTTTCCTCTTCTTCGCAACTTCTTTAGCAGGATGCTCGCAATCAGGGTCAGGTTGTTGAGGCTTTTGAGGACTTCTCATTTTGAACATGAAATCCAACATAGCTTTGCTTCTCATACCACCTATGATGATTTCAGGCAACTTTGTACTCCTTTGTTTTTGGGGTGATGGTTCAGTACAAATCTCTTTCCCTTTTCTCTTTCCCAAGGTAGTTGGAGTAGTAGCAGTATCAGCACCTTCAAATTGGCTTTGGCTCCTTGTTTTTACAGAGGCTCTTGAGAGTTGTGGGGGTGATGGACTTGGCTTGGGTAGATCTGCAAGGGGTGGCAGTTTTTTCTGTTTAGGTGGGAGTTTGATCCTACCAACAATCTTCTTTGTGGCACTTGTGTTCTTTGGGACTTCTTTGGTGGGAGTGGGTTTCTTCTTCACACTTGTCCTGGTTGGTACTTCCTTGGTGGGAGTGGGTTTCTTCCTGGCACTTGTCCTGGTTGGTACTTCCTTGGTGGGAATGGGTTTCTTCTTGTCACTTGTCTTGGAGGGGGTTTCCTTGGTGGGAGCGGCCTTCTTTGCTGCTCCCTTGCTGACACTTGTCTTTTTTTCTGTTTCCTTGGGTGCAATTTTCTTCCTAGATGAACTCCTACTGACAATTGCCTTGTTCTTCTTGGTGGTACCCAACTTTTGTGATGATGGTGTCTTCGTTTTGGTGGCAGCTTGCTTAGATGATGATCCAGCTTGTACATGTAAGGGTTTCAACATTTTTTTCACTCCTTGAACAACATTCCTTTGAAACTGTTGAAGCCTTTTTGTAACACCTTTGTCTAAGACTTGTTTTAGTTCTCTGTGAAACTGCAATTAGAGGATATGTATGCACATTTAGCAGATATATATTAGACAATTAGAAGATACTAATTTAATAACTGGAGGATTTCTATTTAAACAAACTTACCACTCCTCGCACAATCCTTTCTAGATCATCAACAACTCCCTTTTTAGCTTCATCAAGTGTTTTTTGATACTAAAACATTGTATAGGAAAAAAAACCTATTATCAAAATTGCAACTTAAAAGAACTCTGTTATAAACCACATTATTAAAAGACAACAATTTAGAGGATAATTTACATACCTCCAGTGCTTCATGAACTAGTTCTTCAGCAAACTCCGATGGTGTGATGAAAGGGGACACAACTTCAACTTCTTTTCCTCTTTTTGGATAAAGTTTTTTATCAATGGTATTCTTGCCAGTGGTCTTGCCAGGTAAATCTGTCCAAGCAAGCATCCTTGGGAATGGGGCATTAGGCAACCTTTTCGGACCTAAGCATAGGAGGTGTACGTATGCCTAGATAATAAAACCAAGCACACAACCATCAAGAGCATAGTCTAGCTTCTTTTCTGATTCATTGATTGCAGATTTCTCTAATGACTTTTTCAATAATTTGAAAACAACCGACCCCCATGGAAATTTATCAAAAGCAGCAAGGTCTTCGGCAAAATCAACATATTTGACATCAATAGTTTGTCCTGAATCGGGAAGTAAACAAAGTTGCAATAATAACAACCGATTCAGGCGATGAACGTCGTCGCCAGAATCTGCGTCACCTCTTGCTCTTACAATTGCTGCTTCTATGTGCTTTTCCTTAATGCTCTTAGAATCACCAAAATATTTCTGCCTAAATGCACTAACTATATCTCTATTCCTTAACAAGAATTCACTAGGAATATCACCAATTTTCAAACCTAAAACTAATGTAATATCTAAAGGTCTAAATGTAAGATCACTATCCCCAATGACATATTTCAGTTTTGAAACCCTAGACTTAACAACTTGGGTGACAACAGAAGTGCAGATGTGGATTTTATCATATTGAACATCTAAGAAATACTTAAAACATGAATTCATCAAATTTTCCTTTTCCAAATCGGGTAAAGTATCAACAAAATGAGTTTTTACCTTTCTCATCGAGCATCTCACAGTTACACTGAAGTTCCTTCCATTCTTCTTCTTCTCTTTCATCTGCACTTCGCTTGTACCACCTTCTTCCGAATTACTGTCTTCAAGTTCTTCATCATGTAAACTGATTTCATCAGCCATTTCCTCTTATTTGTTAAGAAACAAGTTTGATTTCGAAAGGGGGTTGGTTGATTTCGAAAATGGAAGTTATTGTTGTTTGATTTCAAAGATTGATGAAGATGGAAGCTAGGGTTTCAAATGTGTTGCAACTGTTTGGTTGTTTTTCCACTTCAAAATTCGAAACTGAATTTATCGGTTTACTGTTGCCACTTTAAAATCAAAATTGTATGTAATACGTGGCAATCCTTTAGAGCAGCAACACATGCAATGGTTGGATCTTTAAAACCAAAACCAATTTGTTTTAGAGGATACAAGATCTTGGTTTGATGATAATGCTAAATCAAGCTAAATCAACGGTGAATGTGTTTCATCGGTATCAAGTTAAATGAACGGTTAGGATTAAATTATTAGTCTTTGTCGGAAACGTCGCAATCAAATCAGTTTATGTTTAATACATCCAAAAAGTAGATTTGCTTTTGAAAAAGTACAAAGGGTATAATGGTCTCTAAAAAATTGGTAAAAGGTAATATGGTGGGTCAGGGGGCTTGTTTGGGAAGATGACCCCATGTCAGGGCCTATTGAGGAAGAGGCACCTAAACATGGGGCTTTTTTGGGATATTACCCTACTAAATAATGGTGTTTAGTTAATTCTCTTTTTGTTGGGGAGAGAGGGCATTATAGTAAACTGACGAGTGGAAAACTTGTGATGATGAAATTCCACCTGTATATACCCATTAATAATAATAGTCATTCAAAAATAAAACTAACTAACCCCACAAACAAGGAACCAACCCCAACTCACAACATCTAATTTTAACCAACAAACACAACCAGAACCATGAACAATATTCTTTGGTTTACATTACAATCATAAGGGGTCTATTACTGCTCCCTTCAAACCCTATCATTTTTAGGGTATTCAACAAAAATGCAAATGTCCATTCCGATTGTCTTCTTGGGGATCATTGTATCGTCGTTAGTCATCGCCGATCATGTTGTCTATGGATTTAAACCCAATGACAATGACATTATTGATGCTTCTGTATTGACTGAAAGGATTGGAAGTAATCGTACAATAAAGGTTGATATCAAAGGTGATGGGGACTATAAATCTGTTCAACAAGCTATTAATTCTGTTCCTAATGGGAATTCTCAATGGATCATCATCCATGTTAGGAAAGGTATTTACAGGTAAATAACCATATATTTGTGCGCTTTATACATTTTCAGAAATTATAATTGGCCTAGCAGTATATTTTTCGATAAATCATTAATGTTTCAAAATTATGTTGGCTGATCGAACTGTACGTGTTATTTGGTGTAGAGAAAAGCTTCATATCCCAAAGGAAAAACAATACATTTTCATGAGAGGTAATGGGAAAGGAAAAACGCACATTGTATGGGACCGTTGCTCTGACAACAATACTGATTCTGCTACTCTTAGGGTCGATGCTTCTAACTTTGTTGCATTCGGTATCAGCTTTAAGGTATGTATGTCATCCAAATCATATAACAATTATTGGGTGCTGAAAGACCTCTTTCATTGCATTAATGAAAAAACAAATTATACTGGATACTTGTATAGAAGGAAGGAAAAGATAATTGTACGTAGAACCAACTGCATTATCATTAACTTCATTGCTATATGCATGTAACAGTACTACATTTTGAAAAGTAAGTGTCGATCGTTTTTGTTAGACAATATAGCTTATAATTGAATTTGTTATGTTTTTGACTCAAATCATCACTACTTACTGCAGAATAATGCAAACATAGGGCTTCCATACGAAATCCAAAACGAAAAACAATCAGTGGCAGCATTAGTTGGAGGAGACAAAGTTGCATTTTATCATTGTGCATTCTATAGTGCTCATAACACACTCTTTGATTATAAAGGCAGGCATTTTTATGATGACTGCTATATCCAAGGATCCATCGACTTTATCTTTGGACGTGCCCGATCAATATTCCATGTGAGTCATAAAATCCTTTAATTATATTAGCATATAACTGTAAAATGGGAAACACTTGCACATACATATAAATGATGTGAACTGATATGATGCAGAGGTGTGAGATATTTGTGGTTTCTGACGACCGAGTGGAGATTGGTGGATCCATCACAGCTCAAAGCAGGGAAAGCGCAGACGAGAAGAGTGGCCTTGTGTTTGTAGAAGGAAGGGTATATGGAGTTGGTGGGGTGTATCTTGGCAGAGCTAAAGGGGCTTATTCAAGGGTCATATTTGCCAAGACTTACCTTTCCAAAACCATTGTTCCTCAGGGCTGGACCAACTGGAGCTACCACGGAACTGTCAAGTAAGAATATCTCAACATTTCAATTCCATCCAATTAATGAAAAATAAACCAAAATCGTCAAAAAACCAAAAAAAAAAAAAAAACAAATTATTTTAGAAGAATTTTCTAATTTGATCCTGTTAAAACAGGAATCTATATCAAGCTGAGTACAAATGCTATGGACCTGGTTCCTATACAGCAAACCGAGCTCCCTGGGCTCTACAACTAGATGAAAAAGAAGTTGCTCCATTTATGTCTGTAGATTTCATCGATGGTGCAGAATGGTTGCCTGCCCACAGGCTTTTGAAGGCATAGTTAATAGCTTCATCAATAGTCTATTATGATGTACTAATATTAACTATAGTTTGATACATTTGCGCCATTATTGATTTGTATACACTGTCAAAATCACTATACAATATGAGATGGATATAGTAAAATCATACTTGGTTTGGACTTGAAAGCATCAATCATTAAAGATTTCACAAACATCCTAGCTTTATAGCTGTATATATATATATTCTCTTTTTTCTTTGGTTTTAGGCTATTGGCCTGTTGCCATGGAGAGAATATACAAGATAAAATCAGAATATAATGAAGGTAGGTTTCTGAATTTGGCAGTCAGTAATCTTAAATTTTGTGATCATTCTGCTTCATTAAGCTCGGCTCACCCAATGGGACTCATTTAAGTAATCTTAAATATAATTTTGTGTATGAGGTGCTATAATTTAACCTCTTCTAGCTTCTTGGAGACATTCAATACTGTAGTGTATCAAAAGTACTACAGTAAATATCAAGCAAATTAAGCACATGCAAGACAATCGTCACTGCAGTTAGCTAGCTGCGGGTTTGCTGCATTAATCAGCAGCTCAGGGAATTGAAGTGTTCGATTGGTCATTGGGCCGTCTTCTATTCTAGTTTCTAGTATGTGTAGTTTATAAAGATTCATTTATGGCTATTTTGTCAGCGCAATATTCAACCAAATTTATCCCAAACATTTATGAACCACTGAAGGATTATTTCACAAACTCTTTTATCAAATGATGAACCATTTTTTTTTTTTTTTTTTGATAAACTAAAATAGTGAACTGAAATACTGAATGGTTAGTGATGGTGCAATGTAGCCATGCAGGTTCTATGACTATTAGATTGTGAGAAATATATATATGATGTACTGTATTTGTGATCTATCAATCTATCATCTGATGCAAAAATTTCACATAAACTGCTCAAATTAAGTTCCTTTTCTAATATTAATAGTCTTTTAAGTTTTAACACACCATACTGTTACCAAAACTACTATACTACCTTGGGTCAACACACACCCAAGCAAGCTACATAATCAAAGACAAGAAAACAATTTCAGATCTAAATCCAAGATGAAAACAAAAAGACACCCACCAAACTACTTAATTACAAAACAAATAATTCAAACCCTCTAGTGAATATTCCAACTTCCAGGCCAAGGGATCATCCCATCATTCTTTCCAATTTCCCAGTCTCATCACTTGGTGATGGCATAGATAGCATAGATAATGCCAGGAATGTACCCAAACAGTGTCAACAGAAGACAGATCCAAAACTCCACCTGCATCCGAATGTACAAATGAATTGTAAGAAGAAATTAATTAGTACTAATTTTTTTTTTAATTTAGACGACCTCGTACCAAACAAAACAAAAACCACATAAAACACCCGAAATCCTAAATAAACACCAGATCCAAGAGAGAATTAAAAAAAAAAATATGTTAATAAAATAGATCTATAAGTAATTAGAAAGAGGGGGTAGAATAGACCTTGCAACCAAACTTGAGAAAAACACCAAGGGGAGGAAGGAAGATAGCCAAGAGAATATCTATGCAGTTTGCTGTGCCTTGATCTACCATCTTTGCTCACACTTGATGAGTACGTACACACAACAAGATCAAGATCACACAACAAATAAAAGAAGAAGACCAAGTAAACAAAGCGCCAAGCAAACAGAGAGCTGTGATTTATCAAGTAGTTGTGGTGGTTTTGGCAGTTTATATAGGAAGAGCAAGCCAACGTGGCAAAGGAATGTTTGATACATAAATGCTTCCCGTGTTTGCTTAGCTGTAAGAACAAAAGTTGACAGCTCCTCTTCTCCTCCTCTCGCATGCATATACCCAATAAAACCTCAACATTTTCATCCACTGTTGATTGCTGAGGTGCTGACAGCCACATGATTAGGCTCGTGCATGGCCGCATGGGTGAACTGAATCAATATATCTTGTTTTTTTTTCTTTAAAATGTGGTGATCAAATTTCAAAGTACAATATCATTTTATAGATGTCAAGTCGCAATCTGCCAATATGTCAAGGGAAAATGAGACGGGTTGGGCCAATCTTATCCCAACGGATTCAAGATTGTGCAAGAGTATATGCAAACTATATGCAATTTTTTGGGTGTAAATGTTTATATTTTGTCGAAAATCATGGCTAATAGAAATTCTTGAAAAACATTTGGTCAAAAATCATATATTCCTCAAAGCATGAATCTAAAAAATGGTGTGATATCTGTTATGGTATCTAAACTACTTATAAAGGCAGGACCTCAAGTCTACGGTGAAAAAAATAAATTTTTTTTTTTGTCACTGCATACACAAAAGTTTTGACGCGTGTCCCTATTTTTTTTAATAACTATACTGTGTTATATACCTGTAAATCTACAGTAGTAAAAAATAGTTGTGGAGCCATGAAACCAAACTTTATGAGTTTATGATAATGCTTGATGAGGTCATGTTTACCTTTATAATAATACAGAGTAGATTTTTTTTTTCCGACTTTTTGGCCAATAGTACTGAAGAGTTGTTTAAGCCCATGGACTGTAATTTCTGAAACCTGACTTTGAGGAAAACTCAACTAAACCCATTATTACTAAATAGTGTTGAAACTCTTAATTCTAAAGCACTTTCTGAGATTTGACGGGGAACATAAGATGTACAGGATTCCATCCAAAAAAATATAGGATGAATACAGGTAGCCAATGTGCATGGTGAAAAATAAGATCAAGCGCAAGTGCGTGCAGTTACATAGTGCAAATTAATTACAAGTAAATCAAAAGTAAAAGGTTCTACACTTAAGTCTAATGGCATATATATATACAGTAAACCTCTCTAAAGTAATACTTTATATAGGAATAACCTCTACATAGTCATAAAAAATTTCGGTTCTAATTTGGGCCCGTTATAAATATGAATAAACCTCTACATTGTAATAAGTTATACTCCCTCCGTCCCAAATTAAGAGTCCGGTATTTCTTTTTGGGATGTCCCAAAATTGTGTCCCATTTTCTATTTTAGGCAAATAATAATTAAGCTTAAAACCATTAGTTCCTAAATTACCCTTTACTTGAAAATTGAGTAAATTTAAAATTTGTTGAATTTTCTTGTATGCTTATCTAACTCATTAAATGCTTACTCAACTTTCTAGGAATTTTATTTTCAAAATCTTAAATTATTTTGCTTTATAATCATGTCTACCATCACTCCAAAACATACACATTAAAAAAACTTTCTCAACAACTCTTCACTATGGATGAAAGTAAAAAACTTGAAGAAGATTTAACAAAATGGTCGAAAAAACAAATTTTGAAAAAAAATGTGATAGCACTCGATGTAAATGCTCCACCAAAGGATGAAGGATTTACAACGGAATCTCAAAAAAAAAAACTTGTTGTTTCTCAAATGCTCAAAATTATTCTTCCTAAGTTGTGAAAAATCATAAATAGTAGGAACAAAAACCAAAAAGTATTGAAAATTGTATTTTTCTTTGAATAAGGGTAAATATGAAAAATTAAGTTAGTTTAACCATAATAAATGATGTCCCCTTATTTTTTTTAGTTCCCAAAGTGGGACTCTTAATTTGGGACGGAGGGAGTATCTTTTTTGGTTCCATCTAAAGAAATTTGCCTCCATATAGTAATAATTACTTATATACTACAAAAAAATAAAAATATTATAGTAGATTAAGAGTTTAAGATATAGTAAAAATAAATAATTACGCTATTTTTTGAAAGTACGAGTTTTCTTGAAACGATGCACTACTAACTTTTACATAGGAATAACCTCTGCATAAGAATAACTTAATTTGGTCCCACTAGTATGACTATATAGAGGTTTTACTGTATATACACCTCATGCAATATGTAATTTTTTTTATTTTTTGGCAAGTACATATTATAAACTTAATATTGTTTAGTTGTCTATCTTTAATCCCAGTTTTTATATATATATAAAAAAAAAATGACCAAAGGTGAAGGGAACGTATGTGGATGCCTTTTTTTTTGCATGTTATAAAGATGGGGGGTGGTGCTTTCAAAGTCTCTGTCATATATGAGGTGGATTGTTTTATCAATTTAATTTTTTTTAAATAAAAAATATTTTATTGATAAATTCAAGGAATTACACAAAACTAGAAGATAAGAGCGCTAAAAACTGTTTTGCAAGTCCTTTCTAAATAGCAAACCCGATATTATTTTTTTTTTTTTTTTGCCAAAAGCAAACTGGGGTTAGGGAGATCCCTGTTAGTTTATCATTAAAAAATAAAACATATTACAATCTAGTGTACAAAGTATCTTCAACATCACTTGCTAAAATAGATTATTAAAAAAAAATCACTTGCTAAAATATAAGCTAAATTTCTAGAAATAGGATTACAAGCAAATGAACATGGTTCATCAACCTTACATCATAGTACAAAATATCACGATATATCCTGATATATCGTAATATTTATCCGTAATTTTATAAAATGATACGATAATTTAACGATAATATCGGTTTAAATTACAAAGAATTAGGCTGTAAAGCCTTAAACTTTTTTTTGCCAAAAAGACAAACTAAGAATTGTGCCTCTCAAAACTCAAAAGGACAAACCCGGATTTTGACATGTTAAAAGGACAAATGTTTATGATCAGATTTGTAATCATACAGTCACACTTTTTCAAAATTCTATTTTTACCCATATATACATGTGATTGCCATTATGATTATACGTGTGATCATACACAGTTGTCCATTTGATTTATGTGATCACAACTGTAATCATCCTCATGATCATAAGATATTTATATGTGATTAGGACTATGATCATAACAAATAAATGTGATTACAGGTCTGATCATAACAAATAAATGTGATTATAAGTGTGATCATACATACTCGTGTTGTGATTTGTGTGATTATGACGAATAAATATAATTACAGGTCTGATCATACTAAATAAATGTAATTATAGGATTTGATCATACGATTGCATATGATCGCATTCCAACAAAAGTTTATTTGGGTAGGGTATAGTTTTACTGTATTTGGTGTTATATAGTATATGATTAGACATGTGATCATATGATTATACGTCTGATCATAGGGTTGCATAAGATCGCATAGAAATTAAGGTTCATTAGGGTAGGATATAGTTTTATTGCATTTAGTGTTATGTATTATATGATTAAACCGTGATCATGTGATTATAGGTCTGATCATAGGGTTGTTTAAAATTGTATTCCAACTAGGGTTCATCGGGGGTATGGTAGTTTTATTGCATTAAGTGTATGTAGTATATGATTAGACATGTGATTATAAAAGGTATTTCTATCCAAATGAGTGAATTGTTATGATCAGATCCGTGATCATAAAAACGTTGTCGTTTTGACTAAGTAGAATATTTTGATGTCTTTTTTGCCTAACCAAATTGGAACCGTGTCCTTGGACCCAACTCACCTTTGTCGGTAATATATCGAGTCGATATATCGCGATAAATTGCTTTTATAATAAAATAAAAAGATAAATTTACGATAGAATTATTTAAATTAAAATATTATCCCTCCTGTTCAATCTATTTATCATCTCTAAACAAAATCTAAATCCTCTGCCTCCATTAATGAAACTTCTGTAATTTTTATCTCATCTCTCTATTTTGAAGACTTTTGTTTGTTTTTATTGAGTTTGCATCTCAGATCTCTGTATTAGACGAAGAACTACACATCTCGAAGAATCGCATCTTTTTCTCTAGCGTGAAGAAGTTAAAAACCAGATCTCAAAGGAACTCTCTATTAGAAATTTTATTTTGATTATGGAAAGACGAGATCTTGCAAGATTATTATTTTGATTCTGTATTAGTAGTATTCTCGATGTGGTTAGATTTTTTCTGGTAATATTTGGTATTTTTCTTAAAATTTAAAATTACAAAATATCGATAGGATATATCCCGATATATCGTTTTTTTCAGGATCTTCATCGATAACGATTTTTTGTACTGTGCCTTATGCCTTGCCAACTAGTTTCTTGATTGTTGCTTTCTCTAAAAACATGCTTTAATACTCTCTCCTAGAAATTTTGTCCCATAGCTTGTATCTCTGCTACCAAGTGTCTTCATCTCCACTATATTGGTCCCTTCCCATTGAGCAACAGCTTGCTTGGAATCAGAACAAAGTATAACTTTGCTTCCACCAATCATGTGTGCCAGTTTTAGTCCTCTGAGAATAACCTCCAATTATATGCATAGACTAGTTCTTCCTTTGGAGCCTTCAGTGTATGTAAACCAGTCATTGCCTTCATGGTCTCTGATCACACCTCCATACTTTCCACCCTTCATTAGACAAGCTTCCATTTTAATCGACTTCAATGAATCCTACAGGTCTATTACATTTATAGTCTATTACAGTTCTGCTTGTCGGAGCATTGTAGGGGTCATACAACATCCAATCACGCCCCGACATGTGGCACACCATTTCCATCAATCAGGTAGCACACAACACGTCTTCGCATGATCCGACCAAAACAGATCGGGCATATAACCGTTGGGGACCTCAATACAGACGTGTGCGCTAAATCAATGCTCATAAGATATCTGAACCATTACACATTAATTACCAGTTGTTACGTAATTAATGAATACTGAAAAATCCGTATGATCCAACGATCTACACCCTTCCATCTTCTATAAAATCGACAAAACTACGATGGTTTGATTTCTAAGTTCCACTCCCTCGAGCTAGAGTACGTAGGCAATCTCGATCTCACGAGGTGCAACCACCCCCGATCTCAAACTCCCATCTTGGTAAGTCTCCTTGCGACCTGACCCTGATTAATGCATTAATCTAGAAACAGGTTAATACATTTGACGTTGACTGAAAGGATTCGATTATATCGAAAAACCAACCCTCCCACCCAACTCAAATCTCAAGCAATGTTCCATTCGTCAAATGGCGACTCAGGATGAAGTTATCCAAGATCTCAGAGACCAACTTACTCGTTTGCAAGACGAGAACACCTAGCTCAATGCTAATGCAACTGATTCCGAAACCAACAACGGCCAGACAGGTGTCGCCACAACAGATAGCAATAACCGCAAATACGAAGAACTCAACAAACATCTCACTGAATTCAACGCCGCCCAGGGCGCAACACAACTTGGACGAGGTCGCACAGCAGAACAGCTCGCAATTAAATCTTTGCAGCACTTTTAGGAATCCCCATTCACAAAAGAGATCCTGGAGCACGACTTGCTAAGCAAACTCAATGCCCCGAAATTCGACAAGTACTCAGGCGTAGGTGATCCAACAGATCATGTCAAAAGCTTTCGCAAGTCGCTTCCGCTAATCAAAGAAGACCACTTGATATGCATACTGTTCCAATCCAAACTCAATGGTCCAACGCTTGACTGGTTTCATCACCTCAAACAAGGATCAATCGGCTCGTTCAACGAGCTCGAGAAGCAGTTTGTCATCTTCTACATACACAACAAAATGCGTCCAGTCACCATCAACGCAATGTTTAAGGTAAACCAGAAGGAAGGAGAGTTGTTGAGTGATTTCTTTGCTCGATTCAAAACTGAGCTGCATTCCATTCAAGACTTTGCAAAGGATCACAAACTTTTGAGACAATAACATTCTTTCATGGTCTGATCCCTGGATCCGACCTCCATAAGTCATTGGCCATGAAGCGGCCAACATCTCTGGATAAGTTGTATTTCAAAGTAGATCGCTTTTTTAAGCTCGAAGTAGCCCTGGTAGGAAAAGTCAAGAGCCACATCATGTCAAATGTAGAGGGATACTGTAACACCCCGGGTCGGCAGGTGGTTTGCCTAGGGGGTGGATCCTACGACACCTAAGAGGGGGATGTCCTAACATTGGAATATAGGTATAGATTCGTCATATATTATCACCGAGGCCTTTTGGTCCCACTTGGCTCCAGAAGCGTGCTCGGGTGGGAGTAGTCTCAGGATGGGTGACCTCCTGGGAAGAAGGCTGCTGCCCATAAAACCCCACACTGTCGGATGTCCGCATCCACTAAGTAGGAACAATATCGGTAGTGATATAGGTCGGGTCGTTACAGAGGCTCCACCAAAGGCTCTCGATTAGAGAAAAATAGAAGGTTCAAGGCAAAACCACTAGCTAGTGAGCAGCGTGAATATCACTGATTTACAGAACCTGCAGGATATATCTACGAGAGAATCAAACACCACCATTGGTGCAAGATTCCAATTTATCACTGATTTACAGGACCTGCAGGATATATCTACGAGAGAATCAAACACCACCACTGGTGCAAGATTCCAATTTTTTCGATGATAGAGGACACAGCTGGTTGTCCCTATTGCAAAATCCACAAGGTGAGATGTCACCAAATAGATGATTGCCGCATACTAAAGCGAGCGCTCCAGACATGGGCTGATGAGAAAAGGTTGAACAACTAGCTCTACAACAGGCAAGATGAGCCCACAGAAAAGAAGAACAAAAAGAGGTCTAGAACTCCACCACGTTCAGCTCAACGATCTCAAAGCAAGTCCAGAGTTATTTTTCCAAGCCGCTCACGCAGTAGAAGGCATAGCCTCTCAAGAAGATTAGGTCCCACTGGAGACCTACGTAACCAGATCAACAAACAGGTCCCAAACAGAATCGAAGAAGATAGTGAAATAGAGAGAGTCATGTGATATATGTGGGTGCATGAGGATGATGACTCCATGCCATCAACACACTAGGGACTCATGATAGTTCAATACTTCCCTGACCATGGGATCTCATATTCCGGAGCTCAGTGGCCGAGGACACTGGAGCGGTCGAGGACACTAGCAAACGACACTTGACAAGGTTCACCTTAAGAGGTCCTAAACACACAAAAAAATAATTATCGTGCAATGTCCGCACTCTTGGGTGGCTGCCTTGCAGGATCCATGCTTTACATGCATAGATGCTAGGTTGAGCGGATGCCAAGTAACATCTGTGCAGACTCTCAACAGGAACATATCACATGGACATGGAAGTCGTTCTAGAATATTCCAACACGTTTATTACATGTTTTTTGCATGTGTTTAACATGTTTACTTGCATGCATGTGGATGCTATCAGAGTCTAGATTGGGAAGGTTCTACACATCCAGAAATAACAATTAACCCTAATCATGGAGTGCTTGGAGGGCTAATTGTCAACCACACGTGCAACCTTACTTCAACTATAAATACGAGGTAATGTTCCCCGCAACACAGCACCTCCCCACTTAACCTATTCAAACGTTTTCAGCTCCCTTTCTGACTTGAGTGTTTGAGCGGCTACCATCCACCCTCATAGGTGTGTCCTGGTCCCCCTTCACAGTTTACTCTAATTTTGCCGGTGTACAGAGACAGTCTTGTCAGAGTCCTTGCAATCTTGTCAGAGTCCTCTGATAGCTCCCAACAACGTCGGCAGAGCTTCGAGGATTGTGCTGAGCGAATCAGAGTCCTCTTCATCTTCCTGAGGACACCGTCAAGGCATAAGACCAGTGGAGCGTCCACGCCCCATCCAACGACGTTTCAGTCCAGAACGCAGCTATCGCCAGTATGATGAGCGACGTCCAGCCAAACAAGCCAAGATGGACGACTTCCTCGTCAGAATGGCCATCCAAGGCACCGAGGAGAATCCATTTACCAGTTTCGTCATAAGGAAGCTGATGCCAGAAAGATTCTCACCCCCAGGTTCACTCCTTTCACTGGTAAGACAAATCTTGTCGCTCACGTGTTCCACTACAGAGCCCAGATGAAGCAGTACGAGTTGGACAATCACGTCATGTGCAGAATTTTCTACTCAAGCTTCCAAGGATCTGCTTTGGCTTGGTACAACAAAATTAAACCAAGGACAATTGCTACTTTCTCTCAACTAGTTACTTTATTTATAAGTCAATACATGCAATAATACTTATGCTAAAGATGTTGATGTCTTGTTCAATTTGAAAAAAAGTAGCAACGAGACAATCGGGGACTACATCAAGAGGTTGATCAATGAGTACCTCTTGCTGGAGGGATGTGATGAAAGAACACTAATTATCGCTTTCATAAATGGGCTGCCAACATACGCTCCCTTGTACGAGTCCCTGACTAGAAAGAAACTTGAGACGCTGGATGAGAATCTGACAAAAGCAGAAAGCTATGCGGAGCTGGACGTAGATACCTTGGCTGCTAAGCCCAGAGCTAAAAAAGTCGTCAACAACATCAACACTCCATCGGCCGCTCCAACTTTAGAGGCCATCACACCCAAACTAAAGGACAAGGGGCAGAAGGAGCAGCCGAAGTCAAAGCCTGGACCTAAAAAAACCAAGGCCTCTATGGTAGCTAAGGAAAAAGAGAGTCCAAAAAAGAAATTCACCCCAAAATGAAAGAATTGGGGGCAAAAAGAGTGTCCACGGGCGAGCATTGCATCCAAGATGCTCAGAGCTACCATGGAAACTGCGAAACTGGGATTTAGTGGCCAGACGAATGCAAAGTCGAATTCCAGACGCTAAGAAAATACTTGGGATCTCCCGCCCGAAGCTCAGGAATGGGGAGGTTCTGGGCTTCTACTTAGAAACCTCAGGGAATGCAATCAGTGTCGCCTTACCCAGGGTCAAGCACCCGATTGGGTTCTTAACATCAGTATCCCCATGATACTCCAGCGTTCGGGGGCATACCAGTTGTCGAAGACGTTCCAAAACACATGGAAGTTGATGTTGCTCAGGCGGGCCCTTCCCAATAACAATCACAGAGCTACCTTCCTGATCCAGAAAGCAAGCGGGAGAAAGAGGGTCCAGCCACCATCAAACCAGTTGAGAAGTTTGACATAGGGTCAAACGAACAAGGCCGAAATAGAGGTATTTTTATTTTTTTTAACTTAAAATTATTCTTTACTTTCATTAGCAAAATCCGCTGTAGGAACGAGCCAAAGCATCCCAATCAAGTGTGTATAAGACTTTGCATCCATTTAGAAGCCAAAATAGCCCATCAAGGGGGTGGTAAGGCTTTGCACTTACATCCACCAAACAACAGAAGGCCTTAGTGAAAATCACAGATGAGAACGTGGAAAAGTTCATAAGGCAGAACATAATTTACAGATTTGGCATCCCTAAGAGCATTCCCAATGCAGGGTGGATTTATCCACCTCCACATAGGGGCCACGTATGCGCCACTAGGATAAATCCACTTTGTTGACTCAAGGTGAAACTCTACAAGGTGGAGAGTTCGAAGGTGAACTCTTTGGTATAGAAAGTGGATTTTTTTTAAAATCCGGACGGCATGTCACATGCCGTCCCATTTTTTTTTGTAAAAAAATAGGTAGACGGCATGTCACATGCCGTCCGAGAGTCCAAAAGCTTTAAAACACTACTTAAACTTTAAAAAAAAAAAACGGACGGCATGTGACATGTCGTCCGGTTCTACCACCCACAGGTGGATTTCAAGGTGGATTCTCCCACCTTGAAATCCACCTGTGGGATCCCACTTTTGAAAATCCACCTTCCCTTGGGACATTATTTTGAGTTTCAAGGTGGATTTATCCACCCCACCCCCAAAATCCACCTTGCATTGGGAATGCTCTAAGATCTTAATGTCTGACCAAGGAGTACAGTTCAATTCCAAAAAGATCAGAACGATGTGCAACAAGTACCAGATCAGACATTATTTTGTTTCACCCAAATATCCACAAGCAAACAATCAAGCAAAGATGTCTGATAGAGTGATCCTAGACAATCTCAAGAAGAGACTGAACACTGCTAAAAGGACGCTTGTTCGATGAGCTCCCAACAGTTCTATGGGCCTACAGGACCACTCCAAGGAGATCTACAGGAGTGTCTCTTTACTCACTCACGTACGGCTCAGGGGCCGTGATTCCAACAGAGATTCTAGTTCCCACAATGCGTTCAACACTGGTAGACCATTCGACAAATGATGATATCAGTGCAGTGGAGCTAGACCTGGTTGAAGCAAAATGAGACACGTCATCCATAAGGCTGGCCACTTACCAACAATCACTCAAGAGATCCTTTGACAAAAAGTCAGGCGGAGGACCTTCACTCTAAGAGATCTTGTACTCATAAAAGTGTTCGACGACACTAAAAAGCTAAGCAGCGGCAAGTTAGAGCATTCCCAATGCAGGATGGATTTATCCACCTCCACATAGGTGCCACATATGCGCCACTAGGATAAATCCACCTTGCTGACTCAAAGTGAAACTCTACAAGGTGGAGAGTTCCCAAGGGAAAGTGGACTCTTTGTTATAGGAAGTGGATTTTTTTAAAAATTCGGACGGCATGTCACATGCCGTCCTTTTTTTTTTTTTTGCAATAAAATAGGGAGACGACATGTCACATGCGGTCTGAGAGACCAAAAGTTTTAAAACACTTCGTAAAACTTAGAAAAACATGGGACGACATGTGACATGTCGTCCGGTTCTTATCCACAAGGTGGATTTCAAAGTGGATTCTCCCACCTTGAAATCCACATGTGGGTTCCCACTTTTTAAAATCCACCTTCCCTTGGGACAATATTTGTAAGAAAAAGGTGGATTTATCCACCCCACCTCCCAAATGCACCTTGCATTGGGAATGCTCTTAGGCATCAATAAGGAAGGCCCCTATGTCATTCAGAATCTCGGACCAAACGGATCCTACATCATCAGCAATTTGGATGGTGAGGTATATCCCAATTCATGGAATGTAATGAACTTGAAAAAGTTCCACCAGTGAGGTACATGTTTGTTTTACAAAAACTTACCTCCCTATAATAAACTACTTGTCTTCTGTTTTTGAACTTTTGTACTTCAATAAGATCGCTATGCATTTATCTAAATACAAGGATCATATTCTCAATCTGAACAAATGATTTTTACTAATGGATTGTTGATTGAGCCAAAAAGCAGAGGCTGAAAGTCTACAGGACACTAACCAGCTACAGTTGGACAATAATACAAGGCTGAAAGTCTACAGGACACTAATCAGCTACAGTTGGATACCCAAAAACCTTGTAAAGGTAGAAAAGTTGAAAGACCTGGAAGCCCTACAGATTACGTCTGTAGAATCACTGTGGTTATTTAATTAAGGAACGTCGCTTATGCACGAAAAACCTCCCACGCTGGTTATTCGCTACTTGATTCACAAAATATAAGGAGAATTCACAACGGAAACTTGGGAAGAACTCATTGACTTGGGTGGACACAAAATCGAGTCGGTTTTGAGTCCCTTGTTAGATGTTTTTGAATGGTTAGGGCTTCTATGATATATGTAATGTGCATCATGCATGCGTCTTAGATCTAGTAAAGTTTGCATGTCCAACCCCCTTCAAGTCTACACAAAGCGCACAATCACGGACCACACTCCTTCTGAGGAAGAGTTTAACGACTCAACCTCACTTACTGAACTAAATCCTGCACCTATGGCTCACGAGGCTATCCTTCGGGATTACTTTTCACCATTGGTCACTGGGCCACCTACCTGCATAGTCTTGCCCGAGACAACTGCAGATAGCTATGGCATTCGCCCTCAGATTGTGGGCATGTTGTCTAAGTTTTATGGACTTCCCTGGGAAGATCCATATCAACACCTGAACAAGTTTCTGACCGTGCTAAACACTTTCAAGGAGAGGCATTTGTCTGATGAAGAAGTTAGGCTAAGGTTGTTCCCTTTTTCTCTAGAAGATCGTGCATCTCATTGGTTACACAACCTTTATTCAAATTCCATTAAAACCTGGGCTCAACTAAGCAAAAAGTTTTTAAACAAATATTTTCCAATTTCCAAAACCAATGAGCTTGTTGATGCCATCAGAAATTTTCGGCAAAAAGATGATGAGGGTTTCTTTGATACATCGGAGAGGTTCCAAGACCTGTTTATTCGGTGTCCACACCATAAAGTTGATCATACAGAAAAAGTCAGGTTCATGTATAGAGGTCTCAACTATGAAACTAGGAACCTTGTTGAAAGCATGAACGGTGGTGGTTTTCTTGATCTATCAACCGCCAATGCTATGGAATTCTTTGAAAGACTAGCTGACAATAGCCAACAGTGGGATTCATTAGGATCATTCCCGAGAAACACTACCATGAACACATACGATAAATCTAGAGGCATGTATGAGGTCAAACCCGACCCCAAGCTTAAAACGTTGCTCCAAGGTTTAGTAAAAAAGGTAGAAGCACTTGAGGTATCATTAAACCCCACATCATCGGTCATGAGAGTCTCGACTCCCCGATGTGATGTCTGTCATGACCCATCTCATTTTATCGAAGTTTGCCCTCTCTTATACAGTTCACCTGAAACTGAGGAAGCCCGTGCGTTCAACTACGCCGGGCAAACAAACTTCACAAGGGGCAATGCTACTTACCCATACGTGGACCGTTCAAATCTATTATACTCGAACAATAACGCTTACACGGTTCCACCAGGATTTCACCAGTTCTATGGGCAACGCAGCAATGCGCCCTATGTTGGAAACACTGACAATAGAAATATGGTGACGTTCCCCACTTATACGAATACTGCTCATCGAATGAGTAATTCCAAGGACCCAGTTCCAACACATTAACCTCCCCCTTAGAATTCCTCTCTTGAGGATGTTCTTGCCCATTTCATGCAACAAACACAAGTGTCCATAGAAATGAACGCTCAAGCTATACAACGAATAGAACAAAAACTTGACGAGAAGGGAAAATTTTTGGGACAAGCTATCCCGAATCCCAAGGGCAAAAAAGTTGCCTTGGTGACGGAAACTCCGTCTACATCTCCACTGATTGCAGAAGTTAAAATGGTCCAAACACTTAGGTCAGGAAAACAGGTTGACAATCAGATTAACTACAACCGAAGTCCTAACATTGTGACTCCGGTTACCACGACACCTGTTGCACCACCTAAGAATCCTGCTAAAGAGGCTAACACCTCTAAGCCAAAGAAACATACTCGTAAGATTGTGAAATCTCCACTGCCTTACGACCCACCCCGTGCCTTACTCCCAGGCCATAGACTCACAAGGTTTATAAAAGAAGTACAAGCTGAGGAGTTACATGACGTGTTCAAACATATAAACATAAATATACTGTTCCTCACCGTTATCAAGAAGATACCTTCCTATGCTAAGGTTTTGAAAGACTTGTGCACCGGAAAAACGGAACACAAATGTGCCCAAAAGCGCGTTTATTGCGGAAGAATTTTCTGCACTTGTACAACACAACGGAGTGGTTAAATACAAGGACCCTGGAAAACCAACCTTAGCCTGCAAGCTTGGTGAGAAGTTCATAGGTAATATTTTGTTAGACCTAGGAACGAGTGTCAACCTTTTGCCTTACTCCTTATACATCAGATTAGGTCTAGACAACATCAAACCCACGAACATGTCTTTACAACTGGCCGACAGATCGTTGAAAGTACCTAGAGGAATAATTAATGATCTCTTAGTCACAGTGTCCGACTTTTACCATCTCGTTGATTTTGTGGTGTTGGACACTGAACCTACTGTCGATGACTCCGTTCCTATTATCCTTGGCCGTCCATTTTTGGCCACCTCTAATGCTCTCATCAATTGCCGAAATGGTTCGATGGTTCTCACTTTTGGATCTATGACCGTTGAAGTTAATATTTTTAATCTTGGCCAACAACCCCCTGCTCTTTCTTTATCTAAAGATGTGTGTCATCTCGATACTCTACCCTATGAGATGGTACCTAGTTGTTACCTTGAAGATCTGGTTGTTCATTGCCTTACCATGCATAATATTAACTTTGACATCAATCAATCTATTGTTCAAACCAACGCTCATCTTGATTTTGTGCCTATCTTTGACCCCAAAGACTCCGAGGCCCTTGATTCGGTTTGTTGCATTGATTTTGAGTCCCAAGTCGAGACTATCACTCCATCTCCTGATCTTTTTCCTCCCGAGATGAAATATGTCCAATTAGATTCGGACGGTAGTCATCCTGTTATCATCTCTTCATCTCTTACTACCGAACAAGAAGATCAGCTTTATTTTCACATTGGTGACAAAGTTTTGCTTTATAATCCCCGTTTGCATTTATTTTCTGGTAAAGTTCAGTCTCGTTGGTCGGGGCCTTTTGTTGTGTAACTCCTTATGATGCTATTACATGTGTTAATCCTGCAGACGGTTCTAAATTTCAAATCAATGGTCAATGTCTTAAGCATTTTCACGAGTTAAGGCCTCCTGAAACTCTCTTAGAAGATCCTACTTATCTAGACTGACCTTTGACCTGCTGGTATCCAGACCCTCTCTTGATCTTTTTCTATTGTCTCTTTTGAGAGGTGTGGTTGAAACTGTTACGAACTCTTACTGGCTGAGTATAATTGATCCAATGCACGTTAATCTCTTGAGCGTCACCACCAAACAAACCTCTTTCTCGCTCTGTTTGGGGGTGGGGAAGTCAATTCCCAGCTTATTTTAAGTCTTGAGTATCTGATTTTAAAAGACACTTTGTTGTATATTTTGTTAGACATCAGGATCTCGCGCATTCTATTCTAGCATTTTATCTCTCCTGTATCTTTCTTTTTTAGTAGCGTTTATCTAGGGAGTGAGTCTCCTGTTTGTCCTCCTGTCTGGCTGAAGACGTTAAACTTAGCGCTCCTTGGAGGCAGTCCTGTGTATATTTAAAGCCCGATCGTGCTTTATTTCTCTTTTTGTTGTCGGGTTTAGTTGCATTTTGGCTGTTAAACCGCTCGTTCTACCATATGTGTTCGTTATGTTTGGGGGTGGGCGCGGCCGGCCCACACACTCTCTGTTTGCTGTTTAGCTGGTTGATAATTATTGCGGTTACAAAATGCATTATTTTAAGATAGGATTTCCTTTTATGTTGAGTTAGTCTTTTATTTCAGCATATTTTATTTCAGTCGTGTCTTAGTATGGACTTCCTTGTAACCTCTATGTATGTGGAGATAATTTTGTTTGGCAGGAATTTATAAAGCGGTTTGAATTTTTAGTACATTCATGGTAATATCTTTCTTTCTCTCATTCCTTTGCTTAGTATGCGACTTGAGGACAAGGCAATCTTTTTGTTTGGGGGTGGGGAAGTATTACAATCCTTTTTGCAAAAGATTGTCAAACTTCTTTTTTCATACTTGTATAAAAATTAAAAAATTTTGAAAAATCTAAAAATCTTTGTTACAAAATTTTTTTCAAAAAGTTAGGACAAGTACACCATCAATGATGAGTATAATGGTTGAATGTTATCTTTTCAAGTTTAAGGACATTTGTTGCTTCACCAAGTAGTTGAGTCCCATACTGCATTTGCATGACATTCACTTGCATTTATGACAAATTACATATGCAAGTACTAATTACACCTTGAGAAACTGGAGGAATAAGTGTGGGGACTTAACTTAGTGAGCTTTTCAGACCCGTTCTTTTCTTGGAGAGATATTACATACATCTGGAGTTAAAAAACTCAACCTCTCAGTCTTGTATGTTTTTAGTCTCATATTCATTTTTCCAGTTAGCCTTGAGATGACATCAAGTGGGTGTAATATAAACTTGGGTCTTGTAGGTTATTCAAGACATGATCACCATATCAGTACTTAGAAATAATACAAAGACATTTAGTTAAGCCTTGTTTACCTTAGCCTACCCTGTGATGTTTTATCCCTTAGGTCGATCATTCTGAGCCTTTCTTGTTACTTAGCCTTTTTCTTTAGCCCATCATCCTTACCCAACTCCGTTATATGAGTAATTACCTTTAGAATATGTAGGTCCTTTTACCCACTGTTTTTGGAACATGAGGATGATTGTTTCTGTGGTTACAAAGAAGAAATGAGAAATACAAAAAAATCTCCAAACTAGTGAGATGAACCAAATGTTGAAAATCAAAAAGTTTGAAGAATTCCAGAAAAGCCAGAATCTTCTAAAAATCAAGAAAACCAAAAGAAATAGAAGATTCCAAAATATTAGCTAGAGTTTCATTGAATTATCCACAAAGAAGATGAGAAACACTTCTTCCCAAGAGAAAAATTCCAAAAATTTCTCCAAGTGCTGTTATTACAAATCACAAGTATTGAAGGCCCGAATATTCCAGAGATATTTCACAAAAGCCTTTTCCATTTCCAGCCCTGTCCTAAGCCCAGTTACAACCTATTATTGTCCTTTATAGATCTAAGCTGATATGGTAGGATGTGGTGAGTAAGTGAGAAGGTGCTAAGGTGAAAAACCCGACATCTCGGAGAAGGCTAACTTTTCTATTCTTTGAGACTAAGTTTATTCCATTACACCAGTCGGTTCTTATTGATATATGTGAGGCTACCCCGGCACTGCATGCCGATGAGGCTTCAAAACTTCCTCCTTCTCCCAAGGAGACAATGTCGGTGCCAGATCCTGACAAGGTTGGTACCTTTTACCATGGCAACACATCTGCTGGGGCACCGCCTCCCCCACCTCCGAGCCAATCTCCTGCCGTTCCCCTTCCCTGCGGCCCTTCTGATTCTTCCTTTGACAATGGGGCTACCGCTTTCTCCGTGTTCCATCACTCGACTATGCCTTCTAATCAATCTAAAATTGATCAGATGAGCTTCGATGAACACAAGGACGCCCTTTTTCGTGGATTGGCTCTCGTAAGTCTTCTCTCCTTCTGTCGTTAAGTTCCTATGTGTTATGTTTCAAGTTCTAATTTTTTTTTTTTTTTTTGCAGGTTAACGGTCTCTCAGTTTGGTCTGCTACTCATGCTTCTAGCCTGGCACATCAGCAGGAGAAAATTTTAAAAGAGAAGCATGACCTCACCCTGGAGAAGAATCGGCTGATCCACGAAAAATGGGCTCTTCAGGCTGAGATTGAACAACTCAAGCTCCAGCGCAAGGAAGCAGCCGCCTCCCGCGATTCTAAAATCGAAAGGCACCTTGCAAGGTTGGAGGGTGAGCACCGCGAGCGCATTGCTGCTCTTGAGTCTGATCACTCCAAGGAGATAGCGGTATGGCAGGAGAAATACCATGTCGAGATCATTAAGAGAGATGAGATGAATGCCCGCTATGAGATCGACTATGAGCAGTGGCGCCTCGAGGTGAAGGAACAGGAGAAGACTCTCAAGCGGGAGAAGGATGAGGTCGTCATCGCCATCATTGCTGAATACAAAGCCAAATTTGACAAGCTAGTGGCCAAGTCTCATGAGCAGATCGCCACCCAGGTGAAGATCCAGGTGAAGGAGAATTTATCCTCCCTCCTTGCCGCCAAGAGGATGAGGATGACGCCTTTATCTCCTAGTGCCTCCTCTCCAAACCCCCAACCTTGAGAATTTGGTCCTGATAAACATTCTGGCTTACTTGTAAAACTTTTGTTGCCTTGTAACATTATTTGTGTTAGTAATTTGATCACTTGATTTCCTTGTTGTTACTTCTGTTATCTGATATATTTCCTAAACGTAATCTCCCTGTATTACCTGCTATCTTCTAAATTAGATTTCTCATGTGTTGACCTTAATTTTACTACTCCTGGTCCCGTCGTCACGGTCCAGCAAGTACAAATCCGTCAACACGTTAGCACTTTTGCTCTTCTCACTTAGAGGCACCCCACTGTATGGTCTATCCCACTCTCAGTGGGGAAGAGATAACATGTAGAGACTGTCAACATGTAGTTGGCGGCATGCCAAGCCCAGTCTACACTCATGTTACCTCTCACCAATCTAAATTGGATTTCTACTTTGGCTGACCTTTGGCCTGATCTCAGTCAACTTTTTACCTGACATTTGTCTTCTCAACAGAAAAAATAAAAAGAAACAATACAAACATCTTCCATTTCATTGAATTTCAACAAGTTGCTATTCACATCTATTGCTGATTCTCTTCTCAAAAACATCCATTGATTTGGTGAACTAATACATCTCTGCCACCTAGGCATAGTATTTCTTTAAATTGCTAATACTCCATGGCTTGTCAAGTGGGGTGCCGTCTTGGTGGGTCAAGTAGTATGCTCCATTAGTTCCCACCTTGTCTACCACAAAAGGCCCTTCCCAGTTTGGCTGGTGGTGGATTCTACTTCCTTAGCACGAGATCCCCAGGAACAAGCCTTCTTGGCTTGACCTTTTTGTTGTAAGCCTTCTCTACTTGCCGGTGATAGTTCTCCAATCTGAACTTGGCGCGCTCCCAACCTCCTCCGCTAAGACCAAATCTCTCTCTCTCTCTCTCTCTCTCTCTCTCTCTCTCTCTCTCTCTCTCTCTCTCTCTCTCTCTCTCTATTATCTCGTTGTTCTTTCCAAGGTCGACTACCACCCTCCTAGCCGTATGCACCAACATCTCCTGTGGGATCACGGCTTCCACGCCATAGGTGAGAGAGAATGGAGTCGCCCCTGTTGACCTTCTTGGTGTCGTCCGGTAGGCCCATAGCACTTCCCAAAGATTTTCATACCACATTTCTTTCCTATCTTCCAACTTCTTTTTCAATACCTCCAGTATGGCTTTGTTTAATGCTTCAGCTTGCCCATTTCCTTGCAGGTGAAATGGTGTTGCGAAGAGTTGCTTTATGTTATAACTTGCCAGAAACTGCTTCAACTTATCTCCACGGAATTGAGCACCGTTATCCGCCACTATAGCCCTTGGTAACCCAAATCTGCAGATGATGTTGGACCAGATGAAATCTTTGACTTCTGTCTCCCTGATCCTTCGTAACGGTTCTGCCTCAATCCATTTTGTAAAGTAATCTGTGGCCACTATTAGATATTCTCTTCGCTGTGACTTCTCCAGTTTTCCTACAATATCAATCCCCCACATCGAAAAGGGCCACGAGTTACTAATAAAATGGAGGTTCTCGGCTGGGGTATGTATCAGTCTCCCATGAATTTGACAACCGCGACACTTCTTAGCATAGTCGCAGCAATCTTTGTACATGTTTGGCCAGTAATGTCTCCCTGATCCTTCGTAATGGTTCTGCCTCAATCCATTTTGTAAAGTAATCTGTGGCCACTATTAGATATTCTCTTCCCTGTGACTTCTCCAGTTTTCCTACAATATCAATCCCCCACATCGAAAAGGGCCACGAGTTACTAATAAAATAGAGGTTCTCGGCTGGGGTATGTATCAGTCTCCCATGAATTTGACAACCGCGATACTTCTTAGCATAGTCGCAGCAATCTTTGTACATGTTTGGCCAGTAATGCCCATGTATCATAATCCTGTGCGCCATGGCTCTTCCCGGTGAATGACTCCCGCAACTTCCGTTGTGGCATTCCGCCATGATCCCTTCTTTTTTGGATGGGTGAACACACTTCAATAACGGCTCAGCCGGTGATCTTCTATATAGGTCTTCCCCTATCATTGCATACTTTTTGGACTGTTCCAAAATAGATCTGGCTTCTGTTTTTTCTTCAGGAAGAGAACCATTCTTTAAGTAGGTTGCTATTGGATCCATCCAACTTGCTCCCATGCTCTGAATGAGGTTGACAGTCACCTCCTCCACCTCTATCATTGGCTGAGATCTCTGCATGAACGTGATAGTTTTAGTTGAATTTTCTTCTGTTGTCGTTGCCAGGTAAGCCAAGGCATCAGCATGTCGATTCTCTCCCCTAAACAGATGCACAATCTCTACCTTTGAAAATTTGGCCACACTCTTCTTCAATGCCTCCAAGTACAGCGTCATCTTCCCAGTTAGAGCTCTATATGCCCCGTTGAACTGTTCCACCACCAGCTTTGAGTCCGTGAAAACCGTTACATCCTTTGCCTCTAGCTTCAGCAACACTTCCAAGCCTTTTAGTACTGCCTCGCACTCTGTCTCATTATTGGTAGCCGGAAAAGCTAAGTTTTCTGCGATCTCAATCTTGGTGTCCTCTGGCGTTACCACTACTATCCCGATTGCCGATTTCCCTTTATTTATTGATCTATCTGTGAACACTTTCCATCCCTTCACGTTTTTCCACCCGGCATCCTGAGTTTCTATGGTCTCTAGCTGCTCTTCCCCTTGCATTTCTGTATCCCAAGTTGCGTCCTCCACTGGGAAATCTGCCAAGAAGTCTGCTAGGACTTGGGATTTTTCCGCCTTCTTTGGTTCATACTGAATGTGATACTTACTCAGCGAAACTGCCCATTTCTCCATTCTTCCAGAACGCTCGAGCTTAGGCATCACTTGATTCAGTGGGAGGTTTGTAACCACTGTGAGACTATAGGCTTCAAAATAAGGTCTTAATCTTTGTGCCGCAAAGAGTAAGGCGAGTGCATACTTTTCAACTCTTGAGTACCTTATTTCTGGGGAAGTCATCTTTTTGCTGAGGAAATAGACCGGGTTCTCCTTTGCGGCCTCTCTTCTAGTTAGGACTGCACTCACTGCAATGTCGGATACTGCTAGGTAGACAAAGAGTGTTTCCCCTGGTGACGGCTTTGATAGAACTGGTGGCCTACTCAAGTATTCTTTCAACTTCTGGAAAGCTTTTTCGCATTCATCGTTCCAGGTAAAGGATAAATTCTTTTTTAAGAGCTTCAGAATTGGCTTGCATTTATCTGTAGACCTTGATATGAATCTTCCCAACGCCGTGATTCGACCAGCTAGTACCTGTACTTCCTTCTGTGTCCTTGGTGACGCCATATCTGTGAATGCCCTGATCTGCTCCTGACTGACCTCTATCCCTCTCTTGGTAACAATGTAACCAAGGAACTTTCCCGACTGTATTCCAAACATGCATTTTTCTGGATTGAGCTTCATGTTAAATTGACGCAATGTTTGGAAGGTTTCACCCAGGTCTTTCAGATGGTCATCCGGCTCCTTTGACTTGACCAACATGTCATCAATGTATACTTCTACCGTCTTCTTCAGCTGGTTTTCGAACATCATCTCTACTAGCCTCTGGTAAGTGGCACCTGCATTCTTCAAGCCAAATGGCATTTTGGTATAACATAATGTTTTCTTACCAGCATAGAAGGCAGTTTTCTCTTGATCTGGACCATAAAGTGGGATCTAGTTGTAACCGGAATAGCCATCCATGAACGATAGTAATCCAAAGCCTGTTGTCCTTTCCACGAGCTCATCTACCCTTGGCATGAAGTATCTATCTTTGGGGCATGCTTTGTTTAAGTTTGTGAAGTCTATGTAAATCCGAACCTTTCCATTCTTCTTAGGTACCGCTACTATGTTAGCTACCCACTCTGGATACTGAACTTCTCTTGTTATCCCAGCTACCTCCATTTTTTCAATATCCTTTTGTACCGCCTCTGCCAGTGTAGGTTTCATAGTTCTCACCTTCTGTGCAACTGGTTTGAAATTTGGATCGACGTTTAACTTGTGACATGTTATATCTGGATCGATCCCTGTCATATCGTTCATAGACCAAGCAAACACATCTACATTAACTTTCAAGAACTGTAAAAGATCATGTCTCACCTTCGGATCCAAGCTGGTTCCCATGTAGGTGATCTGTTGACCCCCTACTTCATTGAGGTTGACGGGTTCAGTTTGTTCTTCTGTCTTTAAAGCTTCACATGAGAACCCGTCATCCTCCTTCTGTAGTTGCTATGCAGTGACGGATGACGGCCCGGCACCTGTTGTGACTTGCCTCATGCTTTTGACGGTTGATATCTTCAAATTATTGGCCATAGCTTGATCACACCTTATCTCATATTGCCCGTCTTCAGTCGGGAATCGAATTTTCTGGTAGTAACTTGACGGAATTGCCTTCATTAGATGAATCCACTCCCTCCCCAAGATTGCATTGTACTCTGTTGGCGCATCTATGACCACAAACCTTGACATGATAGTTTTGGTGTGTGCTGTAACTGGTAAAACTATCTCTCCCACTGGCTGCACTGCTTCTCCATTGAATCCGTAAATGTCTCCAGGTGAATTCACCAAGCTGCTTCTTTCTAGTTTCATTTGATCCAAGCCCCTGGTGAACAAAACATCTACTTCACTTCCACAATCTACAAGCACTTTGGTGACATTCCAATTTCCAATGAGTATGGAAATGACCAGTAGGTCATTGTGTGGCATGACTACTCCTTTGAGGTCTTCCTCTGAAAACCCGATCGGATCATTCTGATGCACTAGCCTGCCGTTTCTCATGACTAGTACGGCTCCTACTGTTTGCAGGTCTTCTCTTATCTGCATCACTTTTCGTATCTTCCTCCTGACCTCGTTCATAGACTCTCTAGCTCCTTCTAAGATCATGTTAACGGTCCCTCTGACCTGTATTTCTGCTTTAGCTTCCTCCCTGTTCTTTTCCACTATAAATTCTCTTAAATGGCCCTCCTCAATCCATTTCCAGATCAAGGATTTGAACTCATAGCAATCCCCAGTAGGGTGGTTGTAAGTCTGATGATACTGACAGAAAGGTTTTCCCCTAACCGTCCTGCATCTTACCGACGGCTCTTGGAAGTACTTCCTTCTTCTTATTCTCTTCAAGATTTGATCAAGCGACATGGTGAGTTGCGGTAGCGGTTTCGGTGGTGTCAGCTTTCTTGGCGAAGTATCTCTATCCTCCCTCCTTTCTCTTTTGTCCTGACCTCTCGATCCATCTTTGTTTCTCCTGCTGCCGGAATCTTTTGGTGGTGTATCACTTCGTGAGCTAGCTTCTCCTTTCTTTCTTTTTTCTGCCACTGTGTTAACGGTAGCCGACAATACCTTGGGAGCTCTCCGTGATGCTATGTCTTCTAGTCTGATGTACTTTTCTGTCTTCTGGAAAAGTTCATCTAGAGTCGCCATCCGTGATGACACAATTGAGTCGTATGCCGGAGATTTCTTACTTATGCCTTTCTGAAATGCTACCACCGTTGTTCTTTCATCTACTCTGCCATCTGTTCTCAAAATCTCATTTTTGAAGTTAGTAACAAATATCCTAAGAGACTCACCTGGAGTTTGTTCCAAATCAAACAATGACGCTATATCTGCAGCCTGCCTCATCTGATGAATATAGTGTTTCACAAACATCTCACTTAACTGACCAAAACTTGACACACTCCCTGGTGATAAACTGAGATACCAGTCTGTAGCGTTGTCCTTCAGACTGCTAGGAAATAATCGACACCACATCCCGTCATACTGACCACCTTCCCAAACCGCCATCTTTTGCTTGAAGTTGTTCAAGTGCTGCACAGGGTCAGTTGTTTCGTCATACTCATTGAACTTAGGGGATTGAAACTTACTTAGGAACCCATGATGGTAGCACACTTCAGCTAATGGTCTCTTGCCCAACCTCTCCAAGTCTTGAGTCACCTCTACGTTTTTTCCTTTTGTCTACGCCTTCATGTCCTCTTGGACCTTGCATATCATATCGAAAAGTCTGGTGTACGGATCAGCCGCCGGAATCTCTTCATCGTTCTCCCCTTCTTTTCGATTCCCTTCACGAGCTCTTACTCCTGACTCACCTGATCCTTCTTCTTCATCTACCCTTGGGCCTGGAATCCGATGCCTCGTTCCTCCTTCCTCTTCTCCTGGTGTTACTTCTTCCATAGGTCTCCGTAGGTTTTCATTTCTGACCGCCTCATTCTCTCCCTCCTGGAGGTTTTGACGTTCCATCTCCTCCATTCTTCCTAGTTGCTCCCTCAGCATTAAGTTTTCTTCCCTCAATCTACTTGTCTCATCTTCTCCTTCCTGGGGAGGTTGAGGATGGCCAACCCGAGGAACTCCTCCACCAGCTGCACCTCCAGGATATGTGGACGATCTAGTTTGTGTCACCACAGTTCTCTGCTTGCTTCCCTCGACCTTTTTCTCAAACCCTAGATCTAGAATACCAGTGGCCCTTCTTCTAGCGCCAAATGTAAGCCCATTTCTTAATGAGCTTTGTTATGATCCAGAGGTTTGAGTCTGTTGTGTTCTTTAGCTGCTTCGTTCCTAGTACCTGAAAAGACCACCGGACGATGACCGGTGGATAAAGCTCCAACGATCAAGTCAGTAAGATGGCTAGGTTTGGAAACAAGTTATAATAGGAATGAACAGTTACCTTGTGTGTGCCCTAACGTTTCCCTTATATAGCAGAATAAACCGTTTTCCTCCGTCCGTTGGATCTCTCCCTGCATTCTGCGGACATCCTCTACTTTACGTGTTCTATTCCCCGTCACATATCTTAAGCTTAGGGTGTGTTTGTTTAAAATGCTGAATGCTGGATACTGAATGTTGGATGCTTAATGTTGGATACTTAATGCTGGATGCTGAACACTGAATGCTGGAAAAGTTGTTTGGTTATCATTTTTAAGAAGTTCTGTTTTTGATTTGTTTGTTTATGCATAAGTGTGATTTTGACCATGTTACCCTATTATTGGAAAAGTATTTTGACAATACACAATACCTTATCACATAACCCAAAAACCTAATGTTGATTTGCACTCTGGTTGCGCAAGTTGACCATTCAGTGTTGTGCTTCAGATGAGAATGTTTCACCCTTAGCCAAAATATTTGTGTAACTACACTATATTGTTACGTCGTACAAACAGAAAAATGTTCTAACAACAAAACTATACACGCCAATTTTTCTTCTAAAACATGATATTTAAAAAAAAATCTTAACCTTTTAAACGGCTCGTCTAAAAATTCTAAATTTTGGATATGGTACAACAGAAATCGTCATGAACATATGAAAAATATTTCAAAGTGAACAGACAAAGGAAAGATCCCTTACTAAGCAAACGAATCTGACTGTAATTTTTCTTCTAAAACATGACAATCACAAAAAATTCTGTAACTTTCAAACGACTCGTTTAAAAATTCCAAATTTTGGATATGATACAATAGAAATCGTCAGGAATATATAGTAAAACTTTTAAAGTGATCAGACAAAAGAAAGTCCCCTTATTAAGCAAACGAATCTGACTGTAACGTAATTTTTCTTGTAAAACATAACAACCACAAAAAAATCTGTAACTTTCAAACCGATCGTCTAAAAATTCTAAATTTTAGATATGATATAACAGAAATCTTCAGGAACTTATGGTAAAAATTTCAAAGTGATCAGACAAAGAAAAGGCCATTAACTAAGCCAATGAATCTGACTGTGATATTAAGTAATGGTTATGGATGATAAAAACAATTTTATAAGGGTAGAATTGTCTAAATAATACAACAAGCATTAAGAAGTTAAATTAAGCGTGAGATTTTCGCTGGGCCAAAATCGCTGAAATATCCCAATTAGTTCTTAATGCTTGTTCTAAACAAACAACTTAAAAAACACTTATTTCTGAATTTTAACCTGGACCACCACTTAAGAAGCACTTAATGCTTAATGCTTAATGAAACAAACACTACCTTAGTGTTTGACAGCTTAGTATCACGTGCGTTATCCGTGATACTTCAGAATGTTCCGTGTTCTGATTGGGTACCTCACGGTTTTCTCTCCCTATCTGACTTCTATGTTCTCAGTGCTCCACTTGGCACAGTATGGTACTTACAATAATCAAGTAGTCACCTCTCAGCTATTCCACTCAATTAAAACGGGATTCTCTTATACATGCTATTGAATATGCTTCATTAATTAAACCGTCACCTCTCAGCTATTCAATTTAATTAAATCAATATATTAATTCATAATTAAACTGTCACCTCTCGGTAACTCAATTTAATTACAAAAGGGGTCCAATAAAAGAGATTGATTCTAGATATATGATAGTCACCTCTCAGCTATTCCATCACATATCTCTAGTCAATCTAATACAACCATTTTAGCTAAGTCGCCCTATACTCTAATAATAGTATTTTATAATCATGGATATCAATAACTTATAGATAATCAAGTTTACTTCATGTCGCGAAATAGAAATAAACAAGCATTAAGTACTTCATGTGGCGAAATAGAAATAAATATGATTATCTATATGTTATTGATATCCATGATTATAAAATACTATTGTTAAAGTATAGGGCGATTTCCGTAAAATTGAAAAGGTGTCTATTTTCCAAAATTTTAGACTACCTCATATATCGCATGGAATTTGCTTTCCGATATTTTATGTTTTCCTTGTGAACCAACAGCTGAAATTTCAACTTCCCTGAAAAACGTTTTTCTTTCTCATCTTTTCCTGTGAACTAAACACACCCATTTAATCCACCTCATCAAAAAGACATAAGGAAAGGAGCCAACTATACACAAAATCTTGGGATTTGAAAGCATCTAAGGGTTGAGTGTTGACTTCACATGATTATTTGTGAGAAGTAACCTGTGATAGCCATGCCCTAATCAGAAACCTAGTATAGAAACATTAGTTGTTTTCGGTTTATTCTTATCTGATTTTTTTCCACGGAGTTATTGAGACATTAGCCATTCTTAGAAGAAAAAAAACATTTGGCCCTGTCATTTCTAAGACTAATTTATTAATGAGAAATGCTAGGAGGACTGCCCGATCACTTTTAAAGAGGACCGGCTCACTAAAAAAACTGCCACGTAGCAGTAGGAAACTGGGTTAAGGGATTAGCATGTTGTTTGTTTAAAAAATAAGAGAGAGAGGGAGAGATAGAAAGAAATAAGGAAAAGAAACACCAAAAGAAATAAAAGATTCTGCAATTCCTGGGATTCCTTTCTCTCAAATTCTATATTAGTATATTCTCTCTTCTTAATTTGAGTTAATAATTACCATTCACCGTGAATAACTTCCCATGTAAAGAGATGTATTCAAATACAATTCTTCTCTTACTCTTTATTCTCTCTTCTTAATGGGAGTTAGTACTCTCACTAATTTCTTAAAAAAAATTCTGGAATTGAGTATGTAATCATAGGGGATTATGAATAATTGAAATGAAAGAAGAATATGAACAAAATTGGTACTCAATTATTAAAGTTGTATTGATAAAATTTATCAAATAAGTGTTGTTTGATTAGATTAACATATAAGAGTCGATGTTCATCAATGGCAAAGAAAGATTATTTGATTAGATCGATGGTAAATACCTTAATATCATTAAAGTTTGAGATCAATTAAAACTGAAATTAGAGATCGATTTAAAAGTGTAGATAAAAATTAGAGATCGGAGTAGAAGGTGGAAGTAATCAATAATCACCTTATTCTTTTAACCTGTTAATCCCTTAACCCAGTTTCCTACTTCTACGTGGCAGTTTCCAAGTGAGGTGGTCCTCTTTCAAAGTGACTGGGCAGTCCTGCTAGTATTTCTCTTTATTAATATCATTCAAAACAAGATCCCAGTATGATAATCAAAAGATTTTGTTTAATTTGTAAAAGCTAGTACAGAAAATATTCTATATATACATGGTACTTTTCACTTATCCGTGAATTTGTAATATATTCCATTCTCCTCCAATATTCATGTACTAAAGTCCTATATATACCCCCCTTTGCAAAAGCATAGAGATCTCACCAGCACCATGGCAAGAAAGAAAGTAAAGCTTGCATGGATTGCTAATGATTCTGCTCGAAGATCAACCTATAAGAAAAGGAAGCAGGGGTTGATGAAGAAAATTAGTGAGCTTAGCACTCTTTGTGGGGTTGAAGCTTGTGCGGTCGTCTATGGACCTTATGATCCACAAGTACCTGATGTTTGGCCATCCCCATCTGATGCTCATCGTGTGCTCACTCAGTTCAAGAGCTTGCCAGAGATGGAACGAAACAAAAAGATGATGAACCAAGAAGCTTTCCTTAAGGAAAGAATAGCGAAAATGCGGGAACAGATAAAGAAGCAACAAAGGGAGAATCGAGAATTTGAAATAACACAACTAATGAACCGAACCTTGATTGATGGCACCGGACAAATCCTGCAGAATGTAGAAACTAAGGAGTTGAAAGATTTGGCTTGGATGATTGATGAAAAAATGAAACGCATCCAAAAAAGAATCGACAGCCTAAGGAGTACTATGGAATCTGCTGTGCAACTGATCAATGGAACTGGCATCCAGACGACTACAGAGATGGAAGCTGCACAAAGGCAGATATGGTTCATGAACCAAATCATGAATAACCCTCCTCCACAGCAAGAACAACAACAGCAACCTACTGATTACTATGGTAATAACCCTCCTACTCAACAAGAACATCACCATCAACCTATTGGTTACTATAGGGGCGTTGGAAATGATTTTGCCAATAGTGGAATGCCTTATGCTGACAACACTCCATGATCTAAGGAATTATTTCCTTGAGAAACTTGTTGTTAGTAGTTTATCTATTTATTTGTAATTGTTGTTGTTTGTATCTTTTAAATAAGTATGTCTTAGGATTGTTTATTTATTTGTGTTTGAATTTGATTTCATCTTTGAGTCCTGAATGTTGTGTTTGACATCACTAGACCATCAGTCCATCTTTATGTTCATCCGTTCATGGATTACTGTATTAGTACATGTAATGATCAATAAATTTCTTTGTTTTTCAGTGTTTAATTTATTCCATAAATTTATTTTTTTGTTTGTGAAATCTTTGAACTCTTCTAAATTGGTAACCGTGTGAAATATGATCTTATTATGGTACTCAAACGAACCTATCTTTTTTCAAGGTATGTTATTAAATTCAATTTTTTTTTTCTCTTTTCATGGTTAATTAAAATCCGAAAATTACTTTTCTTGTTTAACTTTCCATATTACTAAAAACAACAGCTTCTGTCATATAAAATTTGTAAATATTTTTCTTCTTACTACATGGCCCACTTTTGAAGAATATTTTCTTACCAAACTGCTCTTTTTAAAATAAAGGGTTTGTTGACTTTTGTTTCTCTTTCTTTTTCCTTCTCTCTCATTTGTTTCACCCAAATGCAAACTAAAGAAAGATCTAAACATACAAATGGAGGAAGATCAAAAGAGATGGGTTACCAACAGATATTAAAGATTACTTTGTACTTTTTATAATTAACAACTATCAATTTCTTTTATGAATATGGTTTGAGGATTTTTTTTTTTTATTTATTTTATTACATTCATCATCAATCACTCAATCACCTCCTCACCATCATCAATCACCTCCTCCTTCTCTGCCTTTGCCAAATTTGGTTTTTATTTCTCTACCATTACTTTAAGATACCATTACAAGAAAACCCATTTTCTTCAATCAATATACCATTACAAGAATTTTGACTATACCTATCATCAATTTTCTGATTTTCAAGTTAATGTACACCACCAAATACAAAATCACTTATATAAGACAATAAAAAAAAAAAAAAAAACTTTTTCCATTGTTATATATTCAAAATCTAGTCTCACTTAAATGGGTTATCACCATTGTCTCATTGTCAATGGGTTATCACCATTTTCCCATTGTCAATGGGTATTGTCGTAATGAAGATTAGAGGAGAAAACTAATTTTACTAAGTTTAAAAAAGTTCTTTCAACAATTGCAGAACAAATTAAGAAAAAAATTTACTCTAAATTATATATTTGATTGCATTGCGTTTAAACAAATTAATGACACAGTAAAACACAAAAGAGAAAAAAGGAAGAAGAGAAGGACACATATAGCATTTTGTTTTTAGGGTGAGGGTAGTATGGAAAATATTCCTAAGCAGACAACTCACTAACAAACTGTGTATTGGGTCATAGTAATAGAGAACTATTTTGTCCAGTCGTCTTTTTGGGGTATTTCAAGAGTTAGACGGCACTGAAAAGTAATTTTCAAAATTAAAATTTTATCATCACTGAATGTCACAGTATGATTTGGTTATTTGCATATCAGATGCCATCATCAAAGCCCAAGCTTGACTTTCTATTTCCATGATGGTTTTAGTGGACCTATCAAATGCAATGTTGTCATGATCTTTCTACAAAAACCTTATCAATTCCTTGGGTTAAGGTTATGTACTGTGTGGTCAGGCCCTCAAATCATCAAGTTGTTGTCGTTAGCCATTTGTGCTAAATATGCCATGGCATGGTGACCAAATTGATAGTCCCTTCCCCCTTTTCTCTCGAAAACATGGCAAAGCTATATTAATGAAAATGATGGGGATTACATTTATCCGGGGACAGAAATATGATTGTGTATTTGTTTCGATCAGAAATATACAGTTCATACTTTGGGTATAATAATTGGCTTCTAGTTTTCCTAATGTTTCAATGGATGGAATCTTGATAATTAATGAAATCATATTGTATGAGGATATTTCCACTTCTGAAACTTTTTTTTTCCAGATAAATAGTTGCATAAACATAAATTGAACAATTATTTTGTTAAATCTCGACGAGATTGTTGCAAAATGGGTAGGCCTTGGCGAGGCCATGGCCTCTGTACTCTAGAACAAAGGGCTTTTTTGTCAGGCTTATCAGACGACGTTACATCGATACCAAGGACATCTATTATTTAACACCACATTATTTTTTAATCACCACCATTAAAACATCCACAAACTCTACCAAGGTAATAAGTTGTAACACCCATGAGTTGGTGTTAGTCCCACATTGCCAAAGAAGTGGTTGTATGGTAGTACGTAGAGCTTAACCATACTCTAACTAATGTCAAGGCCTTTTGGGGTAAACCACATGGGTGGGCCCTGATCCAAAACCCTCTACTGTTGGATATCTGCAGTGACTAAAGGAGAACAATATTGACATTAGCGAGCGGTATGGTGCTCGACTCACCGGGATGACATGAATTTTTTGATGATTGAAGAGTTTATTATTTAGTTTATTGTCTTTCAATTTAGTTTTGCTTCAAGTTCTTTATTTTCCGCAATTTACATTTAAGTTATTTAAATTTCAGCTTTCACTTATTGCAATTCTTTTCCGTTATTTCAATTCTTTGCAATCTTAATTCTTAGATTAAGTTTATTTTAACTTCTGTTGCATCACCACCAGAATCGCATAATGTTATGAGTATTTTGTAAGACAACTTACATAAACTTGTGAGACAAATTTGAAATTCACAAACATGTGAGACAATTTTAAAAAAGTTTGCATGACATGTTAAAACGCACTTTTCTAGTAAGTTTGTGTATTGCTCGAGTTAAAATCTAATAATTTTGTATACTCTAAATGTCCAACAAATTTTAGAATATTTTATCTATCTTTGGTGGGGATTAGGAATCGGTGGTGATTAGGAAAAAAACACAGCCTTAAGCAAGTGTCCTTGTCAAGTACTCAAGTCCACTCCAGCCCAATACAATTAATCAATTATTGAAATTACAAATTAAAATGCCGCATCCACCTTTTCATCATGTCTGTCTGTATTCACATTCACTCCCTCTCCCGCCACAGTCGCCAGGGCAGAAAAATTATGAAATCTCTCTTCCCATTAAAATTTAACAAACCACCCTTTTTCTCAAAATCCCTTCATACAATCCATGCATTAAACATCCCATCTTCTTCTTCTTATCTCTCTTCTACCTATCTTGAAACTCTCCTCAACACAACTATTCAAACAAAAAACATTAAGCATGCAAACCAAATACATGCTCAAATCATTACAAACAATTACATATATCTTCCTGTAATCTTTAACAAACTTATCAATTTATATTCTAAATGTGGTCAACTTAATCAAAGCCTACTCATTTTCTCAAATACCCACAATGTAACAAAGAATGTTGTTACTTGGACTTGTCTTATTACTCAATATTCGCATTCCCACAAACCCTTTCAAGCTTTAAAGCTTTTTAACCAAATGAGGAGGAAAGGAGTTTATCCAAACCATTTCACCTTCTCTGCTATTTTACCAACTTGTGCGGAGTCCCTTGTTATAGTTCATGGTGAGCAACTTCATTCTTTGCTTTTTAAAGATGGGTTTGGATCAGATTTGTTTGTTGGTAGTGCGTTGGTTGATATGTATTCAAAATGTTCTAATATGGACTTTGCAATGAGAGTGTTTGATGAAATGCCTGAAAGAAATCTTGTTTCTTGGAATTCTTTGATTGTTGGGTTCTCGCAGAACAAACTTTGGTATAGAGCTGTTGAAGTACTCAGAGAGATTCTTAGGGAAGTTTCAGTTATTCCTGATCAAGTCAGTATTTCTACTGCGTTCAGTATATGTGCAAACACTGGTAGCTTGTATATGGGAAGGCAGGTTCATGGGGTTTCAATTAAACATGGTTTGGTTGCATTAGCTTATGTGAAGAACTCGCTCATGGACATGTACAATAAATGTGGCTGCTTTGAAGATGCTGTGAATTTTTTTAGAACCATTGAAGGTAGAGATGTAGTAACATGGAATGTTATGTCTATGGGATTGGCACACAACAATCGTTTTGAGGAAGCATGCAATTATTTCTGGTTTATGATACGTGAAGGAATATCACCTGATGAAGCTTCGTTCTCTACTGCACTGCATGCTTCTGCCAATCTAGCAGCACTGGATCAAGGAACTTTGATCCATAACCAGATAATTAAAACTGGCTTCCTGGAAAATGTTGCTGTGAGTAGCCCATTGATAACAATGTATGGAAAATGTGGAAGCTTGGTGGAAGCCAGTCGAGTTTTTGAAGAGATTGGAAACAGAAATGTGGTATGCTGGACAGCCATAATTGCAGCATACCAACAACATGGTTGTGCAGAGAAAGTTATTCAGTTGTTTGAGGAAATGCTCGCAGATGGGATAGAACCTGATTATATAACTTTCGTTTGTGTCCTTTCAGCATGTAGTCATGCAGGACAAGTGGAAAAAGGATTTAGTTACTTCGATAAAATGAGTCATGTGCATATGATGAAACCTGGGCCCGAGCATTATTCTTGTATGGTTGATATGCTTAGTCGAGCTGGTCGGTTAGAGGAAGCAAAGAAATTCATCAAGTCAATGCCTGTTGAGCCAGGCCCAACAGTATGGGGAGCTCTTCTTGGGGCTTGTAGGAATTATGGGAATCTTGAGTTGGCTATAGAAGTTGCAGAGAGGCTTTTTGAGATAGAACCCAAAAATTCTGGGAATTATGTGCTTCTTTCTAACATGTATACACGTTATGGGAAGCTGGAAGAAGCTAACAACGTATGGAGAAGGATGGAGGTGAATGGGGTGCGAAAGGATCCTGGATGTAGCTGGATTGACATTAAGAACAATACGTATGTGTTTATGGTTCAAGATGAGTCACATCCTCAAACAGTTGAGATTTATGAGATGTTGAGGAAATTGGCCGAATTAGTAAAGAAGAAAGGTTATGTTGCAGATACCCAGTTGGCAGTGAACAGCACAGAAGAATACAAGGAGCAAAGCTTGTGGTACCACAGTGAAAGATTAGCTCTCGCATTTGGACTACTTAATTTGCCAGATGGAGCTCCAATTAGAATAAAAAAGAACTTAAGGACATGTGGAGATTGTCATACAGTTATCAAGTTGGCTTCTGAGATATTTGGTCGAGAGATTATAGTGCGGGATATCAATCGCTTTCACAGATTTTCTGGTGGCTTGTGTTCTTGTGGGGATTACTGGTAAATGGTAGCTAAAGTTATAAAGCTTTTGTCAAACCAACTGCACCATTAATATGATCCTCAGTTATTCAGCCTGAATTAAGAATACTACCAATTTAATCATCAAAGAATGGGAACAGGCTTTACCAGATCAAGTTAACCTTCAACGGATGTAAAATGGCTGATTGTGCTCCTCCCTACATTTTTATCTCCCTGACATGGTAGCAAACAGTGAATTCATTTTATATTTTCACATTGGTATATTGACGGTTGATAGCAGCAGTTGCTTACTTATCCCTATCCTTACAACGGGTTCCAAATACAGTTCCTTCTAAGTTTATGTTGCCTGTTTGTCGCTTGTCTATTAAGAAGCAGCCAGAAGTATAAAAAAAAAAAAAGAAGAACTTTCCCCCTCCCCTTCCGTCGTGGCACATTTGAGAGAAAAAGAAACACATTTAAATGGTCACTTCATTCTCGTTCAGTTTTGTCTAAGGTATTGTCTAATTTTTTTTTCTAACTGATTTATTTTCAAGTGCATTCTTCATTGTTAATCAAAGCTCTTAAAATCTTTAGTTGATTTCAACTTTCTGAAAGTCGATTTTGAAGGTAAACACCATGCTTTCAAACTATTTTCGTGTTCTCTCTCTACTTATACACTTCCATAGTTCCATGGCATTGATTTGTTTCTTTTTGCACAACAAAACCATAGTAACTTCTGCCAAGTTCTTTCAGCTTTACATTAAGATGTTTTCTATGTTTATCAAACCTAATCTCAAAATTTACCATGTCACTTGAACCTCAGTTTCCAATCAATCTAAAATTTGGTGAATCTCATTGTATATTACATGTTCTCTTCGTTTCACATGGTAAGATGGGCCTAGGGGCTCCTACCAGTTTTATCAAATGGTCAAAAGAATAAATTCAGGTTACACACCTAAAGTTGATAGGCTTGTGGCTTACACTTAAAAGGGATGTCATTTTGCACTTCATAGATCATCATATTGAGATATTCAGCATATTTAGATATTTCCAATATTATTCATCTGTTTTTCTGTACTTGTTGTTGCTAGTTGACTTGGAGTTTCTTGCTTGCCTTTCAGCTTGCAACTTTATCACAATTTCTGGATGGCTGGTTCTCACATGCTATTCACAAACTTGTACGTTTGGAAAAATTTTGAGCAAGCTCCATAACCCATAGTCCAATCATAATTCTTATCCCAAAATTTCCTCCCCTAAGGGTCTGATGTTTGTTTTATCCTTGTTTTCTCCAATTTTACTGGTTTCAAATGAAGCTAAAAGACTAGACTTATCACCAGTTGATTCCAAAGTTTGCAGTATGAAGAACCCAAACAAATACTCTTTCCTTTGTTTATCTTCATGATCTTAAATTTCTGGTGGGTTAATAGCTTTATAATATTCAATCTGCGGATAAAATCTCTGAAGTTCTGTTTTCAGTTGGAAACTTACTTTATTCAAATAGAGAGCTCCATGTGAGTTTCTGGACGGAAGAAAGCTTTTGTCTTTCTCTTCTGTTGGTTTTACATTTGTAGTTAGCTTCATCTTTAACTTTTTCATTCCATGGCTCTAGATTCATCACTTCGTTGTCCACGATTTCCTTTTGGTTCCATTTAAATAACTTTACCATTGGGTGAGGTAAGAAATAGCTAAAGCTTTCTCATCAGTGCTAGGATCTGCTCCTTCACAACGACCTACATTTGGTGGCTTTGTAGCCTCAAAAGTCATGAGATGCCTGTCGACATCTTGCTCGGTAAATTATCCTTCTCTCTCCTAGGAGCATAAGTCTCCGTTTCGACATATGTTGCCAACTGTTTTTAGGTACGAAAAAAGAGAGGACACTTCTAAAATTTATTTCTTGTGGTAAAAGATTCAAAAGATTGCCTCAATCTTGCTTGCCAGAATTTGATGGTGGCGTCAATTAACTGATACACTTTCCTCCAAAATGCATTGGAGCATATCTACTGGCAAGAGAATTAAGGTACACATAGTTTGACTTCAATGGAGCTGTTCTGCCCTCCCCCCTAGTTGTCTTACTCTTAAGTTTTTTTGAATCAGGAAGGGAAGAAAGATTGGATAACTCACGTAACCGAACCATAGAGACAGAATGAAAGAGGCTACATTGTTAATATTCAGAGTATTTAGGTTACACTAAAAACTTAACTTATATACATGCATAGACGCTACAGTTACTAGAATACCCTTCACAAGATACATCTCCAGTGTTTCAGTTTCTAATTCCAGGGTTGCGGTGTGAATTGTTCTTCTTTTCGTGTTTTCTGATATTTTTGGTGAAATTGGTAGCTTAGCCCAATATATGGATGTGATATATGTCCTGTTATTCTGAGAGACTTCACATAATTGTTCGTTATTTAATTAGGTAATTGGTATTAATATTGCTACTGGGTGGATAGTTCTATGATTGTGAAGCAAGAAGATTTGTTCAGTACTTCATCCACAGAAGAATGTAACTTTAATGGGTCTGTTCAAGTAATCATCAAGTATAAAGTTTAAAATGAAAAGATATATCTGTTTTGTGGGTTAGTTTGTTATTTTAATGGTATTTGAATCTTTTTCTCTTAATATCTAGGATTTTATTACTCTTTTTTGGTTAAAACTTACAGGAATTAATTTAATCCAATTTTATATACATTTTTTCTTTATAGAAACTGCAATTATGGTAAACGGATTGATAGTTAACATTACACAGGGTGCCAGGTAGTGTAATATCTAGCATTTGATAAGATATAGAGACCAGCTAATAGTAGCATTAACTTGAGTACTGTAGCAGCTGCCAGTAGCATTTATCACTACACATTTATAGAAACAGATGATCCATCTTTATACCAGAGGTCTAGGTTCGATCCCAGACAATGCATCTGTGAGTTACTGGTCTCATTAAAACAGGCTTGACAATAAAAAAAAAAAAACAAAAAAACAAAAAAAAAACAGATGATCCATCTTTCCACCGAGTTATTAGTGATTATTTTTTTTGTGGGTACAATGCATTGAAAGAGTCTATATAAACTATGTACTTGTTTGCACTCAATAGGTTGTGGTTTTGTTTGCTATAATGTTTTTGTGTTACTTTGATGAAGTGAAGCTGATCATTGCTGATAAATTTTGTGTTAATTTGATTGCAGTGTACACTGGCACAGAGATTATGGAGTTAGGCAAGGAGGAAATTCAGATGAAATGTGAGAACTGGAAGTGTTTGTGAAGCTATGGAATGTTCCAAGGAGTAGAACTCATTGATTTAACAGCGTTGGTGTGCAACAGTGGTTAGTGGGATAACAGCACTGCGGAGCGGAGGAAAGAAGTAACTTGAATCGAAGAAAAACTAGGATTGGCAATTGAGAAACTTCATGGTTATGAGCAGTGGGTCCTTACATATACAGCAGTTCAGAAGCGGGTTGGAAAATTGGGAAGAAGGTTGGGAGCATCTGTAAATTGAAACAGATTCAGAAGCAGTTCTTACCTCCTTCCGCTACCTTGTCAACTCAAGCTTAATTGGTTGGAGACGTATATGATTTCTCTTCTATCCTCTTCTGTCTGGAGAGAATATTGCTTTGGCTATGGTTACACACCCTTGGTTACCCTTCGAGGTTGACCTCCTCGGCTATGAAGATGGGAATCTCCACTTCACATTTACTATCCTTTTGCATGATGTAATAGTTTTGGACAGTTTTCTGATGTGGTGAGGGGTAGATTTGTTACTGCCCTCCTCAAACCTTTTGTACAATCTTTAAACTAGCAAGGGAAAATGAAAAAAAATTAGTTCAAAAAGCTTTAATTCATCGAGTCATCTGAGGCTGGATTGTTTCCACACAGCTCTGAGCATCCATCTTTCTCACTGTGATCTAATTTAGTTTTGAATGTGGAATGTCCATGTTAATCATCTGTCCGGTATTGATCATCACTTTTAAGAGTGTAATAGTGCGATACTCTTAAAGTTAGAGTCATCTGAGGCAGTGCATCTTTGAGTTACTGATTTCGTTAAAAACAGGCTTGCCAATCAAAAAAATAAAATAAAATTAGCGCGATACAGATTATTTTGGTAGCTGCCATCCTTGCATCTCTCATACGTGTGTTTATAGTTGTGAATTCAGAGTTAATGTACACAGTTTGTCTATTCACTGAACCGTATGAAACTTGACCAGGACACCACTGACCTTTCCAGAGGTGGCACATCATACCAGTAAGAATTAGTACCATGTTACTCAACCCAAATACGACTACAGATGAGATTTGACTCTCCAATTCATGTGATCATATATTAATCATAATATGATGATGAAACAATGAACCCAATCTAGACTTGAGTTTCCAATGGGGATACAATAAATTGTAGAGTAGATAGCATATAAGTTGGCAGAATGCCAGAATACAGTCGTGCTACCGCAATATCAAATCTGCAAAAAATTGATGCAAGTCCGAAGTCCTGACCCATTCAACAGAATTTGAGTTGCATTCTTCTGCTTTAATCGAGTATCTTCATCAAATAAATAAATAAAATGACCAACCAAAGCCATAATAGCCCTAGCAATATCAGACGAAATGCAAACACCTGATCAGTAATCACACAGATGTATGTATAAGTAAATTTTATACATTCTCCTTCTCTTTTGGTAACAAATGTTTATGTTCCAAGCCTTTTGCCTACCTCAAGTCTCAAACCATGTTTCTGACTCCCTACACAATCAAAAAATAGAAAAAATGGACCCTCAAGCAATTACTTCAAAGAATACTCTAACAGAAATTTAGACAGCTCTGCTGCACTCTCATAGGCGCCCTCCACGCATCGCCCAAGAGCTACGCCAGTCACGTAGTTGCCTCCAAGGAAAAGACCATTGAGACTACTATCTCTGACAGCACCTTTTGCAGCCTCAAGAAGGTCAAGATGACCAACCAAGAATTGTGGTATGGCTTGCGGCCACACACGCACTGCAAGAGCAAGTGGACCCTTTGCGTTTGAATTGATAAGCATCTTTCTAAGGTCTCGATCAACAGCCTCCACAAGCTCGCCATCAGTCTGCAACCATCAACATTTGGCAGTTATATACAAAAGCAGAACAAGAACAAAGTACATAACATCAGACGTTAAAACAGCTACTAGAAACAATGGTAGAAATTTGGTCCCTGCCTATTTAGAGAGGACAACATGCAAATGAGCATGAAATTCTTATGGTTGGTCAAACAGAAATTAGATTAGTTAAAATTCATGCAACTATATCCTAGATAGGACAAGTCAACCATAGGTTCCATCAACCTTCTGACACGCAGTGTGAATGAAAAAGAATCGTACCTTAGGAAACAACCTGGTAATGTTTCATGCTCCATTGAATGAAAGATTTCATACAAATGAGATAATGATTTTCCTCCACTAATGACAAAACTGTAAGTGAAAATTCTTCATTACCTTAGACAAGATTCCAGGATTTGTTGCCCCTCCAATGTAGTTTAAGAGCAGCACCCTTCCAGGTGGTGCACGATTAGGAAAAAGGGATGAACTGTATATTGTTCCTGCATGGCATGAAGATTTAGCTTCAATGTTAAAAACTTTTTGACATGCTATTTCTCATCAAGGGATATGCTTTATGATTGTTGTAATTAAAGGTGCACCTAAAGTCTCTACTCCTTGACTGCGTGGATGCAACTGGCCGAATCCTTTGAGTTCACCGTCTATCAAGCATTCCTTCCGAATTGCTTCCTTTGGATAAGAAATGGAGACTGCTGCAACTGGAGGGTAATAGAACTTTGAAAGTGCATCTGCAGCCACAGCCTGCAATGGATACTAGTGCATTTTCAATCTATACGTTTTATATCACGAAAGACAAAAAGGGAAATGTAGATACTGGATTATAAGTAGATGTTGCACTAAAAAAGTTTATTTGCCTAGTAACCTTATACAGTTATACACATGTTTCTGAAAATATACCAGCGAAAAGTTTGGTTTATATTTCTAAGATTACAAAAATTAAGGAAAAGTGGAAAACAGAACATGCTGTATTAAGGTTATGCTTACTTTCACATGTTTTTCATTTCCATTTCATCGATGAAATAAATAAATAAATAATAAACTAAAAGAGAAGCCAAAGAAGAAACGAACAAAATTACATCATAATATTTCCAAGCTAAAATTTTTTAGAAATTTTATTTTTGGGTGAGAAAAATGTTGTGGTAAGCCTGTTTTAATGAGATCAGTAACTCAGTAATGCTGGTGGGATTCGAAGTTTCGAACCCCAGACCTCTGGTATCATCACCTTTTTAGAAAAAATAGGTAGTGGTCATTAATGACATAGTAGCTTTTTGATTGAACACAGTTTGGTTGATTTAACTTTCTCCACAAAAAACAAGAGATACGCAAAAATAAATTGCTGTCCTGCGGAAAAACCAATTACAAAGGCTTGCAACTGCTCACTAGAAAATATTTTTATAGAAAAGGACTTATATCAATTAAAAAAGGAGAGTACAAAAAAACTGGGTGAGAGAGGATGTCACCAGACTGTTCACTAGATGAACCCAAAGACTTCAATAATCAAGCTAAAGTTCCAGAAGGAAAGCATTCCTATGAAATATTAACAGATTAAAAACTAATGCACCCCCAAAATAGTAAATTTAGAGTTATTAAACTCGCTTGCAAAAAAGGTACATTTTGCTTCTAATAATATATTTTACACTAGATCCCCAGATACATTAGAAGTGGTCTAGCTCTTTCTTTCAAAAATTTAAGGTCATAAACAGAACACAGTCGAGCTATGGTGCAGTAGAAGCTCAACACGCTTTGTTCTCTCACTTGAGAAAACACTCTCTTTCTTAAATATCTTTAGTTATTCAAAACATAATACAATTCTGGAGTATTAAAATATATTTGAAAGGTTTTCATTTTTTACAAATATCTTCAGTACATAAAAAATTCGATATTTTAGTGGAAAGAGAAAGGATCACATACAGAAAGAGGGCGTAACAAGCTACTTGCAACATGGGATGGAACCGTCAAGATAATACTTTTAGTCTGTACAGAAATCAATCCTTCTGGTGTTTCATATGTCAGTGTATATCCTCGGTCCAATTTTTTGACACTCAAGAGTTTCCAAGATAACTTAACTTTGCCTCCCAATCTGAACAACAAACAATCTTCTCAGTCAATACTAAGAATAAAAGAACCAGCGTTCAGGGAAGTAAATATTTCTACCAAAAAGGCAAACCTTTTCGATAATGCTTCAGGGAGCATAGAAAGCCCTTTCTTAAAAGAACAAATTGTCTGTCCCTTTGGTGTTGGCAAACGCCTGCAGTTCACGTCCATTTAAGACATTGAATACATAGCACAGAAAAAAACTATAACTAAACTAAACCATGGTGTCTCAAAAAATTACGGATCTCGAGATGGTTTGAGGTTTTTCTTCCTATCCTGAAATGCTTTGATTGCTCCACCAATGATGCTGCCACCATTTTGCTCTAAGTTCCAAACTCTTCCAAATGCAGCCTTCATACTCAACTTTGCAGGATCACCTGCATAAACACCTGCAAAGCCATATTTGGTAATTAACAATTTCAATTTGCATCGATAATTGAAACTTGAAATAACAATTTAAGGGGAAAGACCTATGGTTCAATACCTATATGTTCAAATAGATTTTGAAATTTGGTTTGAGTTGTATTTATCAATTTATGAAGTTATAGATCCATTCAGAATTAGTTCAAGGATGAAGAAAAACTGAAAAACACATTCACAGTAAACAATAAATATTATTACCTGAACAGAATGGCTCTATTAACCGCTCAAAAACCTCACTGCCAAGGTTACGCCGCACAAACTCTTCAACTGATTCCTCATGACCCTGTGACCTTTGTCAAAAATTATTCCATGAGAAATTTCTTGAAAAATTGCACACTACTTCATTAAAATCATTTTAATAACGCAATAGTAAGTTGAAAAGGTGGGAACTAACTGGTGGAGGGGGGCGAAGACCGAAAGCACCAAAACCAGCACGAAGCTTTCCACTAAAGCTCATTAAGTCAAAGAAAGGTAGATCCATTGGTTTGGAAGGAACTGGTCTCAATTTTCCATTCCACAATACAAATCGTGGAGCATTAGGATCTCCAAAAACAAGATCATCCTTCAAACCACAATCCACCTGCAACAAGGAGAACAAACTTGTTATCTCAGAACTACAGGGTGTATCAAAGGGATCCAAAGAGAAAGGATAGGATGTCACATCCTTTCGAGCAAATAAGAGCCACATCTGTTCCTAATATTGGCTAATCCAGCATCAAGGAACAAGAGGAATCTGTGAGTCGTAATAAGGTACAAAGGTAAAGGGGATGGGTGTGGATGAGGAAAGGTATATGGATGGGATCACTGAAATTTTTTTTTTTTTTTTTTTTTTTTTTGTAATGATGTCCACAATTTCTAATACAAATTATTGGTTTACTGGTCAAAATAAAAACATACAGAGTGATGCAAATATATGAAAGGATCTATGTACAAGCAGCCACCGGAACATGATTTACTCAAGTTCTGAGCAGAAAAGGGATTGAACACTATCATGAAATTATCACATTAAAGAAACAGCAGATTTGGCATAAGTTTCAAACATCATGTTCATATGATAAAATAAAAACTACACAATTATCCATGGTAGAGATTTCATGTGATAGTTTTTGTTTGGTTAAATATTGATTTCATGTGATATATATGACACAAGTACAAACATCCGCAGTCAGTCAGGTATGACCGCACGCATCCAACAGATTATGCCAACACTTCGATATAGTTTACAAATTGAACAACAATTCTTATTTCACTTTTAGACTCTTAGTCATATATAAATGTAAATTTGAAGATGTAATTGAGGCTGCTTCTAAGGAGTAAAAGGCCACAGTTGTAATGTCTGGAATTCTAACAAAATGTAATTTCAACAATAGACAATGATATATACTGTACCACAGTGGTGAGCATAGGATCAGAAGGTTGAAAACTGTTAGGACCTTCTTCCCAAAGAAATCCATCTTTCTCAAATGTAATAATATTCCCACCAACCCTATCTCTAGTTTCAGTTACAATCACGTTACGCGCAATCTCAGCATGTTTTGTAGCAAGAGCTTGAGCAATGCAAAGTCCACTGATTCCAGCACCTACCACAACACAATCCAAGATAGATCCATCACCATCACCATCACCATCACTACTTTGATGAATTTTTGTTGATGATGGAGAAATGTCTTTGGCAATTGAACAACGAAGAATTGATCTCCTTCTGCTACTGCTGCTGCTTCTGGTTGTAATTAGAATTCGACAAGGTTTAGAAGAAGATATTGATGATTTGGCGGGAAATGTATGGCTAATTGATAAAGAAGGAAAAAGAAAGTCTGTAAGCGTTGCAGCCATAGCTGCTCTTCTCTTCTTTGATGGAATAGATAGACGGATAGATAAATGGATAACAAACACACTGAAGTCGATATTTGCACCCCTCTGGTATTATATGGTAATTTTGACTTTTTGAGTTTAATCCCACATAATTAGGGCCCAGAAAAGTCTTTATGTTTTTTTTTTTAGCAACGAACCCGGTGGGATTTTAACAAGTTACTCAACTAATTTTATTATACTTTAGATTTATTAAAAAAATTTATTTAAGGGTAAAGAGATTTTAAAAAATAATAAAACCTAAATTGAGAAACTCTAACTTCTCTCTAAAACCCCTACCTAGACCCTCTTGATTTTATTGTATATCCATACGAATTAGGGTTTGGAGTGTGTTGTTTCTGCAAGAGATCAGATCTGAACATCAATTTTCATCCTTTAGTTTTGTCAAGATTAGAAACCCTAATATGTGATTTTAAATGATAGATGAGAAATTAGGGTTTTAGAGATTGAAGAAAAGGAGGAGGAAAAGAGAGACAAAGATAAGAAGACAGATAGTTGTTCATTGATTGCCTTAATTCTATTACATGACTGCTTTTATAATCCATTGTAGATGGATACATGTGCACTAATCATATTAGGACAACCATTACATAATATGGACTGAACAACAATACTAAGGGCCTGGGCTTGGGCCTAACATTCCACACCCCTTAGAAAGGCAGAAAACCGGCGAGCCATGAGAGAGAAATCTTCCCAAGTTACTACTGTGGGATCATCCTCCGACCACTTAATCAACCACTGAGTTACTGCTTGATTATTGTGGGAAATCATTTTGCGATCAAGCACAGCGACAAGTGTAATGAGAAATTGACCATGCGAGCATCATCCACTGGAGGTAGAAAGGTTGAAGAAGTCAGTTGTTCTCCAATTTTCTTCTTTAATTGTGAAACATGGAAGACGGGGTGAATTTGAGAAGAAACAGGAATATCAAGCTTGTAAGCAACTTTACCAATGTGAGCCAAAACCAGAAAAGGCCCAAAATAACGTGGTGAAAGTTTCAAATTATAACGAATGGCGACAAAAGCTTGTCTGTATGGTTGGAGGCTCAAGTACACGTAATCTCCTTCCTGGAATTCTCTGTAATGATTGAGAATTCTCTGGAATTCTCTGTCACTGTGATTCTTGTCCGCAAAAAACCTTATATGGTTCTGAGCCTGGATAAGATTCTCTTTAATGATTGAGAATGTGGAAGCTCGTTCACGGAAAAATTTATCAACATCCCCAATTCCAGTAGAAGGGCATTGAGGCACCGAAATGACAGGTGGCTTATACCCATAAAGAACTTCAAAAGGGGTCTTTTGTAGAGAAGTATGAAATGAGGAGTTCTACCACCACTCTGCCATGGAGATCCAACTAGACCACTGCTTGGGCTTGGAAATGGTCATACATCTGAGGAAATTTACCAGCAAACACTGATTGAGAAGCTCTGTTTGGTCGTCAGTTTGTGGGTGGTAAGTTGTTGAATGGAAGAGCTTGGTACCCAACAGATTGAATAATTTGGACCAAAAAGAGCTCAAAAATATCGGATCTCTGTCACTAACTATTGAAGTAGGGAGACCGTGAAGTTTGAAGATATTTTCAAAGAATTTCTAGGCAACTTGAGAAGCAGTGAAAGGGTGAGATAATAGTATGAGGTGGCCATATTTGGAGAAGCGATCGACCACCACCAGTATTGAATCATAGCCTGCAGACTTGGGCAGTCCTTCAATGAAGTCTAAGGAGATATCTTGCCATAGACAAGCTGGAATTGGAAGAGGTTGCAGAAGACCTGGAGTGGGTACATGTTCAGTTTTGTGTCTTTGACAGACGTCGCAACTTTTGTTCCATTTTGTAACATCTTGTCGAAGAGTGGGCCAGAAAAAGAACTGAGAAATGCGCTTGATGGTGACACGGATTCCTGAATGCCCTCCTAACCCAGTACTGTGCAGTTCATGCCATATTTTCTCGCGCAAAGAACCAGAAGAACCAACCACTATTCTGCTCTAAAATCGCAAGAGTGGGTAATGATAGGAGTAATCTGAAGAAATAGGAGCAAGCAACAGAGAAGTAATGATGGAGTGCATTGATTCATCACCCTCGTAACTCTGAAGCAATTCTTGGATCCAAACATATTGTATGACAGAAATGGAGGGACATTGTGTTGAATCTTCATGAGCTCTGGACAAACTGTCAGTAACTATATTTTTTGTCCTCTTTTTGTAGCAAATCGCATAGTCTACCCCAATAATTTGGACAACTATTTTTGTTGGAGCAATGTAGTCACTTTCTGGTCCAGAAGGAACTTGAGACTTCGATGACCTGTACGAATCAGAAAATGCCTGCCATAGAGGTAGTAGTGCCACTTAGTCACCGCAAAGATGATTGCCCACAACTCTTTCTCATAGGTATACAGACCCATTTTCTGAGGAGGAAATGCTTTGTTGAGGAAGGCAAGAGGACCTTTATCCTGCATTAAAACAGCTCTTACACCATTTAAGCATGCATCAGTTTCCACAATAAATAACTTAGTGAAATCTGGTAATTGTAAGACAGGAGTAGAAATCATAGCATTTTTTAGCTGAAGAAAAGCATTTTCAGCGAGCTCATTCCAACAGAATTGGTCCATGCGCAACAAATCTGTTAATGGTACCATAATTTTTTACAAACCTACGATAATACCCTGTCAACCCTAAGAAACCACGCAAGGCCTTGAGGGATTTGGGCGTAGGCCAATTCTTCATATCTGTCACCTTGATTGGGTCCGCAGACACCCCTTCACAAGATATGATATGACCCAGATAGTCCAATTCTGTTTTGGCAAACTGACATTTAGAAGCCTTTGCAAAAAGTTGATGGTGAACCAACAACTTGAACACGATTGTCAAATGTTGCACATGATCTTGCAACGTCTTGTTGTAGATGAGGATGTCGTAAAAAAAACCCAGAACAAACTGTCGCAGATAGTGATGAAAGATTTCATTCATCAAACTTTGAAACGTAGCAAGAGCATTCGTGAGTCCGAAAGGCATGACTTTGAATTCATAATGCCCCATATGAGTACTGAATGTAGTCTTGTAAATATCTACTTCATGAACTCGAATCTGATGGTATCCCGCCCTGAGATCTAGTTTAGAAAAAAATGTGGCTCCACCCAGTTCATCTAATAATTCCTCAATGACCGGAATAAGAAACTTGTTTTTAATGGTCAAACTATTAAGCCTGTGATAATCCATACACATCAGCCATGAATTGTCTTTTTTCTTGACCAAAATGACAGGTGAAGTGAAAGGGCTCTGTGAAGGTTGAATTACCCCTGACTTCAGCATAGCCTGGACTTGTTTCTCTATTTTGGCATTCTGAATGTGAGGGTAACGGTATTGTCGAACATTGACAGGTTCAGCACCCTCTTTGAGACAAATTTTATGGTCTACAGACCTTTGTGGTGGCAATTCTGTAGGTTCTTCAAAAACTGTGGAAAATTCATGTACAACCTTCTGAATTTCAGCATGAGGCTCATCTGTTGAGTGACAGCAGAAACTGAATACAGCATACCCATGACACTGTGGGGGTTTGTGTCACACAATTTTTGAGTGGCAACTGCTCCTATGATCTTCAACTCATCTTGGTCCTGAATACCTTTAAACACCAGAGTTTGACCCTCCATTTGAAATGACAACATTAAGGTTTTGAAATCCATGGTTACTGGACTGATGGTTTTTAACCACTGGACTCCCAACACTAAGTCACAACCTCCCAAGGGTAGGATCCTGACCTCAGACACAAAAGTATGGCCCTGCATTGTCCATTTAAAGGCAGGACAAATGGAGTCACTTGGTATCTTTTGCCCATTTGCCACATTCACCAATGACCTGGAAGCCTCGACCAATAAGTTTCCTAGATGTTTTACCGTGTCCACATCAATAAAATTGTGTGTACTCCCAGAGTCCACCAAGATGGTAATGTAAGTATTTCCCACTCTACCTCTAATTCTGATGGTTTCGTAATTAGGTCAGAGCATCGAGGGAAATGAACACTTCCGTACAGTCGTTTGCCTTGATATTCTCCAGATCTATGAGTTGAGTAGTATCTTCTGTGGTCTCATTATTGTCCTCCTCACCATCGCCAATGAGCATAAATAGTTGTTTCTTCTTACACTTGTGTCCGAAAGAGTACTAGTACTCCTCGTCACAATTATAGCAAGTCTTTTATCCCTCCTAGCTTTCATTTCCTGAGGAGTTAGCCGTTTAGTTGTGATAGAAGAGCCGGATGTACTCGATGTAGTAGGACTATTGGGTAAGGAAGAATAACTGGATGAAGCTCCTTTATGACTGGTAGTGAGTGATGTCGGACTAGACAGAGTTCTGGAGAACCGGTTATATCCCATTGGACTAGAGGTAGCTCCCAGGCCTGACACATCCAGACGAGTTAATCCTCTATTATTTCTGCCTAACGATTCCAAGGTTGCTTTCGGACCTCTAACCACCTCAATAGCATGATTTAAATCTTGAGGCCTGAACATGGGTACCAAATGCCTTAATTCCGGTTTTAATCCGTTGATGAAACTGGCCACAAAGTACTTCTCTGAGAGTTGCCTATTCTTAATCAACATCAAGGCCTTGAGCTCCTCGAATTTTCCTTGATAGTCCAGGACTGATGAAACTTGAGTTAGCTTGTTAAAATCCCCAATAATGTTCTCATGGGACTCTTCAGAGAACTTGGATCTTATAGCTTCAGAGAAATCCTTCCAACTCAAATTATCACATGATTCATAACATGAGCCAAACCATGTTTCTGTTTTGCCATGTAATGAAGCAAAAAGAGCCATACTAGTTGGTTCAATGGATTAAATGAAAAAACCGATATGCTTTTCTCAACCAACAACGTACATCATCCCATCAAACTTAGGAAATTCAAGCCTTGTATGTTTGAAATGCCCAAAAGCTGATTTAGTAGTTTGATCGGATTGATTGGTGTATGTGGATATAGGTCTCAACCCATCTAAGTGATGTTGTTGATTCACAGAATTAACTAAGGATTCAAAGTGACCTTTACTCACCTTTTGTCGAGTAGCTGGTGGAGGGCCAAGGATACTTTTTTGAGCTACAGATCCCAACGCAGGAGATGAAGACGACCTTATTTGAGTGATAGAAGTTGTTTCTTCACCTTTGTTGATTTCAGCTCCTCTCAACTCCAACAGAGCTTCGATTCGTTTTGAGATCAATCCAAACTGATCCTTCAGTTCCTTAACATTTATCTTGATTCCATCTACATCAACTCGCAAACTTCCATTTGAGATTTTCATTTCGCCAAACCCTTCTTCTAAATGCTTCAAACCAGCTTCTAACTTTTGATTACGAGTCTTGACCATAGTGAAAATGATTCAATAGCCTAGATATGGGTGCTTTGATACCACTTATCAGGATTATAAACCATGATTTGTGATTTTAAATGATAGATGAGAGATTAAGGTTTTAGAGATTGAAGAAAATGAGGAGGAAGAGAGAGACGAAGATAAGAAAATAAGATAAAAGACAGATAGTTGTTCATTGATTGCCCCAATTCTATTACATTGTAGATGGATACATGTGGACTAATCATATTAGGACAACCATTACATAATATGATAATATGGACTGAACAATAATACTAAGGGCCTGGGCTTGGGCCTGACATTCCACACCCCTTAGAAAGGCAGAAAACCGGCGAGCCATGAGAGAGAAATCTTCCCAAGTTACTACTGTGGGATCATCCTCCGACCACTTAATCAACCACTGAGTTACTGCTTGATTATTGTGGGAAATCATTTTGCGATCAAGCACAACATCATCCACTGGAGGTAGAAAGGTTGAAGAAGTCAGTTGTTCTCCAATTTTCTTCTTTAATTGCGAAACATGGAAGACGGGGTGAATTTGAGAAGAAACAGGAATATCAAGCTTGTAAGCAACTTTACCAATGTGAGCCAAAACCAGAAAAGGCCCAAAATAACGTGGTGAAAGTTTCAAATTATAACGAATGGCGACAGAAGCTTGTCTGTATGGTTGGAGGCTCAAGTACACGTAATCTCCTTCCTAGAATTCTCTGTCACCGAAATGACAGGTGGCTTATACCCATAAAGAACTTCAAAAGGGGTCTTTTGTAGAGAAATATGAAATGAGGAGTTATACCACCACTCTGCCATGGAGATCCAACTAGACCACTGCTTGGGCTTGGAACTGGTCATACATCTGAGGAAATTTTCCAGCAAACACTGATTGAGACGCTCTGTTTGGTCGTCAGTTTATGGGTGGTAAGTTGTTGAATGGAAGAGCTTGGTACCCAACAGACTGAATAATTTGGACCAAAAAGAGCTCAAAAATATCGGATCTCTATCACTAACCATTGAAGTAGGGAGACCGTGAAGTTTGAAGATATTTTCAAAGAATTTCTGGGCAACTTGAGCAGCAGTGAAAGGGTGAGATAATAGTATGAAGTGGCTATATTTATATTTGGAGAAGCGATCGACCACCACCAGTATTGAATCATAGCCTGCAGACTTGGGCAGTCCTTCGATGAAGTCTAAGGAGATATCTTGCCATAGACGAACTGGAATTGGAATCAGACTGAGCCAAAAGCAAACTAAGGATGAGATTTTTAGAGATCTGTTATGTCTAGACCTAGATCTAGTTTGTTTTTATGGATATAATTATATTATCCACAAGTTCTTCTCCTTATTTTGTTCAGTTCTTGGAAATCTTTTTGTGCTTCAATTTGATATCTACTCAAGCATATTCTTTGATGATCCGACCACTTCTTGAGCATATGGTGATCTTGGCAAATCTTTTGAGTTTTTTTTTTTTATCATTTGTTGCACTTTACTTGATCTTTAGATCTGACTAATGGAGGAGATCTGGTTTGGATCTGACCATAGCTTGAATATTCAGTGATCCTTGCAACTTGAGTTTTGCTCAAAGTAGTTCAACTTAATCTACGTGGGTAAGGAAGACGGGTCAGAGATAACCCGTGGTAATGGGTCAAACGTGATCCATGTGGTTTTAGGCTTAGTCCAATTGAAAATTTGAGATATAGTAGTATTTCAGGACTGGTTGTAATGATTTTTTATTTGGGTCCTTTATGCCTTATGGGCTTAAATTTTTTGTAGAGACATGTTGGTCTATGTTGTATTGTTGTGTGTGAGTGACTCCCTCGAATGACTCTCTTTGGGAGACTTAGGGCCTGTTTACTTGGGGAAAACTGTTTTCAGTTTTCCATTTCCATTTTTCTTTTCTATCTCTAGTTTTCTTTTTCTAATGAAAATTTTGGAAAATTAGAAAACGTGTTCACTTGATTTTAAAAATTAGAAAACTGTTTTCTGTTTTCTATTTTTCTTAATAACTTTTTTTTCTCAAAATAATAACTTTTATTGATAAACTCAAAGAATTACACAAGCTTGAACGTAAAAGACATATAACAAGCTTGAGCGAGATTCTATTAAATAAATTGTACAAATCATTTTTTCAAACCAAAACAACAATATAAACATAATAAAAAGAACATATTTATTAATATACATGTCCTCCACGAAATAGGTTGTAACAAACTACAATTCACCGTATTACAAATTCAACATTCTGTAGTACGTAAATAGGTTGTAACAAACTACAATTCATCGTATTACAAATTCAACATCCTGTAGTACATAAAAAGGTTTTAACAAACTACAATTCACCGTATTACAAATTCAACATTCTGTAGTACGTAAATAGGTTGTAACAAACTACAATTCATCGTATTACAAATTCAACATCCTGTAGTACATAAAAAGGTTTTAACAAACTACAATTCATCGTGTTACAAATTCAACATCCTGTAGTACATAAAAAAAATCAACGACGATTGTAGTCATCCCATATCTCATTTGCAATAACATCTCTCACTGCAGGATACAAGTGAGAAAATCACCAATCTCAGAGCCTTTTCCAGTAATACAACTAATAAAGCCTTTAGGAAAACCAGCCATGTGAAAGCAATGCACCATGTGCAGGGCAGCTACTGCACCCTGTAAAAAATATGAAAATGTATAGCAGTTGCCTAATCATAGTGAATCTACATCGTTAACCATATGCTGGAAGCCAGCCAAAATAATCATCTTCCTCTTATCAGTTATCAATTCTACATCTCTGATTCATGTCCATAAAATTCGGAATGGTAGCATTGGCTCTATTTAGTATAAACGTACACCTGAATATATGGATAACCTCATATCACTCTTATATATTACAAAAGTAATGAGAAAGTCAGCTAAAACAGTATATACCTGAGTTGGAGGCTTAAGCACAAGGGCATTTCCAGCAATCAAAGCAGGAGCAATTTTAGAGACAGCCAAGTTAACAGGATAGTTGAAGGGTGGGATTGCAAGAACAACCCCGAGAGAAATCTGCGATTGAGTTCAAGGATAACAATCAATTCTCCATTTTATGAAAATAAACTCAACAAATGATGCTTGCTGATAGATGTACCTTTCTTTCCATGATTCATATAAGGAAAATACAGAATTTATTTTTTTCCTTTTTGTGGATACATTTGCAATATATTTTTACTTGGAAAATTGGGCTTTAAACACATATATATCAGGAGAAAGGAGATGAGTCACAAGAATCCAACTTTAAGGTGGCGGAATTTACAGAATGAGCAAAGTGCATAACTAATGTCAGATTGTTGAAAGAAATAAAGATTATAAATTTAGTTACTAATAAAACAAAGGATTACTCGACCAGCTAACTAAACTTGGTGGGTGCTAAGTTTGTATTGCTAGTTGTCAGTGCAGTAAAATGGCAGAACAAACATAGATTCTAAACGGGTAATTTCTGAATCTATCATTCACATCTACGAGCTCCATTATTAAGAAAATAAGCTGCAGGGAACGCTACTACGAGTATAATAATTTGATTCAGGTGCAATGTTGAAAAACACCAAAGTAAAAATGTGAATTGTGGACAACCTAATGTTTCATATGATCATCAACAAGAGGATCAATACGCCTAACATTAAATTTCACCTACATAAACAAGAGCATTAAAAAGAATTTACCTTGGATACCATGCAGAACTTTTTTTTTTTTTTTTTGGTTGGCAAGCAGGGTTGAGGGGGCCCTTACCCCTTTAAATTACGTCTGGAAACTTATATCAACAATCAGCTGTTAACGTGTTTCGAACCCACAACCTCTCCACTTTGTGAGAGGGATGCTACCATTGAGCCACAGGCTCATTCGCAAAAAAAATGGTTTGGTAAGCCTGTTTTTAATGAGATCAGTAACTCGGTAATGCCGGCGGGATTCGAACCCCAGACCTCTGGTATCATCACCCAGAGGTTTTACCAGTTGAGCCCAACTGACACCTGCAAAAAATGGTTTGGTAAGCCTGTTTTTAATGAGATCAGTAACTCGATAATGCTGGCGGGATTCGAACCCCAGACCTCTGGTATCATCACCCAGAGGTTTTACCAGTTGAGCCCAACTGGCACCTGCAACCATGCAGAACTTGCTCCTTTCATTTCTAAGAAAACTATCAGATGTAAGAAATGACCCCTCTGCCAATACTCTCACTCCTTCTTCAGCACAGTAAGAAACAAGATCCCCAGATCTCACAACCTTTCATTAAATCACTACTGTAAGTAATTTCCAAAACCAAAAAACTATTGCCGAAAAGGGTTTTTTTATCAAAAAAAAAAATATAACATTACCATCACTCAAATTCGCAAAAAAACTACATACCCCCATAACCCCCATTGCTTAAATTGATAAAAAAATTACACCCCCACATCATATTACCTCAGTAACAGCATCTTTAGCTGGTTTTGCAACTTCTTTAACAAGGCATTCAGCAATGGGGTGTTTGTTTTCTTTCAAAATAACATCAACTTTGTGAAGAAGCTCAGCTCTTTTCCATAATGGAATTTTAGCCCAATTTTTCTTAGCAATCTTTGCACTCTCAAGAACTTTGTTTACTTCTTCTTGTGTACAAGCTGTTCCACAACCCAAATATTACTCATTGATATACATTCAAATAAAATAAAAATAAAATTTCTAAGAGATATGATGGATTGGATTGGATCATTTGTATACCTTGAACCTTGTATTGTGTTTTTCTTGTAGTGGGGTTAATGATTTCGACAGATTTTCCAGATAAAGATATCTTCCATTCTCCTTCTGAATAGTATTTATAAACTTCTCCATCGAAAATTTCAGCAAACACTCCACTTATATTTCTATTTGTAGTATAACAACAGATCTACTTTGCAACAAATAACACCACACAAATCTCACCTTGATTGAAGATTGTAGAAGAAGGTGATTCCAGATCTCGAACAACTCAATATAGATTTATTACAGATGAAAGCTATAACAAGAGAGAAGAAGAAGAGATCTAGAGCGAGAAGAAGAAGAGATCGATGTTTTCCTTTCGATTTTTTTTTTTTTTTTTCTTATGTTTTGCTCGCAACCCGACGTTTTCCAAATAGAAAACTCTAAATAGGTGTTTTCCAACTTTAAACTTAAATCAGAAAACAGAAAATTTTGGAAAATTAGAAAACTGTTTTCTAAATTAGAGAAAACAACGCAAATAAACACGTTTTGCAATTTTTGTTTTCTTTAGAGATAGTTTTCCAGAAAAATTTTCCACAAGTAAACAGGGCCTTAGTAACTGTAATGTTTACGTTGATTAATATACAGGTGGGGTTTGCTTTAACCTTAGCTTAACTTTTCACAAAACCTAAATTGAGAGAAATATAATAATATATTTGAAAGTAAATAAGTCTAACAGAAAATATGTCTTTACTGGTCCTGTTTGGTTATCATGCAAAAATTTACATGAAATTTAGCCTCATTTAATATCCTCAAAAACTCTTGATAATTGGATTTATGAACAAATTTTATGCAAAAATTTAATGTTATTTTAAAAGTGCAAAGATTTCACACCTTTTCTTAATAAATTTACCAAGGGACCATTATTATCTCGTACTTTACCTAAGGTTTAGGTGGAGGAGCAATATAGTTTAAGCTAGATTAGTTGGGGACCACTATAGTTTAAACTAGATTAGTTAGGGACCATTCAAATCAAAGAGTAAATTTAGGAGAAACCACTCTAATCATAGATAGTAAAGATTTGCATTTTTGCAGCACAAACAAGCAGGGCCTACAATAGCACATTGCCTTTCAAGTGTCCAGGTTCAAATATCTTGTCACCCTTTATTAGTTTTAGAGAAATATTAGCAGGACTGCCCGATCACTCTTAAAGAGGACCGACTCGCTAAAAATCTGCCACGTAGCAGTAGGAAACTGGGTTAAGGGATTAGCAGGTTGTTTGTTTAAAAAACAGGAGAGAGATAAAAAGAAATAAGAAAAAAAAAAACACCAAAAAAAATAAAGAGATTTTTGGACATACCCCATTTGAAAGTCGAAATTTGAGATACCCCCATTTGAAAAAAAATTTGAGGTACCCCCAATTCAAGACAGAAGAGCTTTATAGCCGTAGGTGAGTTTTATGATGGATTATGATGGACGGCTAAGATAACACCACATCTTGAATTGGGGGTATCTCAAAAAAAATTTCAAATGGGGTGTATGTCCAAAAATCTCTTTTTTTTTTTTTGTCGGCAAGATGCTGTGTCTATCATAAAACTAAGAGAGATGCTAGCAGGACCGCCCGGTCACTTTGAAAGAGGACCGCCTCACTCGGAAACTACCACGTAAAAGTAGGGGATTAGCAGGTTAAAAGAATAAGGTGATTATTGATTACTTCCACCTTCTACTCCGATCTCTATATTTTTATCTACACTTTTAAATCGATCTCTAATTTCAGTTTTAATTGATCTCAAACTTTAATGATATTAAGGTATTTGCCATCGATCTAATCAAATAATCTTTCTTCACATTGACTCTTATATGTTAATCTAATTAAATAACACTTATTTGATATACAACTTTAATAATTGAGTACCAATTTTGTTCATATTCTTCTTTGTTTTTGAATTATTTATAATTCCTTATGATTACATACTCAACTCCAGAATTTTTTTAAGAGATTAACGAGTACTAACTCCCGTATTTGAATACATCTCTTTACTTAGGGAAGTTATTCATGGTGAATGGTAAGTATTAACTCAAATTAAGAAAGACTATAGAGTTTGAGAGAAGGGAATCCTGGAATCTTTTATTTTTGAGATTTTTGGACATACCCCCATTTGAAAGTCGAAATTTGAGATACCCCAATTTAAAAAAAAAATTGAGATACCCCAATTCAAGACAGAAGAGTTTTACAGCCGTAAGTGAGTTTTATGATGGATTATGATGGACGGCTAAGATAACACCACATCTTGAATTGGGGGTATCTCAATTTTTTTTTCAAATGGGGTATCTCAAATTTCGACTTTCAAATGGGGGTATGTCCAAAAATCTCAAAAAAAAAAAACAGCATCTTAAAATGGGAGTTTAACTCTAAAAGATTTATATAGGGGGTATTCAAATTTCCACTTTCAAATGGAGTATATCCAAAAATCTCTTAAATTTATTTGATTATTTAGTGCATACTTACATGCAGAGCAGGTACCTGCTCTCTTGATTTATGAAAGGCTCAAGCACCCATAGGAGTCTCATTCAAAGCACAACAGAGCCAAAGAAAGTACACAATCCGATTGATTCAATAAATAATTCCAAACTCTATCTGCTAAATATTACTACTAATTTCAAGTCTTAAGCCATTACTCCTAAATGAATATCACAATCAACGTGCAGAAGTATCAAGAAACATGTTTAAAACTGCTATCCAGTCCGTTTCTTCCCAATTTGCAACTCCATCTTTCTGCATGCATTGTTCCAAGCAAAATTTCACATACTCAAGGACAAGAGGGAAGATTGACCTAAGTCCTAACCTGACCTCTACAACATTGTGAATAATCTGATGCATACAAGGCTCAACGTTCAGTGAGTAAACAATTCACTTCTTCATTGCATATGAGCCAAAATGAAACACCAAAATCCTCTTTCGTCAGATTTAGACAGGATGAAGGATGTTTGAAGTTTTCCACGGCTGTTTGGTCAAGTTTCGCAACTTACACATGCACTTCATCTTGGGATGGTTCTGTGACCAGCTGACTGGGCTTGCTGCTGCCAACATTTACAGACTAAAATATTAATTTTACTTAAACAATGAGGAGAACATGGTATGGTTAGACAACAAAGCTCACACAAGTTAGGTTGATAATACATATCATGTAATAAAAGAAAAGAACAGGTAAAAGTGTCTAATAAATCTACTCAACAGACTAGTCTTGATATATTTCAAATGCAGCCTACATAAAGAGAAAAGTATTTACGTCAAAGAGTCAGAAGGCATGCATGATACAGTAGGAGGCAGTCTTTTAACTTTTCGTAGGGATACACTGAACTTTCCATTTTAAAAAGGGGTTTTAGAGTTAGGGACACCTAAATTATCTGTATTTAGATTTTGGGACGCTTTATAATCATGTTCAGATTTTGGGGCATCTTTCGTCAGTTGACTGTGATGATTAACCGTTGAATCAAGTCAAAGAAGTCATACTTCGTAAATACCTATAACACATGAGTTCTTTGATTTGAGTTCTTTTGAGTTTTTTGGGTTCTTCTTTGAGGGTATTATAGGTATTTATGAAATATAAATTCTTTGACTTTAGCCAACGGTTCGTCATAACAGTAAACTAACAAAAGGTGCCCCAAAATCTAAATATGGATTAAAAGCGTCTCAAAGTATAATTATGAATTATTTAGGTGTCGTAAAGTCTAAAAACCCCTTTTAAAAAGGTTTTCTTTATTTCCTTGAAAAATAGTCGCCTGCTATGAAAAAAACTGATTAAGAGCAACAAGCTATGAGAGGGTAAGGTAGGAGCATCTGAAGGCAAATCCGTTGGATTTCTTTTTTTGTATTTTTAATCTCAGCAATATAGTGATTTTTTATTCAGAGCAACAACCTATGCGATAATCATGACCACAGCCAAGGCTAAATAAGCAAACCACTATGACAAGATATAAACATTGTGTGTACATCAGCCAAATATCATGAATTTAAGATATACAAAGAAACACCCAGTACCTGATTAGAGTACGCTGAGCTGAACTTGAAATACTCTTGTTTCTTAGACGTGAACTTTTCGTTTGCATCATTCAATAATGCTTGTTCTCTTTTTATATCTTCGTCAATTCTTTCCTTTTCCCATTTCATGAACTTGATCTTCCGCTCAGCTTCAAGGTAGCCTACGGGTAGATCCAATATTCCAGTGCTTACGGGAAATCTGACCTCCACTTCTTTTCTTGAATCACCAGAATAATGTTACAGAAAAAAAAAATTAAAAACACAGAAACCAGAAAATATATATACAGGTAGTGATTGATGCTAGAGGAGAAGAATCACACAAATGAAGGGTGTGTAGGCTATACAACATTTATGACAAAGCAAATGATATGAGTATCAACCAAGGTTCACAATTTAAAATAGCAACACAAAACCGATACACATACAGGTAGACTTGTAAAAACGTCGAATTTGTCAAATCACTGTAATGCATGCATATGAAGAAAAAACGCTTCAAGGGTGTTTTTTCTTTCAGCGATCAGACTGACAATGTAGGAAATTCCTATAAACAATGAAACAATACAAGTAGTTCCTGAAAGTAGAACGGGAGCTGTGCATGTGGTTATACTCATAAGAAAAAAAATTTCAAAATACTATTCATAAAATACAAGGGATTTATTCGCTGCCATCCAGGCAGTAAGACAATCCTGTACTCTAACATTATCAGTATTTGATTTGCTATCTGTTTCTCAGGAGAAAATATGTTTAAACTTAATCCAATTAAAGTTTAGGCCAGTATTGTTATTTTCAAATTGTTAACACTTATCAGTATGTATCCCAAGGGGTTTATTTGAAGATAAAGATGACACGTAAAACAATGACGTTCTCCTTAACCATACTATTCGATAACACGTGTTACAAGACAGACCAAAATCTTCCTGGCTGCAAAATTCAGACCATCCAAGAGTTGAAACAACTTTTAGGCGGTCAAGAGACCAACAAATGAAGTTTACTAAACATATGATGGATGACAATAGCAATCTTAATAACGTACACTGACAACATACTGACGATTCACAATATCTATACAATGTAACATTCACTCAAACTGCAAGTCAAACAAATCACTAACTTCCAAGATACAAATGAGAACCTCAGAAAAGGAATCTTGCTTTACAAGATTTTATAGAGTTGATGCTTACCTATTTCCAAGGATAAAGACACCAGAAGTCCTAATCATCCCTCCATCTAAGGAAATGGCTCCATCACTTACACAAGGGAGGGAAAGTAGCATCTCCTTCCTAGTTCTATATACTTGCATGCGTGAGAAAAGGCTATAGAATAGGGTCTCTCGGAGGCCATGACCACTGGCTGTAACACATGACAAGTTGTCACTGTCCACATTGATCATATTCACCGCAAAGCCAAGAAAGCCTGGTGGTGACTCTCCATTTGGCAATCTAGGCTTTAAAAGATCAAGTTTCCGTTGTGGGTCATCAGCTATGAATTCACCAGTATATGGCCTGCACAGAACCTGATAGTTAAATCTTTGGGGAAAAAAACTTTATGAGATAATGAAAAACACGAATAAAATAATAAGAGAGAAGTTTGGAAGCAATTGTTCTCGTAGGTCCTTGCCTTAAATCTTCAAGACAGATGGCCAGAAATCTTTCATCTATGTGTCTTCCAATAGAAAGCCCTATCCCACGAAGACCAATATTCTTATTGATGTTTCCTTTCTCATCGTATGCTTCAAGTGCTTTAACACCCTCAAATGTCTTGCATACCATTGCCGTCATTGTTTTCAATCCTAAATACTCTGAGAAAAGCCTGGGCATTGCAGTATGAAAGAATAAGAACTCAAAGCAAATTGAATAAGGAGAGCTCTGTATTTTAAAGCAATAGTGCAGAATCTCATTGATCCGGACCATCCAATCAATGACCTGCCTCTTGGACTGGCTTTGCCCCATAGCCAGGGTATGACCATGTGACCTAAACCATCAGAGATGGCAATATGGATTTCAAATAAGCAATAAAAGATTACTTATTTGACTATCCAAAATTATAAGAGCTATTGGGTTTTGGAGATTTTACCAAACCATGAGGGGACTTGTTGGTTGAATATTCTGGAACTATGATTAGCAAACTACGTAAGAAATGAAAAATACATAATAAGAATTAGCTGGAGTTTCAAAATGATTTTTACACGTGAAATTTACCTACTAAGGTTATCATCCTCGACTTTCCCAAGAGTAGCTACAATTCCGATCACATCCTTGGTAATTGGTAGTTGCGATGCCATAGCCCCATGACGAATTTTCAGCTGGCAATAGAGACTAGCTGCAGACTTCTCCTGCTGTTGTATTTGATCAATTGTATTCTCCTCGGTTTGTGAGTGGTTCGTATTCTCATTTTTCACCATTTCTACCGTTGAAGAATGATGATACTTACCTAGATTAACTGTGGCAATCCTGAAGTTAGCATGTGAAAGATATGGATTGTTGAATCAAAAACATTTTCTACATGTATGAAGCACATATTTCATAATGTTGTAATCAAGAAGACACTGCTCTGGGTTGGCATCCTACCATTTGAAATCTTATTCCAGATAGCTAAACAAGAATTCAAATTCCAGTCTATTTTAGTACATGACAAATCTAGTTCGGAACTAGTTTAAGTGGTCTTGTGCTTTCTACACAGCTATGCCATACCAGAAAAAAAGACAATTAATCTAATGTGAGGGAAAAAAATTGAGAGTAACCTTGGCTTTCAACTGCAGAATATGGACCATGGAAAATAGTATTTTAGCCCTCAATGCCGGAGATATCCGCACAAAAAGTTAATCAGTCCCCCCCCCCCACACACACACACACACAGAGGATATTGGCACCCTCAGTTATATCCCAACATTCTAAGATGTTTTCCAATATCAGATTAAATTCAAATTGAGAGGAATACAGAAAGGGAAAAAGATACCTTGCATATCAAGGATGGACTCATCTAAGTTATCCATCTGAGTCTTCAGAAATTTCAAATTATCCTCATGATGTTTGATTCTCATCCCAGACTTCTCCATATCTTCGTTGCATTTCTAATAATTAAGTAGTAATATGTGATAAGTATATGACACCAATTCAAGACATGAAACTCATTTATTTAAAAATGGACTACAAAATAGAGAGAACAAGAAAATTTGTTTCAATCAAAAGAACTAAACAATGAACCATCCATGACACTGCATGACAAGTATTGACAAGGAATTGAAAGTAAGAAATGCACAGCTCTTGATGATTAGCGTAAGAGAATATATCCTTTAAAGCTGTCCTGATCAGTAGAACACAACCAACCTGAGCAAGTTCCACGATAGATTGCGCTTTAAGAAGGCCACCATTCTGCATTCCTTCCCCTGCAACTTCAGAGTGTTCACTCCAATTCAAAGATTTCGATACTGATGATTCTTGGAAAGTTAATGCTTTTGTAGGAGGTGAAATCTGTGAAAAAATAGTTCAGCAAGTTTGCTTACGTAATATCAGTGTAGGAGAACAAGCTCAATTAACTAAAAGACCCAGGAACCAAAATCAAGACTATAGTTGCTGAAGTCAGAGGTAAGTGTAAAAGCATGTCATATTAAATGATTGGTACAGATTGTATGTGCCAATTAAAAAAGGAGGAAAAGAAAAAGAAGACCAAATTCGAAAAATATAACAAACCAAAGACAAACTTGCATCCCTTTGCTCATAGAGTCATAGGACAATGCTTCATACATGGACAATGGTGAACATATATCTCAATAAAACATAATAATATAAATAAAGAAAATTAAAACAGCGAGGAAGAGAGGGAGAGAAAAAAAGAAAATAAAAAGAGATGGAGAGCTAAGTACTGTAAGATAACATATGTAGAGAGATGGGGAAAAAAATAGAACCTCAAATCAGTAATTCACTAAAATCTTAAAAATTTATGAAAAAAATAAATTAAATAAGTAAATTGTCCCCAACAACAAATATGCATAATGTAAGATATGATTTTCATGAGCATGGACAAATTATATATCACCAATTATGTCTAGGACTCATGGTCACAGAATATCTAAAAAATTAAAAATCCAACATTAAAAAACAATTCTAAAACTTCAGAGGATCGACTTGACAATTCTAAAACTTCACAAATTGCTTTGAATTAAAGTTGGGGGAGCCTAAAAAGTCTTCAGCAACTAAAATCAAGTAAATTTTCACTGTATTTCAATAGCTCACTAAACCAGAATCCCATTTTTCGAGCTCTATTTAGGGATAATACTGGATGTATACTTTGCCTGAAGTTTTGTTCTTTGATAAATTTACTGCCACATTATGACTCTTTTGTTTCTTTGGTCAACCATCAACATTTATTTACTGATTTTATTAATGCCTTTCGCATTTTCACATCGATTATGCTTACACCATAGTTTCGATTCAAAAACTAAGAGAAAACTTATAAACTCATTGTCACATTAGACGAGACAAAAATTTGAAGTTTCATTTCATCTCAAAGTTTTCTAAAGTTGAAACACTATATTTTAGTATAAACTGGCAAACTTAAGACTTCAAAAGTCACATTAGTTGAGTTGAGACAAATGTACGAAGTTTAATATCATCTCAGAGTTGTATTAGTAGAACCATTGACATATTTTAGTATAAAATATTAAATTGCATCTACAATTCCAAGTGCCGCGATATAAACCATTCTCAAGTCCTATCAAGTTCCACTCCGTAATGTTGCAATACCATAACCGCCATACTTTCTTCTCATATCAAGCTTACGTGCATACATTCCAAGAATTTTAGAATGCAGGTGCATCCAAATATCACGGAAAACTCCATCATTCTTAATAACTTTCACTAATTTTCCCAGTTTACTAAGAGGGGGTTTTCATACTTTCATAGTCATAGTCATACAAACAGAAAAGAGACATGGACAAGTTGCAGCCACTAGGCATCTAGGCTTCTAATTCCTTGGACGTAAAATCTAAGGTAAAGCAATTAAGAGAAAATGTGAGCACCCCTATGAGCACAACACTTACAGATGCATTATGGGAAAATAATAATAAAAAAATATAAAATGCCCATTATACTAAAAAAAAAAAAAAAAATAATGTCTAGAGTGAATACCCTTTGTACTGAATTTAGTTCTTAGCACTAATTAAGTTCATAATCACAGTAGTACAACTAAAGTAGAAAAATAAAATTAGTACAAAAAAAAAGACATAAATTCTTAGTAAAAACACAAAATTAGCAATTGTTTTTCATCATGAATGAATGAACTCCATATATAACAAGAAATTTAATCAAGTAATAAGTAATAAAGCAAAACATGCATGCAAGATTACATTACAGCAAAAGAACCCTAAAACTTTATAGCAATTAAATAAAACAATTGAGGAAACAAAGTGTTGGTTTAGAAACCTTAGAAGGATTAGGTTGAAACATCGAGATGATTCAACTCACGAGCCAACCACGATTCCACTCACCAGTAACCAGAGCGCTCTCTCTCTCTCTCCGTTTCTCTTCCCACGCAGAAAGAATCAAAGAAAAGCTATTCTTTTAAATTTCTGAAGCTCTCTTTCTTCCTTGTATCACTGTCCTGTCCACGTGTTTACCTGCCAATGATTAACTGCCAAATGTAGCTGCTACGCTAATTGGGCCCAACACCATTAGTGGGCTTTCATCATGCAGCAGCAAATAGTCTGCAGACTGGAGAAAACTGGTTGGTTCATCATATCATTGGAAACTTTCAGGTTCTGCTGAACCATAATGGTACCAAGAAAATAATATTACTGTCCGAAGAAGGATACTTACAGGAGCTAAGATGCAGAATCTACCTATTGCAGTTATATGGACAGCGATATACTATTATATCTTCAGGGTTGGTAACTTGGTATCTACCTTTGACAGCAAGCTATTGTTCAATGCCAAGAAGTAAGAGCTATGGACTGCAAGGGGTGAGGCTTTAACTTATTGCCCAACACAACCTTGCCCATGACTTTGCCCCTTAATGCTGTATGTATTGCATTTTGATTGCTTATATTATCTCATTCTTTATTGGTCATCCAGAGGGAAAAGAATAGCAGTATATTTCAAAACTTTTGATGATGCTGAGACGTTTAGTTTGCATGGAGTTGGACAGTGTTATGACTTTGGTTCAGACGTAGACTCACAGTGAAGTCGAGTCCATTGAATGGAATTACAATTCTCTATCCGAATTCTTCAAGAACTACTAAACAGACTGAATTATATTGAAGTTGATTATACTAAACAACCCAACATGACCCTTGGTTGATTCAGGTTCAGGGTAGAGCCTCTTCTGCAACATATCTGACCTCTCTATGTTATGAGTAATCTGAAAGTGTGAAACTTTAAAAGTACATTAGACCTAGTATGGAGTTGCCACGGACTTTCTGCATACCAAAACTACAGTACTCCCCCCTGCAGCATATTAAACTCCATCCAACCACGCTTCGGTAAACTGTCCCAATGACAGAGGATCTTGGTATGCCTTGCAGCCTTACATAACCTTGAGGAGCAGATGATTTGCATTCTCACCTAAAAAAAAAACAGGCAACTGCAGTAGGAGATTGCTCAAAACAAATAGGCTGCCACCATTTTTTCTAGAGAGGCTCTTACAAAGAATTAGAGCCAGTCAGAAAATCTTTTCCCCTGCCAGCTTGCCCGACCCTAGTTCACCTCCTACCCCCTCTGGCAATATTAGGATTTCCAAGTTGAACAGACTTTTGATCATTATGAACCCGTAACAGAAGAAAAAAAAAAAAAAAAAGGTGATGTGCAGGGAACTATAGCACTTAACACCTAAACATGGCTAGAAGACCCCAATAACAACTCAAGCATGTCATCTGCAGTTAAAAGGGTAGTGCCGCCTAAAATCAATTCTATATCTTCTCTCCCATTTTCCAATAATGCCTCCTGAACTTCAATAACCTATACACCCAAAAACAAAAAAACAGACAATATAAATGTTAGTACCTTTAAAATCATTCAAATGTTCAACTTTAACATTTATCAATTCTGAGAGAAAGAGATTTTACGACGGAAATTCATCCTTGCACCATTTTTAAGTTTTGAATAGACACATAGGATTTACCAAAAAAAAAAAAAAAAAAATACACATAGGATTATTATGGAAGTTACTTGGAGTCAGAACAAGGCCCTACTTAAGAAATTTTAATATGTGCTTGAAGATTCCATCTCATTAGATTTTACTCATTTTCAAGTTAACAAACAATTAGTTGAATTATCAACAAATCAGCATTTGTTTTCTTTATTTGTGGGACTATCTAACCGAGGGCTACACATGGACAAGGTTCAGCTATATTTTTAAGTGTTGCTTTTCTCAAATGGTGTGATCACTGGGCACATTTTCTTAGCTATAATGAGGGGACTGAGCCTAGATTAATAATAAGAAGATGCTGCTCAAGATTTAAAAGCACTAAAAGATTGACAAGTTCAAACCTCATGACCATTGATGCCCCCAACAACGAAAATCAGAATAACATTTTGGTCGCCAAGACTTGGTTTTGCCTGCAGAGCAAATCGAAAAAGATATCAGAAGATTCCTTGGGTTTATATATAAAGCAGTTGAGTAGTATAAAACATTATTTGGTTCCAGGTCCATCTAAATGAAGGATTACCAATGGAAATACGTAGTTCAACCCAGAAAATACATCACAAGACACAGGGAATCTGTGGATCCAATGGTTGGCTCTCAAAAATAACAAAATATTGATAAATGATGGATAAACTAATTGAACATGAATGTGCAGACTAATTGGCCTTCCAACATTACAGCAATTGGCCAGGCTAGTTGCCAGAAGGGGGAAATATCAAACCTAAAATTTATGCAGAAAGAATTAGTACCTGTCCAAGGCCAAATCTACCAAATCCACTTTTGAAAAGTCGTCCAACTGTAGATGAATGATACTCCAAACCAGGTACATCGTACTTCCCCAGCACCATCGTCAGAATCTTAAACAAAAGTCCTTTACCTTCAGAAGGATCGCCACCAAATCCTGTTTCTAAGCCTGATAGTCCATCTCTTGAGATGATATTGCTTCTCTTCAGACCACATAATTTGTGAAAAAACTTGAAAAGGCCATCTACCCTATCATGCAATTCCAGCTTTAGTTGCATATCATCATATACGTGCTCGCTATTTTGATCTGCGTTTTCATCACCCCAGTTACCCCACTGGTCATCATCGAAATCATCAACTGCCAGTTGTTTTGAAGAATCTTCCTTGGGCATATCATCAGGCTTCTTCTTATTAAAGTTTGCTTCAAGCTCCTTACCCAAACCATGGAGGAACTTCAGATTTGCAGCTCCTGGATCTTCAAGGATAGCATCAATAATAGCTTCCTTCAAGAAATGCTCATCTTCCCAAGAAAAAGGGCCACCAGATCCAGAGGACGGAAAATTTTCACCTGCTAATATATAACCAGTGATTGCCAAGAGCAGTGCATCTCGGAAAGAGAGAAGACCTCGAGAAGATTCCCTATTAAGGATCTTTTGTTCGTGGGAACTTACTAAAACACTCCTATGGACAAGATCACGGATTTGGGCAGAAAGACTCTGGCTCATTTCGCTAGTAGCACTTACTCTTAATATCTTTTCTGCACCGACAAATGCATCCCACCGAGAACTGTGAGGCTCACTTAAAGCAAGCACCGAAGCTACTGCTTGTTGAATAATCCCCTTATTTCTCATCAAAGATGATTGGTCTTTACTAAGAGAAGTGATCATCGACTGCAATTCTGCAGTTGTAGGATTCCTTGAGCGAGATTTCATTGGGACAGTCAATTTTTCCCTACGTAAAATTTCCTCTAGCCATTTCTTAATCAGTAAGGTCCCATCTTTTGTTCTTCTGTAAAGCAGAGCTTCAGAGTATTGTGTTCCCTGATAATGCTCAGTGGAGACAAGTGACCCACTAAGAATCCCAGAGTCAGAATGTATGGAACTTTTATCATGAACTATGCTGCTAAAATTGACAAAATCAGTGGCTTTTGAATCAGATTCACTCGAAGTCCAACCACGGAGAAAGATTTCAAATGCTTCCATAACTGAAGTTTCATCTTTTAAAGTTTCTTCCTTGACAAGATATTGTCCAAGAGGTATTTGAACATCGAGTGGAGCACGCACTACGCTAGAAGGGCCTTGTTTGTTTTGCATGGCTTGAGAAGGTAGAGTTTTTCTATCCCTACGAGGCAGAGATGAAAAAATACGATCAACAAGTGAGTCCCCATGACAGCATGTGGTAATGAGATCAAGGGTGCGATCAACAAGTAATAAACCTGCAGATCTTTTACGCCGACCAACATCGTAAAGACTTGACATGTCGATCAACATCTTTCCAATAGTTTTCGACAAATTACCAAGCGAAAATATTTCCAGCTTCAGATCCATCTACATTAAAACCAAGAAAAGTTTCAGTCATAACGCAATACAAAAAGAATGCAGTTATCACACAAAACTTTATCAATAATTGTTGATAAAAACCTTTGCAGCAAGATGGTATAGAAAGTGTGCTGTAAATATTGCACCAGAAGGAGTATCCTCGCCATCAAAAGGTGACCCACTACTTATTGGGGGCAAACCAGCGCTAAGAGAATCCTCATGCTGATTCGATAAGCAAGCCTCAGCAACTGTTCCCTCTGAAGGCAAGACGAATATTTTTGGTGAAAGAGGACACAAAACCATTGGGAAATGATGGACAGAGACGGCCAATCTTGGCCAAATGTCTTCTTTAGAGCTCATTGAGTGAGATTCTCCTAAATTTTTTCCGCTAGGACTAGCTTCAGAATAAGGGGTGTCCCCTTCGCCCAAAGTGAGAGGTGACCAACCTTCATTCTCCAAGGCCACTCTGGCACTAAGGTTGCTTTCTTCTGGATATATAAATTCACTATGTTGAGGTGAACTCTGTTCCTTAGTCTTGTGTATCCTGATAATTTCTTCATAATCTTGGATAAGTAGTGATTCATATTCATGGAAAGCATCTGGCCCCAAAGGTGAATCAATATAAGCCGAGTGAGCTATCTGGAAAAAGATGGAGAACTAAATCACTATCAGAATAGAACAATATAGAGCAAATAAGAATGAGAACTTGTCTTCCTGGGTAGATTAAATTTCAAATAATCCTAAAAATAAGGAAATGTCCCCTACTCTCTAATGTTTTTTTCTTGATAATAAAAAGGTGTTCATTATTATAACGCCAAGCTTAATGCCACCAAGAAGAGGAAAACAAGGATTAGCTAGAAACTAATCTCACTACCCACAACCCCATGCCAGTACCCTACAATTACAGCGGCCAATTTTACTAAAACCCCCCTAAAATGGCCTACCCTACACCCCACACTACCCCTAACTGGGCCACTCCACCAAGAGGAAGGCACCTCCTAGTTAGCAGTGTCTTTTGGGGAGCCCAAATTACTACAACGAAAATCACAAATTTTTCCTCCACCTAGTTACAAATGAACTATGGACTTCTCTTATACTCATATGGATATGTTTTCCGTGAGTACCAAGTGGTGATATCAGGGGGTATCACGGCATCTACATGCTACTATGACATCCCCAATATAATGGCGTACTTCAGACAACTTATCAATCTCACATCGCCCTCTCAAAGATAGTAATGCCATCCCCCTCAGGAAGATGCTAAGAATGGGAATGAAGAAACAAATTACTTTGCAATCCCGAAAGTATACAAAGTCAAGCTCCCCTAAATAAGTCACAACAGCCCACCAATAGTTACAAGACAATAGAGTCCAAATAATTACAAAATCTTGGATTCTAATTTTTCTATCCCTTGAGGCCCATATAGATAAACTTAATTTGACCCCATCACAATGTGCTGCTATTGACAAGTGAATATTAAAGAATCAAAATATATGTGAGTGTATTTTTTTCTTTTCTTATGGTCCATATTAGTACGATTGCAATATGCATGCTTGACTTCATTGAACATTTTAAAATGGATGCAACTGAAGATGCAATTTTTTACCATAGTAATTAGAATTCAACGTAAAAATGAAGAAGCACCTCAGAGATAGATGTAAAAACAGTGCAATGCAGAACAGCCGTATGCGTGCTCAGACAACGTAGAATGTACCGATGCGAATCGCTCAAAAGGCGAGAAGTGATGACTACCACTTTCTTTGCCTGTGTGAGATTTGATTTCCAATCAACCACCTACGTAAGAGCAATATATTAAAACTTTAATAACACATAACAACAGTAAATAATGTATTTTTTTACCATGAATATGTTTTGCTAAAAGAAAATGTAAAGTATCTGAGATATGTACAACATGACTTAATTGTTGGTTAAAGGATGCAGATTCTACACAATTGAGATTTTGAATATAAGATGAGGTGGCAGAAAAGCATCAAAACTGCATGGTAATCGAAGTAACTTTGTAATTTACTAAACATATGTACTATCCTCTTGCAAGAAAAACTAATAGTGTCTTGCAGCATGATCACACATTTTAAATGACCTATGTCCAGAAGTCCAAATTGATGCAGTTCTTTTTTGCCATCAATTGAAAATTTATTTTGTATTGTCTAAATACTATATAAAAAACTAAACTCGCAAAATTTTTTAATGAGTGAGGGTAGCATTTCAAAGGCTAAGGCTCCGATCTTTTTTCAAGCAGTTGCTTTCTTCTCAAAACTTCTGTTGCTGTCAGTCTGCACGGAAGGTATTTAAGAAAAGATTGAATCATTACAGCCATGTGGTTAACCCTAAAAAAGAAACCGACTACTTATACTTTTTAATCTTTTACTTTTCCCACAACACTTTTCTTTTAGCTACTACTTTCGAAGACAGGCCCATTAAAGTGTTTTTTGTTTGTAAAATAAGTCTATCTCCAATATGGGCTCTCATATTCTCAATTTTCTACACTAACCAATATAGCGTTAAATAGAAAGCCTACTCTGTTCTTATACTCAACACTTACTTTATGACAATAGCTTAACCTAATTTGTAACTAAATGAACATGTACTTTCAAAAACAATACCATAAAACAACAAATGAACAAAAAAAAGGGACAAAAAGAGGTTGTAATATGCACCACAGGTGCAACTCCAGAATCAAGAATTGATTATGAATGCAAGTACATGTATCTCACTTGATATACATAGAATCTACTAGCCTATTAGACATTACCAGGGGAGTCCACTGTTCGTTCACGTTAGTTTTAGGACAAAACTAGAACTGAACGTGCTCGATTTATAAAAATAGGGACAGAAACCAAGCGGGGATAGAAAGTAACCAGAAACCGAGCGGTGTTTACACCTTTGATTCTGCCTGGCTTCATGGTTCTGGGCTTCATGCAGTTTGGGCAGGGTATCAGACCTTAGCTACAGACCCTAGTTCTCTATGAGCCTGCTAACTTATACCGCCCATACTGGGAAGATCTAAGCCAAACCAGTGCCTAGGTTCTACAGCCCCAAGATCAATAAAACTTGTTGAAATCCATCCTTAGTAGACAGATCCAAGCCCTACTGACAAAGCTAAGAAGCCACAGCATTACAACTCTCCAAGTTTGTGGCAGGCATTATAATCCGTATTTAGTAAACTATAACCGTTTCTTGTTCTTTTGTTCAATACTCTCAGCCTTCCTTTAGTCCCACATCGCTCAAGCACAAGGAGCAGATGAGAATAAGTACTTAATAGTACTGAATGCTAGCTATTAAATTCTGTTGTATTGTTTAAACAATCAAGGTTTAAGCTTAAGGGTTGTCAAATAAGCACAAACACTAAACTTAAACAATTAAGGGTCTTCATAAGACACTCAGTGCGGTGTACCAGAGAACTGGTCCGTGTTCATTGGTTCGATTCATTTTCTCGATTTTTTCGCTTCCTTTGCACACCCCTATATATGTACGTCATACATGTGTTGGTGTCCGCCATGGCATTTCATAAGCACTTGAGTACGAGGACACAGACTGTGACATTCGATATTTGTGATTTGGAGTTTAGACAAAGTGAATAACAACACTCCTTACCTTTCTTTTTTCTTTTTGTTTGTTGAAATTAGATTAAGGAATAAAATCTTACACCTCCCCTTGATTCGCTTAATTTTCTTTATATTTTATGATTCAAAAAGAACTCTAACCCAAAATCATATGCATCAGTTATTTACCAAAAAAAATAAAATATGCATCAGCATGTCAGTGTGTCCGGCACATGTCCCCATGTGTCTGTATATCCGACATGATCTTTTCTACATGCATATGTCCATGTTACATAGGTTAGAATGGAAAAAAATACAAAGTCCAGTAACAGCGCCCTCTTTCAATTATTAATAAGTCAATAACTTTACAGCATACATTTAAGAAAAGAAAAGTCAAATGTAACCTTACAGTATCAAGAGAACATATATTTTCTAAGCTGCAGACAGCACGCGCTCCAAGCTCCAATAGCAATGGATATGCTCCAAGGAATTGGAAGGCCTCTATACAACCAGCATCCAGGTAAATAAGGGCATCTTCAATGTGATCCGATATCTGAAATCAATTAATACAGACAAACTTAGTAGAAAGAAAGATAAAATCCACAACGTAATCTCAAACTCAATGTAGTTCAATGTCCATAACTAATAGATATAAAGCAGATCTACATTCATCAATAAATCACTGAGTTATTACAGCAGAAATTACTATGACCAGTAGCATGTTGTTTTCACTCAGTAATTTGCTGTTTAAGAGGGAATCAGGGTCACAGATAAGGTCATGACTCAGGTTCAAATGTTAGAGTTTCAAATATTACTGAAGAAGAGGGCATGGAGAAAGTTTGGAGTGCAGAGGAAATGGGAGATGAAGACCAAGAAAGAGATCAATATTCGAGAAGGAATACAGGTAAGAGATAGAGATGATAATTCAATAGCAGCAAATGAATCAAAAAACTCAGGGTATTAGCTCTTAGTCAATTTCGCAAACTGAAATCAATCTGTCATTCTAACCATCCATGTCAAGCAGTTATGCCAAATGGTGTTATAGGGCCTTTCTTCGCTGAACTGATTATCAATCTGGACATCAAAAATCTGGAACTGCCACACTGATTCACGTGCGTAGATGACCTTGGAATCCTTCTTGGTCTGTTAGTAATCCCTTAAGTTGTTATATTTATTATGCCAATGGCTTAATCGTTCCTCGCATGCAATTTTCCTTTTTAGTCACCAACAAACATCAATAATAGTGCTTCTAGGCTGTCACACAGGGTTTCAGTTATTTCTCAGAGTACTGCTTAGATAACTGCGGTACAAACTGACTTGTTGAAACCCATGACAACTGCTTAGATGAGCAGCACTAGTGTTCCTTGTTGGCATTACGATTGTCCCTCAGTTTCCACAGATTCTACCATTGAACCCTGCCTCTGTCGCAACATTTGAATAAAGATCATTGAAGCTTTGGTAACCATGATCATCCTACCCACATTCTGAAGATACGGTAGCTCTGCTTTTTACATTGGCAAAACAATGTATTAATTCCAATGAATATAGAAGGAGAAAATCACACACCACCGGGTCACAAAAGATTATAGATCAATGAGAATACATTTATCGTTCCTAGTCTCCCCTAATGTCAACCGAGTGGATGTTCTTAAGGAGGCATAATGGTATGTGCAGTTTGAAATCGTTGACTTAATATAAGAGTTATACATGATGAAGCAGCCATTTTATCTTGCAAGAATTTTATTGTTCCTTCCAGTCATATATCCCAACGAATGGCCTAACACATGACCTTCCAAACAAGCTTCCCAACAGCAGACAGTTTGGTGCACCTCCATCAAGCCAAATCACTTTGACACTCCCTGCAATCTGGATATCACAGAGGACAGAATCAATGAAGTATTTCCATATTCCCTACACAAAGTTGCATTCAATAAACAGATTTTCTGTGCTCTCTCCATTAGCGACACACATGTTGTCCAGCAGCTTCCCTTTCTCCTGAGAACACCTTTTCCACTATTGGTTACCAAACAGATTTGTATCACCACAAGAGACAACCCAAGGTAATCCTAGGGAAGGTGACCAACTTTGCACCCCAAAATTGCAGCAAAATCATAAGCTCAACTCAAGCATTAATGGCACTCCACAAACAACATGAAGTTCCAATATAATTTCAAAAAATGTCTTCATGAGCATCAATAAATAAGAGCGTCTATCGGCATATTGCAAAATAGGTATAGAAAAAGAATGAGGAGGGGAGAGAGCAAAAACTCCATGAGTCATACCCCAAGTTTTGAGTTTTAACCACCATAATAGATAACAACTTAGCCACCAAAAAGAATGAGGAGGGGAGAGAGAGTCCCCCAGCCTCATACCTTTGGATGAAGTAAAGTGATTCAAATGGATCTCCATTTATCAAAACAGATATGTGAGCAGTAGATAAGCCAAATTGTATCACTCCCTCCAGTTTGAGCGAAACCCACAATTACAAAATCGTCAAGAAAACCCCAATCGATGCCATTTAATTTAATGCTTTGGCAGAGTCCATTTTTCAGGATAACAAAATCTAAACCAAGTTGTATCAACTTGTTCGCAAGCAATAAGCACATCATCATCGAGGAATTGGCAACCAATAAGAACAGTACCATTGAGGATAATTAGATAAATCATCTTGTACAGCACTCTGTTTAATCTAATGTAGTAAGGAACTGGTAATTATCCAATACTGACAGTGGCATTATCAACTTATTGGTTGCTCTGCTGTACTTTTCAATATGTCTTTTCCATCCTTATTGAGTACTCGGCTGCAAATACTAAGCCGGTACACAGTAGCAAACTAAATAACACTGTTTTCATCAGTCTACATTACAAATTACATTCTTCTAGTTCCACCACCAAGTCTTCTTCTTCATTTGATTAAACCACTCCAAACATTACTGAAGAAGTATGCTAAATATAATCGAAAAACAAAAATACTTTTAATGTAATATGGTTGTAGTATTGATTAATTATAAATAAATAATCAATTAAGTAGTTTGTAATTGAAGTTGAGGTTTCAAAACAATCTAATAATAATGAAAAGAAAGAAGAGAACTTACATTACGAATAGAATCCAAACAACATTTAATCAAATCGGCCGAAGCCATCATCACTACTTTCACTTCTTCCTTGGTCAAGCGCAGAGAACAATTCAATATTTATTTATTGTAGCCCTAATAATAATAATAGGAAAAAAAAAAGTAGAAGAAATCGAACAATTATCAAAATTCAAAAAGAGAGAGAGAGAGAGAGAAAGAAATTGATGATTTCGATAAAAAAACAAAGAATAACTTATGGTTTTGTTGATTCTTTATGGATCGGTCGGTGATCGGAAAACGATGCTGCTGCTGCTGCCTTTTGTTTGTTTCTTGTCTGTTATTTTATTTGCTGCTCTCCTCGAGAACAAGAAGAAGAACAGCAAAACGTCCAGAACTCCAGATTTCACACTAAACAGTGCGAAATAGCATGGAAGGCCCTCATTAAACACCTGTAAAACACAATTGGCCCAACTACGACCTGGTTTATAATATTGGCCCTCATTAAGCATTTGTAAAATAAGAAAAGACCCATTTAACGTTGATATTGTAAAAATGACCCTTTCACTACCGATAATACCCTTCTAGTTTATGCAAACAAATGTTTGCATTTTATGGTATGTCATTGTTTCGAGTATGCAAACAAGTTTTTGTATTTAATCTTTATGTGCTGTGACTGATGCAAACAAGTCTTTACATTTTCTAGTTTATCTTGTTGTCGTTTCGAGTATGCAAACAATTCTTTGTATTTAATGTTTATGGTTTATGTTGTTGTTTGCAAATATGCAAACAAATCTTTGCATTTTATATTTGTATTGTGACTGATATAAATAAGTATGTTTATATGTTTATGATATGCAAACAAGTCTTTGCATCAGTCGAAGGGTAAACTAGTCCATAAGACACGGAAATCAGCGGTTGAGCCTATTTTACCATTAGTTCCCTAACTGGTCCAATCGTATATTTCCACACCTTAAATGGGTCCGATTTTTTTTTCCCTGGCGAAATAGATGAATAGTTTACTATCCGATACTAACCTCTCTGTATTCGTACTCTTAAGATCAAAATAAATTATTATTATAAAGAGGTTATAATTTAATAGAGTTTTACTTAAAAAAATTATTGTATAATTTTAATATGGTTAATATCCTAAAAAAGCCCTAAACATAGGCCTGACATGAGGCCATCTTCTCAAACAAGCTCTTACCCTTCTTTTTTTTATTTTGTTTTATTGGCCGTGCTTGGTAACCAGGAAAACTGACGGAAAGTAAATCCACGTCAGCAATTAATACGGTCTCAAAGAAACCGTGAAACTTTCCCAACTTCTCTTCTTTCATCCTTCTCTCTCTTCTTTCATCCTTTCTCTCTCTTCTTTCTTCTGGTTTCTCTCTCTTCTACTTTTCTGTTTTCCTTTTTTATTTTAGGGTGAACAAGCACCTGAAATTTTGAATAAGTAAAAAGTGTGTAAAAAAGAAAATAGGTAAAACCGTTGAAATGTTTGTTTTACAAATTTTGCAGGGAAACAAGCACAGCCATTAAAATACCCTTTGTACTAGAGACAAAAGAGAAAAATTAGAATATAAGACAAATAAGAAAAAGCCAAATAAAAAAGAGACAAAAACATATTTTTTAATATTAATTAAATTATTTTTGCTATATTATTTGTAACTTGTATATCTTTTGATTAAAAAATTAAAAATCAATATGATGTATATGGTTGGAAAGATCTCGACGAGATCTATCTAACAAGATCTCACATGGGTATGAAAAAAAACATATAATTTTTATTTTTTCGATAATTTTCTTGCTATATACTGTAAGGGTCTTGTCTGCTAAAACATTGATTGTTGTTCTCTAAATAATATAGCTTTATCCTCTAAACAAGCTACTGTATCCACTAAACATGCAATTTTACTAAGTCACATTATATATTGAAAAGTGTTGAAAGGTGGATTAAAGTTGGTTATCAAAGTATATTGGTCATGGTTCCATACATATTACTTGGATTTTGTGGAAAAATAAGTATGCATGAGTGTTTAAACAAAGGAAAATTATCAGTTTCAATGATGGTTAGAAAGTACATGAGTTTGTGGCTCAACGATTGCATCCATCTCACAAAGTGAAAATGTCGTTGGTTAGAAACACGCCAGCAATTGATTGTTTGAATGTTTGATATAAGTTTTCTCACGTAATTTAAAGAGGTAAGGGGTGCCTTCAACCTTGTTTGCCAAAAAAAAAATGATAGTTAAAGATGTGAGGTATTATATTGTTTTGGTGTTGGCGATGGGAAAGAAGAATGAAGTACAAATTTAATAAACTTCGTGGCATTACAACAGGCAAAATGAGGGATTTATGTTTACACTGGGTTATGCTCTCTCTTGTTTCTTATGTTTTGGGCTGTAACCTAAACAAAATATATAGTCTTTTGTGAAGTTAACTATACATTAAACGTTTTTATGAACTTTTCATGGTAATACAATTTTCTTTTTGTCTGTACTATAAGGGTTTTGTCCTCAGTCGAGACATTGAACTCATGCATCAAATTACAGACTACAATCCACATATATTAATAATATAGAATAGATGTCATGCCTTTGTAATTTACAGAACAACAAACAACAATTTAGAGGATATTGCTTTGGTGTTAGAAGATAAGAAAACATTTTTTAGAGGACAAAAATAAAAACTCCTAAATTTGGTAGTATTGTGTGATTTTTTTTAGATTTTTAGAGTAATTTTGAAAAACCTTATGAAATCATACGGAGTTTTTTTTTTCGAAACCCAACTTCTCAGTAAAAAAAAAATATGAATTTTTGATTTTTTTTTTAAATTTTAATTTTTTAAATTTAAAATTTTATAGTCATGTGGGATCTCGTTTAAAATATCTCGTCAAGATCTTTCCAACCATATACACCATGTTGATTTTCGATTTCTAAATCACAAGTTATAAAATTTTCAAATGTTAAAACCAAAAAGTTATAAACCAACTGTTTTTTTGTCCTTTTTGTCTTTTTCTGAGTTTTTGTCTTGTACGGATTTTATAAGATAAAAGGTGGATTTTAGAAGATATAATACAAGGGTAAATTTGACCGGCTAAAAATTATGAAATAGTCAAAGGGCTTGTTTGAGAAGATGACCCATGTCAGGGCCTATTGGGGAAGAGGCACCTAAACATGGGGCTTTTTTTGGATATTACCCTTTTAATAATGGTATAATATTAAAACAATAAAATAGCTTCAAAATATAGTGCACATATACTAACTTAGTGATGGGAAGTGTTAGAAAATAAAAAAACATATTAAATGTCTCAAATTTTATATATTTTTTTTAATAATTTTTGTAATATATTTTTTGTTAATATATACTTAATTATAACTATGTAGATGCAATTTTTTTTTAGATTGGACCTAAAAAATTTATAACTTATGACAATATGAATATTATTCCTATTTATAACTGGTCCTAAGTTGGGACCGAAATTTTTTATGACTATTTAGAGGTTATTCCTATATCGAGTATTCCTATAGAGGGGTTTTACTATACTACTGAATACTGATCAGTCATCAGTGGTGCTAACTGCTAACAAGTCCAACCCATCTCAGTACTGTATTGGGCTACATTATTATATACTGCACAGTAAAGTGCTTAGAAAGACCAAAATGCCAAACTACTCTGCAATTTGCAATTCTTCAATTATCAAAACTTTCCAACTCTGCTTAAAATTTCTTGAGAAAGTGAAATCAACTTGCACTATTTACTACCATTTGAAAGCTGTCATATGAATAATTGATCAGCTGAGGACAATGTGTTCGGTGTTGCGCATATTTCAGATAGCTTCCATGGCAAGCTTAGCAATGCATCAAGTATGAAGAGATCTCTACAGGATTTATTTCAACATCTTTGTAACTGAATAAATTCTGATGACATTTTAACATAAGCATCTCAAGGAATCAACAAATAATGCTTTATGCTTCCCAGGCAAACTCTTTGCTATGGTGACAGAATTATATCTGACTGTCTATAAAGGATTGTATTCAAATCAGGTCAAGAAAGTTTCTGCTAAAAGCTAATTAATTGATCGAATACATTTATTTAGAAAACTGAAAAAAATCAAACTGGGACAACACATACACCATCATAATGATGAATAATGATCAAAATGACCAAACTTTCAAGAGCTTCATATAGTTAAAATTGTTCAACATACTTATAGTAACCTGACTTTATCTGTCTATCTCTGTGCACATCGAGAAAAAAAAGTTACATTTACACACGAACCAGATGTCTCCTATAAGGCAAAAATCATTCTTCAGATACAATATCAATGTGGACTGTAACCATGTAAGAAAACAATACACTTCAACTTCCAGCAGAAGCCACCAAAAAACACTGCCTCTTTTTCTATTGAATGTGATGTGTGAAGCCTCCTGCCATTTACATGCTCGCTAGAATTAGTTGTACAATTAGAAATACGGAGATTTGGACCATCTTAAAAGATCAAGAATAAGTAGATATGTATATATATGGGATTTGGTCATGGGATTAGTGTGCATTGTACCTATGGTCATACCTATGTCTCACTGAAGAATGTTGGAAATGTGTAGAGGGAACTAGTGGTCATTAGGTTTCATCAATTCCAATGGATCACATAACATAAACTATGCATTTAAATAAAAATGACAAGAAAGGGGAAGAAAGAATAAAGAAACCAATGCTCATGCCATGTGTACTGCCATTATGAATGAAAAAATGTACCAACATCAACGAGGAACCAAGAGATGTCCAAAGATACCTCAAGTTGGTTTGAGCATCTCAAAACTCGAATCTTCCCAATTTTCATTTCCTGACAAAGACATATGCTATATTTATAAATACACATACACAAAGAGCTAAATAAGAAAATGAGAAGAAAATAATAAATACCAAAAAAGGATGCGAAGGATAAGAAATTACCAAGCGTTACGTAATGTGAATAAGCTGCCAAGCCAATAAAGAACAAAATCCCAAATGAGGAAAGGAGAACAACTAACAGCTTATAAGTAACCCTATAATTTGATCCCGCTAAAGGTTCCTTGCCCAGTTTCTTCAAAAGAGCTACTAGTGAAAGACCTTCCCCATGATCCAGAACGTAAGGAAGGATTCTAACTTCAGTTAACACAGTGGAACCTCCACCAAAATCACTTAACACCTGATACATCTCCATACTGTTTTGAATATTTCTAGCAAGTATATCCATATCCTTCCTGAGCGCCTCATCCCTTTCAAGCAACCAATCAATCTCTTCGACTATCAAGATGACGATATAATACGTGTCCAAACACAAAGATGCAACGCCAATAAGACATATGAACATCATAGGTATGAAACCAAGCCATATATCATAGTGTAAACTTGGTTGACACTGTAAAATGTTAAAACCTACAAAAATAGATAGAGTTATCATTAATCCTACGATGGCCTCATTTGCTCTCTTTTTAAGCTTCAACATTTCCTCTTTGTAATGGTGTTTCATCCTTTCACAAAATTTTACACGTTCTGATTGTTCTTGAGAGAGTTGTTGCACAAACTTGGTTGGGTTTTCCATAGTACCTAGAACAACGACTCATTACAATTAGCACCTGTGGCAAATGAGTCCATATGCAAACAGAATCGCAACCAAAACTTCATTGGTACAGAATAAACACTATATTGTGATCAAAACATATAAACAAATAAAAAGTTTGCCTTGAAATAAAATGCGTTTATCTTTTGTGACTTGTGAGTGGCCACCCTTCATTTGTTTTTTCATATTTGTATAAGGTAAAATTTTTTCCAAGGAACAACAATACAAATAATGAAATGTTTATGGCTGCTATTGCTAGCATTGTGGATGAGCACCAACACAAGATAAACTAAATCAGAGATACTGTACATACTTGCATAATCTAAATGTTGTCTATGGACTGAAGCTCGAGAGAACTGAAGACGTCTATTTTTCAAATGTGCTTATACTAGAGCAACCTGGGATGAACTTCAAAGACAATTTGGAACCACTTTCTCTGGTAGCAACACCATAACAGTGATTTATTATATTTGGCATGGGACAAACCATATAAGATTTAAAGAGGTTGCTCAACCTTGGCAATTTTTTAGAAGATTATTGCAGGACATGAATCTGTACCACCCTATATCAACAAAATGTACTGAGTGAACCAGATGTGTGTGAGTGAACTGAAAGTTCAAGTATAGAGGTGGTCTAGATTGTGTAAGATTATAAAACAATGAAAAGAAGGCAAACAACCAAGGAGGCAAGTGTAGCTTAATGCTCCATGAGGCCTTACTATGAGTAAAAATAGTAAGAAGATATTCAACTTACTCAAGTTAATTCCAGCAAATATGAGTTGAAGCACAATGAATTAATTAAAAAGACAACACTAAGAAAGGACATCTTGGATTTATTCTTTCTTCAATCATCTTCTTTTTCTTTTCCCCTTTCTTGTAAAACCCTTTAATTAAGGATCCATATCAAAAATAAAATATCACCATATTCACTCAGAAGAAGACCATCTAATCTTCAAAATCGTCTGAAGAATTAATAATAGAAACTTGTTTAAGTCAAAGATATTTGTTTCAATTTGTCTAGGAATATAAAATTTCAGAATCTACTTTTCAACTTAAAGGCCTTGGATGGATGCTAATGGTGGTCATTTTATTGTTTTAGTTAAGCTTGTGATACTAGTTTAGTTTATCGTTAAAGTGACACAATCTGGTTGTCATAGATAGTTTTATATATCTCTACTCTCCATCCGAAAAAAACCCATTAATCGATAAAAACTAAATAAACAAACAGGTCATGTACAATCTCTGCTTTTCCCCTAAAATTCAGTTTCTGAGGTGAGAACAAATGAAACAGAGATGTTAATACAACATATCACAAAAGGCTCCAACGACTCTCGTCAAGTCAAAATTCCATTTTTACAACTCTTTCCCTAATTTGAACCTAAATATTTTTGTACTTCAAAACTTCAAATTGCACTTAAAAGCTCAAAGCAAATATTTTGCGAAGTAGTTAACAACATCTCCCATTGTACAATGTACATGATTCAAATTATCAATATCATCACTTGTTGATAATTCCAAAGAAGATTAAAGCTCATTTGTCACTATAACACGCAACAAAATTGAACATTTACTTAAAGAAGTATAAACTTGAGTTTGAAACCAACTAGTTGATGGGAATTAAACAAACAACATTACCCTATGACTCTATGAGTTAGTTAAGAGATAGTAATAAAATGGTATGTGAAGAAGAATCAAAAGTGTTTTGTTTGAAGTTTGAACAACAATATAATACTGTATATACAAATAAATCCAACAACCAAACTCAAAAACTTCAAAATATGAATAGAATTGGGATTACCTTGGTAGTCGTTAGCTGGATGATTCCAGTATACTACTGCAATACTCTCATATAAAACAAAAGAAAGGTAAAATGAGTGAGAAGACTGAAAGAGTAGAAGAAAAAGCCAATTCCATCTGGGTTGGAATCGATTCGGTTCCTCTTAGAAAAAATCGGGTCCACGGCCCTTATAAAGATCACTGACACTTCCCTGTGGAATGCCATCATGCCAATAGCTCTTGGTAGGTAGTCTGCAGTTGGCATCGTACATGAGTACGAAAAATAAAATATCATTTGCATATTAGTGGGATGTCATTTATTTTGGATTTTTAAGCAAACATTGCATAAGAAAAATATCCTAATTTTGATTCATGAAAATGACGAAATTTGTTTACAACACCTCGAAAATGGTTTTTAAATGCACAAACACGAAATACCATGGACAAAGAAAAACAACCTCAAAAGATCCATCTACCAAAAATCATGTCAATCCAATATGTACAAGTACCCTAAATAGGATTGAGTCAAAATTGAGTCAAACATTTCCCGAGTCCCTGGAACCCCGTAAGCAGACAAAGTCATTTCATTATTCTGTAAACAGAGCAAATTAGTTTACCTACATGATCAATGTCTGAGAAGAAAAACACATGTATACATGAAAATGTTGTCATTGTTCAAGAGCTTTCTGAGCTTCGTAAAATGTTGTGTCATATTCATAGTTAGTACACAAATAACTCTCTTTTTACCTCTGTATGTGTTTACAGAATATCAAAACATCAGTTACATTTACAAAATGCACTATGTCAAAAAGTCACCTACAATTTTGAAATACTGTTATGATACTACATTACGATCTAATATTCAAAGGGACTGCAGATCTTGTAAAAATAGACCCCCGAGTAGTACCACTTCGTAAAAAATCGACACTCCTTTTTCTTTTCCATTCCTAAAGCTAGCCCGTGGAGTTCCCTGTTATCTGCAAGTGCAAAGAGAGAATCATTTATACATTTAGAAATGGGAGATCTAGGTCATCCTACAATGTACAAACTGAAAAAGAAAACATCAAAGGGTTGAAATCAGTGCTCTATGATTTTATATATTCACTGCCAACACACAAAATGAGTTATGATACAATTTTAAGTGAACATATGGTAAGGCATAGGTGTGACCATGATGCATTGATTCCAACCCATGTGTGTGTTTGTCTGTCCAAGTATGTGTGTTCGCATGACACAATGACACCAACTTAACACTGGGAATGCAATCAAATATAGACATGTGGCAGTTTTTCATTGGTCTCACAAACCCAAATACTTATAGGCCACACAGAAAAAAAATTCTAGCAATGCAAGTGCCTATTAGCTTTAACTTAATGAAAAAGATAGGCCCATTAATCAATATGACTGTATTTGTAAATGGGGACTATTGACTTTGTGTTTAGAGAGAAATTATCTTCTAGTAATGACTAGTTAAGCCTATACTCTGACTCATGGCAGGCACACCATAAATTGATTATTAGGTAAAGCTAGACATAAACAAACACAAAAAATGTAATACAGAATCATATAATACATTTACGAACTGTTGAATCTTTACTCGCATTTTGGCAATGTAACACATCTACTGGATTAGGAACTAAAGTGCTAAACTCTGGAGGAGACTACTGAAATATTGTGTATGGTTAATTTGGGAAGCAAAAAACACAGCCACCTTCAAAAAAGCTCCAATCAGATTAGACAAGATGCAGAACAGTATCAAGGCACTTTTCTGGTTCTGGTGGGAGGCCCAACACATAACAGAAAATACTGAGTTGAAGACCCCATCGCCAAGTGGAATATGTTTCTTACACCTTATGCAGTCTAGGTTTATTTAGGGAGTATGTTCTCATTGGAATCATGTATATGGTTGAGTCTGTAACTGTCTGTACTCTGTAGTCGAGGCTCAAGTTGATGTGAGAACTAAATGAACTACTCTATTAATGGTTCTGATTCCATGCTCTACATTGTACTCGACTTTTTCGATTATTAACATAAGGCACAACCACAGTTTATCTAAAAAAAAATGAAAAATTCATAACACATCAAAGAACAAAAAGGACATGTCCAAAGGATACCTCAAGTTGCGTTGAACAGCTCAAAGTTCAAGTCATTGTACTTCCAACCTTCATTTCCTGATCAAAAATCAAAATAAAGCATGTCCAGATCTTTATCACATAAATAAATATATATGAGAGAGAGAGAGAGAGAGAGAGAGAGAGAGAGAGAGAGAGAGAGAGAGAGAGACCCTTCATTGTATAATATGAAACAGCCGTCAAGCCAATATAGAAACACATCCCAAATAAGGCAAGTAGGGTAACTAGGTTGCCATATACAAACCTAAAATTTGATCCCACAGAAGGTTCCTTGACCAGTTTCTCCAAGAGTGCTAAAAGTGAAAGACATTCCCCATGATCCAAAGTGTGAGGAAGAATTCTAGCATCAGATACCACGGTGGGACCTCCTCCAGAATAATGTGTCACCTGAAACCTTTCCATACTGTTTCGGACACTTGTAGTAAGTGTATCGACATCACTCCTGAGCACCTCATCACTTTGAAGCAACCGATCAACATCATAGATAATATAGTTAATACGAGAGTATGTGTTCCACGAATGCACTGAAGCTATAAGAAACCCTGAAAGCATCAATTTCCAGAAGCTAGACCATTGTTCATAGTGCAAAGTTTGTCTATAGAAGGCACTTTGAGAACCTATCCAGAAAAAATACCATTTCATATGTTCTATGATGACTTTGTTAGCTTTCTTTCTAAGCTCTAACCCTTCCTTGCGGTACTCATATTTCCTCTTCTCATAAAACCTTACACGTTCTAATTGTTCTTGGGAGAATTGTTGCACAAACCTGGTTGAGTTTTCCATAGTCCTGAAACAGAAAAATCATGACCATTAGTATAATTAAAAACTTTGTCCACATACAACCAGAGTCCCAACAATAACTTCATTGCTACAATAAATACTACATTGTGATCAAAGCATATAAAATGAATGTGAAAGTTTGCCTTTATATTAAAATGCATTTATATTTAGTGAAAGACCAGTTTTCATTTTCATTTTTTAACTATCTCCCAAGCGAAACGGTGTTCCACAGAATAGCAATATATATAGTTAAGAGGCTCGCACAAAGAGAAAACGATGGAAACAAAGACTCGTCATAGAACCATACAGAAAGGATGAAACTACAATCCTAACCAATAAAAAACAAGATCCTCAAAGCAAATCCTTTCATCCTCATGCAGAGAGATGTGATACTAATTCTCATGGTAATGCAAAGAGATTTCGTACCAAATTGCATATTATCAAAAACTATTCTCCACCACATCTCCCTTCATGATTTATTGACAATGTCGATCTCCAAAAAGAAAGTAATGGTAAGTTTTTGAAGAGGGTTGAGCTTTTTCAGTCATGGAATCCACTATTCTTTTTGGCGTTTTCTAACATATATAACAAAATTGTACGCAATTCCAGCTATAAACCCGAGATTGTTCCTGCATCACAACACCAACTATGCAAAAGACGTATAAGTGAAAGCTGTTGCACCAACAGAACCCATTGTTAACACAACTATTGAGTGAACTAAAGGGTTCAAATAATAAAGGGACGTAACAAAGGAGGCAAGTGTAGCTCACTTCTCCATGAGGTTGTACAATTCAACATCCTAAAGTTCATTACAGCAAGCAGGTACAAGTTGAAACACTAGGAATCAGTTATAAACAAAACACTACACCAAAGGAAATCTAGGCTTGAATTTTTCCTTTCTTTCTTTTATCATCTTTTTAATTTTTCATTCCTTTTCCTTCCTTTCCCTTTCTTGTAGTTATCTTGAATCAGCTATCCTGACCAAAATAAAAGATCACCGGGAAAGAAGATAATATATGTATTCTTTAAAATCGTATGAAGAAGCAATAAGATACTACATACTTGTTGAAGTCAAAGAAATTTTGTTTCTTTCCAACTGAAAGGCCTTTGCTACATAAGTACTACTAGTTGTAGTTTTTTTTGTTTTTTTTATTGGCAAGCGGGGTTGAGGGGACCCCTACCACTTTAAATTACGCGAGGAAACTTATATCAACAATCAGCTGTTGACGTGTTTCGAACCCACAACCTCTCCACTTTGTGGGGAGGGGTGCTACCATTGAGTCACAGGCTTATTCGCAAGTACTACTAGTAGTGGGTGGTTCTTTTGTGTTTTAGTTAAATTGTTTGCATCATATATATAACTCCAAAAGGAAAACCCCTATATGTTAATGTGATAGAAAATTTATCTACAGTATATTAATTTTCTTTATGTAATGTTTGGAGCTGGGTAAGTATCTTTGAGTTCCTCAAAAAACCTTCTGAACAACACATTTTAAAAAAATTCTAACTTCAAACATGTCTTATACATAGAATAGAAGATATAATTAAACATGCAAAAAACTCTAACCAAATAGGCAATTAGCAAACTACATTATCAAGAAACCCTAATTTGTTCTACCAAATTTAGCAAAAAAAAAAAAAAAAAAAGGAAAAAGAATGAGCACCTGAACTATTGAAATACCACCTCGATCAGCCTCACGCAAGCACACAATAATAATCTCTTTCAATTGAACCAAATGGGTATCTCGAGGTGAAAGAAGAACATTTCTACTGAAGAAGATATGCTGAAAATAAAAGGGACAGTGAATGAAGTGGAGTGGGGAAAGACTAAGGAGAGGGAAAACAAAATGGGTTGGGCTCATGAGTTGTTTGTCAATAATCTATAGTCTTAAATATCCAAATCCATCCTTCTTGGGTTGGGCCCAATAGAAAAGAGAGCTTTGCTTATCTTGATTCTTGACCGCAGACTGCAGACTGCAGACTGCAGAGTGCAGACAACATCTCATCTCTAATGGTTTCACCAAAGAAATATTCTTTGGTGATCAAAGCATTGGCCTTTTTGTAGATACTAGGTGGAATTGATTGCATAACAAGTTGCTACAAGTGACCCAATGAGTGGTAATTTTCCCTTTTCTTGGACATATATGTATGTGTGATGTGTTACACTAAAAACTTGTTGCAATTCTATCTATAAAACGTGACCCCCAGTTTATAATGGAGTCAAAGACTGGGTCGTCCAAGACATTTAACAACACAACAAACACCATTAAAATAAAAATGTGACATAAGGACTGGCTCCATCTTTGATTAAACATTTTGGATAGAGAACACAGGTGTTTATCGTAGAGATGGGAATTTTGTTCTTTTTATTTTTAATTTCTAATTCTTTTGGTCAAAAATATATTAATAATACTCATTAGTCTTTCTCACTCACTCCAGCTACTGTTCTTTGTTTCTCTTGTCCATTCTATTAGTCAAAAAAGCCATCTGGTCGGTGAACGATTTCTTGGTTGTTTAATCCCATTAATTAATCAATAGTTGGATATCCAAAAAAATATAATGGAGTATTATCGATAAGATATCTAAATTCTAGAGAATGTGGTTAACATTTGTATAGGAAATAAATCAAAAAAATAATACAAAGTCGGTCGAGCAATTTACATACCTTTCATTTTTCTAGAACTCTTATTTAATTTATCAAGCAATATGTATATTCAAATCTTAATAAAATAAACTATTGAGATTGGAATTTATATTTTAGCATATTAAATAGAAGTTTACAAACGATAATGGTATGTAAATTGCACAACCGACTTTATATATATATATTTTTTTTCTTTTGAAAATGCTAAAAATATTTATAAAATCAATTCTCATAATTGCTATTTTAGTAGTTGCAAGCAAAATGTCTACATTAGCTAAAGTACATAATACAGAAATTTGTTGAGTGCTTTAGGTACATTTTGGTCCCATGATGTTAATATGGATTTATCATTTATGGATGAAATGAATTGAGTGGGCATTGCATTGCTTTTTGTCATAATCAATAGATTGGTTTTTTTATGGATGGACATGGACCAGCCAAAGCTAGTCTCTATCGATACAAAGTCCTTATCTTCCATTCATTTCCCGCGTGATGAGGTGGATAGTAAGCTGACGTAACACGCGGTTTTTGATTGTCTTGTGTTGTTCTTCTTGTAGAATAAAACTAGTCCACGTCATCACATTGTAGATGTGGCTTAGCAAGGTTGAGCAGTAAATGACAACTGACTCACTTTTTTGTATTTTTTAATAGATAAAGTGTTGAATTTTTATTATAATAATAAGATTATTTTAACGAAAAATAAGAAATAGTGTTTGAATAGAAAAAAGAGAGAAAAAAAAAATAATAATAAGTGGTGTTTGGAAAATAAAAATAGAAATGGTGAAGTACAAGTTTGATTTGGGCTTCAAGGAGAATAATGGGGCTAGTGATGCGTATGTGATGCGTCAATATAAGATTTTGCTTCTAATCGGTGGTTGGTTTTAGAAATACTATTTAGTTATCAAAAAACTTCCTACTAGTTAAATATTTTAAGTTGGAACAATTTTTTTTTTTTTTTTTTTAAAAATATGTGATCACTTGAAAAATGAACAAGATAATCCAAATAAAAGTGGTACTAAAATTTTCCTGATTGGACAGACCTTGTGCCCTTCCCCTCTTTGAAGGTTGATAGTAGATAACGTTGGACATAGTGCGGATTTATATCCGAATCTAACCCAACCAAAATCCATATTTTCGAGGTTGGATCTTTAAAATAGATTCGAATTGTAATATGGGTTCTATGTTTTATCTGTGGATTCAACCCAAATTCGATATTAAATATATTATCTACATAAATTTTATATATTTAAGTAAATATATTTAATAAAAATATATTTTATCATTTAAACTATATAATTCTAGTATTAATCAAATTTTATTAGTATTTTAAACTTATTATAAATGTTAATGATTGATATTTTTATATGTTAAATTAATTTTTTTTTATATTAAACCTTATAAACAAGATCTGAATTCGACCCAAATCTGAATAGGTTGGATATAGTTTTTATTTTAAATTCGAATAAAATATGAATCTGAATATGGATACACATATATCCGAAAAAATCCGACCCATGTCCCGCCCTAATAGTAGTACAGTACAGAGCAACCAATTGGTCCACTTATTTGTACCTGGGTACAAAAAAATAGAAATGGTGAATACTTATTTTGTTCATTTATTTATTATTAGATAGTAGATTTTTATAATCATATCTCATGTGACCATCAAGAATTAGGTAATAATGATAAAATACTACTCCCAGATATCATCATCAGGTTTTTAAGGAATGGTGAATCCAGCTCCAATCTTTGTTTCTTTTTCTTCTTTTACTACTTGAATTCGTGCATGCAGGTCACAAGTGTTTTCCATCATTGATCATTCCACTCCAATTCTCTTGGGTGCAGAACTGCAGATAAGCATCTTCTTAGCAATCCTTCTTAATATAAAGTCAGCACTCTAATATTAATTTAAATGCACCCCCTTCATCCTTTATCATTTTAATATCAAGATTATACACAAAGCAGTATCTTCTTACCTTCTTTAAGATTAAAAAATGGCTTCAAATGACATAGATACCCTTGGAAGAATAAGATGTGGGCATGTAGCCATTTTTATTATATATATATAGCTAGAATAGCAAGTTCCATCTATTCACAGAAAACACAATAATGAGATTGCAAGTCCTTTTGAATCACAACCATAAGTTTATCACTCCATCCCAAATTGTACACTCCACTCTTCTTCTACTTTTCCTTTTGTGTTTCACTCTCTTTTATTTCAACTGATCTGTGTTCTGTTCTGCTCTTTTCTGATAGTAGTACTATATATATGGCTTCTGATGAAACCATGACCATTCACTCATCTATGCATGAAGATGAAGATACATATGAAGAAGATGATGATCAGCATCAGCATCACAATTTATCTAGGCTATCTATGTGTAGTAGTAGCAAGTACTCCATGAATGATTTTGACGATGTTGCTAGTGGTGGTGACATGATGATGATGTACATGTCAGGTTTATCAATTGATCAATCTTCTTATGGTGAAGGAGAAGCTGATGATGAATCTTTAGATGATCATAAGGGAGTACATGTACATGATCATATGTTTGGTGCATCTTCAGATTCAGATAAGGAGATAGGTTCATGTCTATCTTTACCTGGTACACCACTGCAACTTCAACAATATAACAAAGAGTACTACTTTAGTGAGAATGAAGCAACAGTTGGGAAGAAAGGTATGCTGAGAAACAAAAGTAAAAGGAATTCAAGAAGGAAAGCTATAAGAGAAAGATGGTTGGATAGTGAATGGGAGAAGAAGAAGTACAGAGCCAAGTCTATGGATGGGGAAAGTGAGTCTTTGATGATCACCAGGCCTAATGGTGGTAAAAAGTCCATGTGTATGGACTTGGGGGAAGTTAAAGCTTGTAGAGATCTTGGATTTGAGTTGGAACACCTTAAGATGTTGGAGATCCCCAATACAAATTCTTGTTCCACAATCGATACTGCTAGTAGTGGTGGGAATTCACCAATCGCTAGTTGGAGAATTTCTAGCCCAGGTGAGTCACTATATTTATTTATTTTTTTGTTTCCTTCATTTATTTTGTAAGTAAACAAAGCTTATAAATTAATATATATGTGCTTGATGATACAGGGGATCATAAATATCTTCATTTAATTATGATCACTTGTTGGATTAAAAATCTGTTCTATACAGATAAAAAAGTGTTAATTACCTAATTTGATGGCACCCACTGATGAATTAGGTTGAAGGCTATATGCAATAGGGTCTAGCTAGATTTGCCAAAAAATTGCATTAAAATTATTAATAAGGAAACATGATGAGCTGATAACAAAGTCCTAAAAAAGTTTGTCTGTAGATCATCTTTTTTTGCTCTGTTTAACGTAAAACACAAGATTCTTCCGATAGTGTTACACAAGATTCTTCCCTCTTTCTGCTCTGTTTAACGTAAAACACAAGTTTCTTCTGACAGTGTTACACACTTACACACGCTAAATATTCTCAATTTCCTCAAATACCTTAAACAATGAACACACCTAGAATTGATTTTAGGAAAAAGAATTTACAGAGATACAATAAATTGTAATTAATCACAAAGCTAAACATTGTCATTTTGGAAGGCATTTATACTCTCAAACTCATGGTAAACAAATGAAGCTATTGTCTTACCGTGCTCATTTTTTTGTTCTGCATCATACCAAAGTTACACTATTCAAGAAATAACGCATGAAAGAGTAGATTGCTGTTTACAGCCACCGTTATCAACTGAAGTTCACAATATTGTGAGTTTGTGACTGTATTTGTATGATTGTTCTTCTTTCTTATCTGTTTGTTGGGAATTTTTGTGCATTAAAGACAGTATGAATACTGAATTTTAAAGCATGACTTTTTCTCCACACATTGCTCTTCATAACCATTTTCAGACTAAATGTTGTTGGAATGATTGAATGAAAAGATGTCAAGGTTTAAATTCTATATTAAAAGGAAATTATATGTGAAAACTGATGGAGTATGGTGCTTTGTTAATGATTCAGGTGATGACCCAAAAGATGTTAAGGCTCGGCTCAAGGTATGGGCACAGGCGGTGGCGGCATCTGCTTCTCGGCTTGTTGGCTAACTTAGGTTATTAACAAGAGTTTCTAGTTATTTTGAGACTGTCAGATTGATGAAGTGATTTCTTTCTGCACATATATATTCACATCATTTTTGTAAATATGAGGTTTTGAGAGGATAGAGATACTTAGCTATATGATTTTTCACTTCCCCCATATGAACTACTTGTACTCTCATTGTTCTGCTTCTTCTTTATTTGTTTTCTTCTTTTTTTGGGTGTGGTTTTCAAGTGGTTAGACAGCAGGGCTATTACAGTGTATATACAAAGAGCAATTGATTCAATTTACTGATTAAGATTTGATTTTGTGTGAGAAATATGACGGCATCCATCAGAATACACTCACACTCGAGTTTCAATTGTATCAGCTTTTACATTCAAATCCATTTTCTATATCAGATATGATCCTAGGAAAGTTTACTAATAATTTGAGGTTTCAGACTAGTACTTGTAACAACTAAATGATTTATACCAGTTCTGGCGCCATGAGTACCACCACATACTCTTGAGTCTTGACTACTGGAAATTTTTAAAATGGCACAAAGGTCACGGCAAAGGGTTACCGACTTACCGGGCACTAGTCCACAAGTCACAAGAAAGGCAAGATTTAGGTTTGGAAATCAGGTAGGGGAACTTAAACACCAAAGACCAAGCAACAGATACCTAACACCAAAGAACCACACCAACACCAGACATGTTAATGCAACCCAACATTGTGCTATCTATAGCAGAAGCATGTGGTGGTCCTCACTCCTCACAAGACCCTCCAACTATTAAGCATTATTATTAGATAGTAATCCTCGAACACCATAGCACATAAGAAAAATTAAGGGTCATTTCTTCTTTCCTTCTGCTGAATCAAAACTCATAAACATCCAGTTTAAAGTTTATCCAGTTTTCTAGATCACCTTTCGCTTGTAATTACTCCATTATGAATCAGACAATCCTGAACATCATATTTTCAATATCACGTTGAAAAGGTCCCATGCCACCCGGGGAATTCTTTTAGCTAATAGTTCACAAATATTCAATTACCCTTGATTGTAAGGTATCTTACATACTCCAATACATAAGAGTAAACATAACTTCCATGCATTTCTGTTTTGCTAGCCAAATATCAGTTTTCAGAGAAATGATGTCTAGAGTTGTAGGAAAGGCGCACATCATAGATTAAATGTGCAAAAATGAAGTACTTTAAGAAGCTTGCTAGTCACCGAGTTGCTGTCCTTCACAAGCTTGGCCTATTTTGTTCTTCAATTGATTGTATTCTTGCGAAATATTACCAATTTCATTTGAAAACCAGATTATGACAAGTACTGTCACAAGGGTATGGACAATCAACTGCATTAGCTCTTACTCGATCAAAATACCAGTCTCCAACCGACTGTGCAATACCCTGTGCATTAACAGCTGGATCAGTACAAATTCATATATATGGAAAAAAAATCAAGCACAAATATACAAACAATTTAATTAAGTTACGCACAGTGGTTATACGTCTTTAATTAATAAAGCCAATTACGTGATATAGTTTCTCATAGATGTCCTCTAATCATTTGAAAGCTTACAAAGCATGGCTTTCATGCTGTCTGTATCACATTCATTGGGTTCCAACTGCTTTAGCAGCGATTAAAGAGCATTGACCAACTTTCAGATTATTGGCATTTCCGCGGCATGTAAAAAAACTTACAAATGTCTCGAACGAAAGAAATCCAAACAGTCACTTGGGGAATTTCATCTAATGTAACAAATAGTTCAATAGGGATAAATTAGCTATTTTGGTCCCCTAACTTTGCCCAAATTTTCAGTTGAGTCCCCAAAGTTTAAACTGGTCAATTTGGTCCCAAATCTTTTGAAACGTTTGCAAAATGGTCTCACCGTTACCAAGCATTTAACAATTCTCTTTTTTACAAAATGGGTTCTATTTTCACACAGTTTGGGTTTGTTTCTATTTTTAAACAATATGATGTTGCGCGTGCCACTCACGTGCTCTGCTGACCTGGCAAAAAAATATATTAAAATTTGAATTTAACAGACCACGTGTGATAGTAAACTACCACAAGGCAACTTTGTTAAATGCTTGGTAACGATGAGACCATTTTGCAAACGTTTTGAAAGATTTGGGACCAAATTGAGCAGTTTAAACTTTGAGGACTCAACTGAAAATTTGAGCAAAGTTAGGGGACCAAAATAGCTAATTCGGCGTTCAATAGGTGGCTTCTTCATGGCATAATTAGACTGCTCTAATTATCTGTAGATTATAGTATTTTTATCAATGAGAGGTGATCTAAAAACTGGACGTACCTTGCTTTCAATAAGGGGAGAATCATCAGCGAACCATGTGTCCTGTCTCTCAGATTGGCAATGTGCAAAACATGAGTTTATAAATAACCCATTCTTCTTAGACATTGAAAAGCTCTTTATAGCATTGAGCATTTGATTCCTGAAGTCTGTGTCAAAGAACAAACAGTTACCCTGCATGAGTATCCATGTACATTCATATATGCGAAATCAAATAGCATAGGAGCAACCCAAACCTTGTACAGGCAAAAGGAAATTTGATTACCTTGCAAATATTGGATTTGTGATGCACTGCAGTGCGCATGATTTGATTTACAATCATGCCAAGAACCATGTGGGTCAGCAGAAGGTGGAGCTAAACTGGCTTGAAGCTGATGCAAGGACAAAATGTGTTACGATTTGTTTCAAAGGGTGCACTTACAGAGGAGCCATTGCGCAAGCAACATTATCAAAACAATTATACTATAAGAGGGCTCATACTATATAAACTTAAATTTTGCGGAGTGAATTTAGGTAGGTTAGATTGGCCAATGATTTAGTCCAAAACCAACCATAGTCTAGGTTCGAAAGATAAACCCTGTCTCCAGGTAGTATCTGGCTTTCGTGACTGGTTTACGCGGTAGGCCTCTCCAATTGGAACCTTCACACCCCACCCCCAGGGCCTCTTGGGTATATGGTGGGGTGGGAGTAGTCAATGTGTAGCTCAGAATGAGCAAGCATGAGGTATTATACCGCAGAGCAAACCATATTGTTGAATATAATCTACTCTATATTGAAACAGATAATTTTACAACTAAAGTTACCTGCCATGCATCATAGGCTGCATTTAAAAGAAACAATGGGGTCTTGACACTGGCTATCAGGTTTTGAGGAAAGAAGCACTGCAAAGGAATAACAACATAGATGTGTAAGTAAGAAGCAGTTCATTTCCAATCCTGCTCTCTTAATTTAATCCCATATAGCCGGAAATTACCGAAGTAGGGTCCATGTGGTTAGTACAAATTTGTGGCAAGTTTTTCTGCACCCCCTGTTATGATCATATATATACATGTCAGAGGATAACTCAGAAAAAGATCGAATCTAGAAAAGAAGGTTCAGAAACCAAATATATAATTATGACTACATGAATATGGACTCTTGTTGACTAACTTGGTTGAAAAGTGATACATACTGTAGGTCTGAAAACTTGTGGAACCACAATATTAGACTGTGTTTGGTTCTCCAAAATTCAAAAAGTACTTAGTCTGATTTTGTTTTAGCTGTTTGGTAAGGAAACAAAATTATACTCAAGATATGCTAGAGGAAAATCACTTCTTAAAAGTAATTTGGATTTCTCTGAATATGGACTCCACAAACCACATAATGTACATACTAGTATTGTCACATTGGGATGAGATTTGATTACTCGGTATGATATTTGCACACGTGCAGAGTATTTCTTTTCCCCTTTAATACCTTCTAAATAAACATTAGAATATTTGAAAAGCTAATACTATAGTATACAGTATACAGAACATGATCTATAAACAAAAAGCCAACATCGAAGAGTCCCCCACTATATATAGGTAACCAAGCTGTTAAGTTGTATGTTCCCAGAAGAGGATATGTTAAGTTCTCATAGGTGGTGACTGGTGAGGCTCACAGAATCTCACTTGTAAATGGCTGGACCAAATGGTTCGTAAAACAGCTTTCGTGACACGCATAGAATTTACTTAGTCTGGGGACAAGTTTAGCTTTTCTGCAATAGTTCTCGCTCTAACCATTCTGCTGCATGTAAGCAGCGCCAAAGTTTTTTCACTCATCTAGACTGTCAAGATATGATATTAGAAAGTGGAAACTGAAGGCTGACACTCTATTATCTACCAGAACATGTAAAAAAAAAAAAGGAACTAAATATTTTAAGTTAGATATATTGAAAACTGCATATAAATATTTTAAGTTGGGTATATATACCTGTAATCTAACCACACCTTCAAACATATTTCTTAGGGTGCGGCCACCAGAGACATCAATCCTGTGATATCGAAGCTCAGCAAAGTGTACAAATGCTAAGCACATCATCTATATTAAGAGGCTATATAATACTTACGCATCAAGGAAGAAGCCTGCATCACTCAAGCACTTGACTTTAGTAGTAGCTGGAAATAGTTCTCGAAACTCATCGCAATGTAGAATAGATGCTAGACCCCCAGCAGAACAACCGGAAAGAAGAGCCTTTAAGATAACAACCATATAAGTGCAGGAATAAGAATGGCAGCAGGTTTCAAAAGTCTATGTTTAAAACACCAACCTCAGTCGCCCGACTCATTCCCTTGGACATCAAATCTTCCATGCCAGCTAACCAGATACGTTGTCCACGGAAATTTAGTTTTGAAGCCTGAAATAGGAGTCATAAAATGAGGCAATAATAATGCAAAACATTGTTATCACCGAATAAGATAATAGGTGCTAAGAGAGAGTGGAGCATAGTACAGAAAATTGATATCAGTCCATTTATCGTAACCCAGAAGTAGTTAGGGTTTGTTCAGTTGGGGAATCAATTCATTCAGTAATTTGCTCGAGTCACATACCCCCTAAATTTAGAATTTCAGCATAGAAGAAAATTTATAAAAAAACCCTATAGACCACCTTATTATTTGCAACAGTAGCTCCACAGGGCCCTGTTTCAATTTCTCTTTTGACAATGTCCAACAGTGATGCGATTTCTTTCACTATTAAAATTTAGCTAAATTAAGCAAGCACCAGTATATAAGAGCTTCCAACCATCATGTTCTTAACTTACAGGTCAAACTAAATCACCATTTTATAAATGAAAAGAATTGAACTTGCCAAATTCACCAACCTCATGTTGGCCATCCCCACTGAAAGATGCTCCATCACAATAGCGAAGCTTGACTCTATTCCAATTGAAAAAGTCTGCAATCATTCAATAGACGTACATAAATTAGAACTTAGAATAATCAATGAATAACACGTACAAAAACGGGCAATAGTCAATGAAGTTCAGGGCGCGCAGTAAGAGTAAACCTGGATTTTCTTCAGCTTTACTGCTCAATATCCCTGTAAATGGTAACTTCTTTTCCATATAAGTTGATGAACCACGACGAGTTGTTTTACGGTAAACACAATTTCGAATGCTATTACACCAGCCTCCCCCCTACCAAGAAGACATTCAATGATGCAAAATATTAACTAACCAACTTAATAGCTCTTTTGTAATTCTTATGTACTAATCTTAATGAAAAATGTTCAAGTTAAAACACAATTAATCAATATGTGTAGTCACCTCTAATTGGATGAGCCAACTATTTGCTCCTGAACCATATCCTGGATGCAAGTGGTACCCAGGTAGTGTTCCATCCAAACAAACTACACAAACCATAAAAATTAGTCATTCACTTCCCAAATAATCTTGAAATAGAGAAATTTTAGTCCATAATGAGTTACAAATTAGCTAGCAGAAAATTCAAGAATAGCAAATGTAATATTTATAGGATGGAGAGGTGATATATGGGGGTACCTGCTCCTTTTGCAGCAGCTCCTTGAATGAGTGTAAGGGGTATCATCAAAGGAGGAGGAAGAGCATTACTGCCTGTAGATGTGGGGAGCATTCTACTACTGTAAACCAGCTCAGTGAGATTCAAATCTTCAAAACCATGTAATCCTTCCCTTGAATATAAATATGAATATGATGGGGTGGTAAAAAAAAACAAAATCCACAACACCATTGCCATTACCACCACCATCACCTTCATGTTTCTAGTGTTTAAGATTAATAATAAGCACAAGAGAAAGAGAGTGAAAGTGAGAAACAAGAAAGAAAAACTGCAAAAAAAAAAAAAAAAAAAAGCACAGTTCTCTTTCTGTGTCTCAACTCTCAAGTAATGGAATCAAGCTGGACTAGTTACCCTCTTTTGTTTCTTTCTTTCAATATATCTTTCTCACTTTGGAGTTTGGATTTTTTCAATAATAGTAGCCACTAGCCACAGATCTAAGGATGACACTCATGACAGGATACGTGGGAAATCTATATTCTTAAGTAATAATATACTCTTATTCAAATCAAATTTAATTTGCATTTTGAATTTTATTTTCAAAAATCAAAAGTACCCTCTATAGTCTATTCTATAATCTATAATTCTATACTATACTTACTCATTACATTATTCTTGGTCCAAAGACCATGACCACAGAAAGACTGTTGTCGTTTTCAATATTATATTATTTCCTATCTTGAATCTAATTTCAAGATCCAACATTCTTTTATATCTTTACCAATTATTAATAAAAAAAAAAATTGAAAAATAAAAAATTCTCAGTGATGTATGTAAATAAACTGTAAGAGTGCACCAATCTCAGATCTCATTGTACAAGATAAACTTCATAGAATCATAGTGTATGACTGTATGTGTGTGTGATCTAAGTTGATGTTACTGTATATCTGTTTCTGTCTGTCACATTGTAGTTCAGGCAGCTGAGATCCAGTTTAACTCTTCATATTAATGGTTGCTCTCAATTCTCAAAACATAAATTGATTTGAAACATCTTTTTTCAGTCACAGTTATGGGTGATGTGCAATGCACATTGCTCCATTGTTATATCAGTTGTCACATAAACATTAGTATTCAGTAATATACATTATGGCATGCTACTATGAAAGTTGATCAAATTATTCCAGGATGAAGATGCATGGAAATTATTACTATGAGTTTATTTTTGTAGGAATTAGTTTAGGAAATTATATGTGTGGTGGATGACAAGGTGAGTCGTCACTATTAGCTAGATATAAAGTACACTAAAGTCAACACAACACAACACAACACAACACAACACCAAACATCGACCCACCATCACATGCACAATAGCGCAAGTGTGCTCTTGTTGCTTTATAGTTTCTCTATCACAATAATAATCTTGGTCGCCATCATCTTCTTCTCACGCCACTCAAACAACTGGGGGATGTTGCTGTCCGCGTGTGCTCGTGTGTGGGTTGTCTGTCTACTTAATAGTTGAGATTTGAAAGCACCTTTCAATAAATTTTGAAACCTTGCTTTCCTCCATTAGAGTTGTTGTACTTGCACACATACAAACTCACTGAAACCTATGTGCCATATCATGCACTAATTGCCTTCTAAAAACAGAAATGTATCTTCTGTGACAGATTAATTGCCAGAGAATGAGAAAGCTCCGAACAGAACTGGTTTGTGTTTAAAACAATAAAGATGACCCAAGGAATGTGAGACACTTGTGCTATTTGTGCATGTGAGGATGTGCATTCACAGTTGAGACTCCAAAGACCCCAAATTGATCATGTCTTACTGATGCAAAATCATAAGAAATTCTTAAGCATACAGAGAGAACGATGGTTGATAACCTTTTCATGATGTGAGTAAGAAGGCTTGCCTACAACTCATCTCTTAAAGTTACAATGGAGGGAGAATGTATCACTACCAGTACTCCAGTAGCTTTCTATACCATGACCACCATATATTTTCCTTTTCTACATTGGAGTAAAATAACAGGGACTTTTGTGATTGAAACAAAAACTTGGCTCACCTTTTTTAAGTCCCATATTTATTGCATACAAAAGAATGAAGCATCAAAGATTGTAATTAATGTGTATATCATGCCATGGAATTGCTAAGATGAACCTCAGCATCTTCATCACCAAACTTGTAATTCTTGTGTACTTCAAGCAACAGTTCCCTGCATGGTACAACAGCCCCAATTTTCATACAGGCCAAGAAAGCCCCTGACAGCTTCCTGTGAAGACTATATGCTTCATCAGGAGGAGGTGTCAGTCTATGCTTTAGCATTGTTGCTCCAAGGTTTGAAACACTTTGAGTGATGTTGGTAGCACGGAAGTCATATCCACCTGGCTTTGCAAATGGCAGTCCGACAACAAACCCAGCCTGAACATGGGCCTCTAGCATAACTTCTGATTCCATTCCCGTGAGAAACCCAAGCCTACGTGACATCTCAAGCACCGCATCTCTGTCACAGTTTGCGCATGCTAGCACCTGCCCAGATAGATAAGAAGGTATATGTTCGATTTAATAACCCAATTTCTATGTTTAAGAATAGATAATACAAAACATCAGGATCATTATTAGTTGAAGATTATAACAGCCACCAGCCCACCTTTCATAAAAATAGAATGAAAATAAAGGCAGTACAAGTTTGTTTTATATTAATGCTATTACAGAAACAATAAACTTTAAACGAAACAGAAAAATATCGGGAACTTGCCATTCTTAGGTAGTCGTCAACAAATCTCTTCGGGTAATCTCGCGCGGCACCAAAGTCAATGAGATTTATCATGTTTGTTGCTTCATCGTATAAGAAATTGCTCCAATTAGGATCAGTCTGTATTTGAACAAGACACAAACAAAAAAAAAAAAAAAACCATAAGTTACAAGGTTAGAATGTGCAAAATGAAATTGATATTTTTATATGATAAATAAACAGTTTCAGTACAAGGTAGCCAATGATGGGAGAAGAACAGTCAAAAACATGAATGACAAGTTAACAGAGACAGCTAAGGACAAAAACTGGGACATGCAGCTCCAGAAAGAATCTAAGTTCAGTCGAGATAAGTTTAATTCTTCAGAGAAATCAATCATTCACTAAAGTTTTGCTAAAAGAAATTCCAAGAGAAAACTTTCACCAAGTTTTCGCTATCCTGAATTATAACCCTCAAAACAAAATAAATTTTGTAAAGCCGAATAGCGCATCAGGCAGTTATAAACTTGTCAACCCTCAAAAGAACATCAAAGTAGTTTTGTACCAATTTGTGACATCAAAAAGCGTCAAAATGTTTATGGTTGCTTGAGTATCAGCTTTCCTCCATTAATGTCTTCCCAAAATCATAACTTCTGATTATTTTATTTATTTATGTATATTTTCAATCAGTAAAAATTCCACTGATAAACAAGGAATTACAAGGGCCCAGGTACCGCCAATTGAACAAACTATCCCAGTTTACAATGAGGTCACCAAAGACACAGTCCCTGAAGCTTGCGCATGTCCTAGACCAGTCGTAAAGCAGACTTGAAACTGAAAATCAGTCCATGACTAAAATGTATGGTAGAATCCTGTCCATGAATTCCTTGATCAAGGACAACTGATGAAGAGATGTGGTTGATTTCCTCTTCTTCTCTCTTGCACATAGTACATCTATTTGGGATTATCTTCCCTCTTCTTTTCAGTTGATCCACTGTCAGCAACCTTTGAAGCTCAAATGTCCAGAATAAAAAAGGAATTCCATAGAGAACAGACGACTTCCATACCTTCTAATAATGTACTGAGCAGGTTAAGATCAGGTCCCAGGTGCTCCCTTTCAAAGTCTTCTTCCAGCTGAGTGTACTGTGATCTGACAATATATTTCCTGCGGTCTTCCCACTGCCACATTCTCCTAACATGTTCACCTAAGTTCCTACCAGCCTGCTCAAGAAATTGCAATAGGTTGCATAACTCATTGAATTGTCTGTCCGACACATTTCTTCTATGCATCAGGTCCCAGGTGAAATTGCCTTCACTTCTGTGCACGTATCAGAAACTCAGGCCCCTTTGCTCCTTGCCTCCATGTAGATGCTGCCATGCTGGGACACTTTCCCTAAGGTGAAAAGTGATCTCCTTCATGAAGTTGTTAGTACACACAAATTCCCTTCCAAAGTGCTGTTCCAAAAGAACCATTTGGGGTTTCTTCAAGGGAGGCATATTTTTCCATGATTGCTAGTCTCCAAAGGCTACTGTTCTTCACCAGACCTCCATAGCCATTTGGTGAGGGCAAAGCCTCATTCATGAACTTGAGGTGTTTGCAACCCAAACCGCCTCTACTTAAAGGAAGACAAATCTTGTCCCACTTAACAATGTGAATCTTGCGCGCCGCACTACTTCCACCCCAAAGAATTTTTTAGGTCAATCTCCTCTTCGAATTCCCTTCATCTTTTAGAATCTAGGAACCTCAACCTCATACTGCAACAATTAGTGGTTTATGCATTTACGCCAACTCATCTCATCGAGACTTTCCTTTAAATTATCACAATCGACATTCCTTTAAAGTAAGACAAATCTTGTTCCACTTAATAGCACGAATATTGCACACCCCACTATTTCCACCTCAAAGAATTTTTTAGGTTGATCTCCTCTTCACATGCCTTTATCTTTTAGAATCTAAGAACCTCGACCTTATACTGCAACAAACAGTGGTTTATGCATTTACACCAACTCATCTCTATCGAGAGACTTTCCTTCGAATTATCACAAGCAACATTCATGGATGCCACTCTTTCCTATATCTTGCAACAATAAAAAAATTCAAGCGTTAATTTTAAATTTCCCAACATTCTGCCAATGCGATATGGCAGCTATCGATTGGACTTTGGAGATGTCTAATCTTCGGATACACCAAGATCTCCGCCTCTCCGCCTCTTAGTCCAAATGATTCTCACTAATGTACATGTTGTCAAACTAACAATAAAGGATTGTTGTTTACGGCATTTCTATTCTCCTCCGTTATAGGTTGTTTTCGTGTTACTTTAAAGTTCTACTTGTGTTTGATGTTTGGTGCAGACCACCGAGGACATTAATTTATGCATAAATCCCACTAAGCCGGAGAGCATCAAGGTCTCTGCCATCCTAACAAATTACTGTCGCATTCAACTTTGTTCTACTAGAAATATAAAAGATGAATTATATTGATAATAATTAGGTTTTAAACTTACAAAGAAGCTAACTCTCTCTATATATAGAGAGAGAAACCACATAGACTTTATATCTAAGCTATGTGGGACTAAACTACACACCTAAAGCCTACAATACCCTTACTTCCAACACTCCCCCTCAAGCTGAACATTCAGACTCTGAATTTCAGCTTGAAATACAAAAAAGTTCTCTCACATCCCCCACAAAGTATCTTGAGAACGACACCGGGAAGGATGTTCAATGGCAGGGATGACCAGCTGCGAGAAGAACCGTCTGCAGGGATGTCCAGCTGCAGAGACAATAAAGGAGCAGGGAATACCAGCTGCTCAACCAAGAAATATGTCGGAGGTAGTGGTGGTGATTGCTAGGGTCATGTTCTTTTCGGTGGCTAGGGTTTACTTTCCACAAAACATCTGGTATAACTTCAAAAATCAATAAAGACGAGATACTCCAGGCCGAAAGAAGGTTGATTTTGGAGTAACAAAGTCGTTGAAAGGGCTAAACATGGATGGCAGTGTAGAAGCTTCAGTGGTGGCAGTGCAGAAAAAGCCCTAAAGAAGTAGTGAGAGGGCAGGACAATAATGGCGCATGAAATCAACAACACAAACAAGGCCCTCGAAAAGGCTGGGCAAGAGCGGCGCACTATGGCAGCAACGCATACAAGGCCCTAGAAAGGGTTTGACAAGTCGCGCATGAAATCAACAACGCAAACAAAACCCTAGAAAGGGTTGGACCAAGAGTGGCACATACCAACAACGCATGACGCATACCAACAACAGGAAGATCAAACCTGAATAAAAAAGAGAATAATTTTTTTTGGATGAACAGTACTCCGGATGAACAGTGATCCCGGTGAACAGTACTTGCTGAACAGTAGCCGTGAATAGTATTCACGAACAGTACTCAGGAAAAAAATAGCAGCACACAAGGCGCAGAAAAACAGCGGAAACAATAACACAAATTGGACAAAAAGACTTTGCTGGAGCTCCGGCCACCGGCACCTCGCCGGCGGCCAAATACCAAGACCTACCTTGGCTTTGATACCAACTAGAAATATAAAAGATGAATTATATTGATAATAATTAGGTTTTAAACTTACAAAGAATCCAACTCTCTATATATAGAAAGAGAAACCACATAGACTTTATATCTAAGCTATGTGGGACTAAACTACACACCTAAAGCCTACAATACCATTACTTCCAACAGTTCTCTCCGAGCACATCTGGCCTTAATGACATATCTCATTTTGCACAATTCACCTAGTCTGTCTGTTTTTTGAGTAACGAGATGAAATTTTATGCATTGTGCGGGACCTGTTGATACATATATGGCATATTGACTCCAACCGGTAGTATCATTGTTTGAAAACAAAAAATACTTTCCTAAGCAGAGTAAATACATAGGAAAACTAAATAAAGTTGGTAAGCGTATACAGGGAAACAAAAGACAGGAACAAGAAGTTACCTGCATGAAACGAAAGACAAATAGCTCCCTCAAAGTCAGCTCAAGCAATTTTCTTCCAACATAATCGCGTGTCTTCTGACTTAAAACTGCCACCTTATCAATAGGAACTCCTGTTTCAAGCACACGGCTGTAATGGTAAACAAATAGGTTGAAACTTTCACCACGCTGATGAAGAAAGGTAGCCTAGCATATAAATGCAAGTAATTGTGGTTTAAAACATAAGTTGCAACTCGTAGTAGGAAGTACGCCAACATCCTCAAAATTGCAGGATAAAATAGGACCAAACACTAATCTGTGCCACAGATAAAGAGGCAACGCAGTTTGCAACAACATACAACAAGTAATGGCTGTGTCTCTAGTGCCTGACTACCTTTCATACTATTTGGAAAGAAGAAAATCCAACAGATGTATCTACAATCTATGATGATATTCTTAAGAAGAGTATTTAACTCAAGTTCAACGTGGCTAAAAATCAACAATAATCAGGTAACACAATTGGTCAAGTTCTGTTGGAAGTTATTGTAGTAGTGACTTGTCTAACACACTACTAGTAGTAGTGACTTGTCTAACACACTTCTTTCATTATATATACAAGTTATGTCTCACATTGAGATATATGGCTTTCCACCCTAATATTCTACTTCTAGTATAATTCATCTTTTATACTTCTAGTTGGTATCACAGCCAAGTGAGATCATGGTTTTCGGCCACCGGCGACACTAACTCAGGTGCCGGTGGCCGGATCTCCGACAAAGTCTTTTTGTCTAATTTGTGTTCTTGTTTCCGCTGTTTTTCTGCGCCTTGTGTGCTGCTGTTTTTTTTTTTCCCTGAGTACTGTTCACGGCTATTGTTCATCAAGTACTGTTCACCGATACGAACATAGCCCTAACAATCACCACCACTACCTCCGATGTCTTTCTCGGTTGAGCAGCTGGTTATCCCTGCTCCTTTATTGTCTCTGCAGCTGGGCATCCCTGCAGACGGTTCTTCTCGCAGCTGGTCATCCCTGCCATTGAACATCCTGCCCGATGTCGTTCTCATGATACTTTGTGGGGGATGTGAGAGAACTTTTTTTTTTGTATTTCAAGCTGAAATTCAGAGTCTGAATGTTCAGCTTGAGGGGGAGTGTTGGAAGCATAGGTGAAAATATCGTGCGTGCCGGGCGGATATTCGCGATATTTTCCGTTTTTTCAGAGATCGGCACGGTACGGATCACGGCATATATTCGGATATTAAAACACCCCATGCCGGTCGGCATAAATCGGATATTCGCGGCATAAATCGGCAAAAACCGATATTTATCGAAATTTTGGAAATTTTCGATTTTAAAATTAACACATTTATTTTTAATCCCCCCGAACTAGAATTTTCGATGAGATTATCAAAAAAATGTCCAAAAGGCACTAGACGTTTGGAAACTTTCGCGACGAACTTGATGGCCCTCCAAGAGCAATATATCAGAAAGAAACGAAAAAAAAGCACGCCCATGCCAAAGTGAAGTTCTCTCTCACTTTTGGCAAACCAGTATACTGTTTGTATCCAAGGTTTGTTTTTGTGTAATGAATAATTGGTATCGAATTGGTAACATAGGAACCTCCCAAAGTGATGATTCCAGTGTACCATCCTACCAAACCCAACCAGATGACAGTGGTTCTTGGTTTCCTAATATAGGGAGTTGGTTGGCCCCAATGACAAGTGGGTCCGACGTGCAGTCAGCCGATACATTAATGCCGGTTCAACAATACTCGAGATTTCCTATATTTGAATCATTTGCTCCGTATTGTATGGATCAAGATGCATATGATATGCATATTGACCAATTCAGGTCGTACGAGCAAACAATGTCATGGGAATATTACTGTACTGAGTTCGTCCCCACACGTATGCGACTCGAAGCTCATCGGTTTGACAAGGGGCGTCTATCATTCTGGGGTTAGCATGTCTTTTATTTTGATTATTAAAATAAAACTATGGGTTGAGTTGTAATGAGGTTGTTTGTGTTTAGTTCTTGTATTGTAAACATATAAAATTTCTATGAATATCCGCCCGATATTTACGATTTTTTCACCTATGAGTAAAACTATCTTGTGTAATAGTTCCGTCTTAGCTTCCTTGTATGATTTGTCGTGTGTTTAATTTGTAATGTATGTTTTTCTTTTAATTATAAGTTTATATATCGAAATCCGCGAAAAAACACGTAAAGTGCAGAAAACCTCCCAATTTGCCGAATTTTTCGCGAATATTCGCGAATATCCGCGGCATAAACCGATTTTTTCGAATTTGCCAAACCAATACAATCCGACACATGAGGTCGGATATCCGCGATATTTTCCGGTTTTTGGGGGATCGGATATCCGCCCCTAAACGATATTTTAGCCTATGGTTGGAAGTTATTGTAATAGTAGTGACTTGTCTAACACACTACTAGTAGTGACTTGTCTAACACACTACTAGTAGTAGTGACTTGTCTAACACACTTCTTTCATTATATATACAAGTTATGTCTCACATTGAGATATATGGCTTTCCACCCTAATATTCTACTTCTAGTATAATTCATCTTTTATACTTCTAGTAGTTCCAATATGGTAAGATTGATAGTGTGATAATCATTTTACTGGTCACTTTGTCTAAACATACTTCGTTAAAATACTTGGGTTTCACATACATATGTTTTTGAGGTCAATTGTTGACTGAAAGATAATCCCAATTTTAGCAAAATAGGAACTTCCTAAACAAATCTAATTAATTTTTAACACATATAAGGAATCTATACACAAACTTACTATGAACTTCTAATCTCTTAAAACTGCATGAGAAAAATAAGTAAATGATCCAACACACTTTTTATTCATAAATGATTACCAGCAACGAGTTCTGTTGTTATGACTCTTTTGCTAGAAATATCATCAATGACCAATGGCACATATATTCCTTCAAAGTTTGACAGCAGCTGACGGAACCGCTTTTGATTTATTGCTTCTAGGTCATAGTTGCATTCACGAGATAATTCCTCCTTAGCCACCTGCATATGATATAGAAGAACTTAAACATGTATCCAAGAAATGATTTTTTTCATTCAACTTTGTCAGCTTTGAGACACTTTCAAGTCCCACTTCTGTTGTGTTTACAATGCAGTATAAAACCCAAACACACACATTGATGAATGAGATCTTCCATCGAGTTGTTTTCGATAGATCTCATTCATCAATGTGCAGAACGAGAGGATGGGGATCAATAAATGGAAATGAAGACGGGATTCTACTTGACTCCGAGATATTGCAGGCTTGCAACACCCTTACAAAGCATTTGCTGCCACAACAATTAAGGACATATACAGTAAAACCTCGATAAATTAATAGCCTTAGGACCAGAGAAAAATATTAATTGAATGAGATATTAATTAATCGATTAATTTAATATAAACTATTAATTTATATAACTAACTATATAAACAATCCAGACGAAACTGACACAACTTCAGAAATGCCAACTGATGAAGAGATTATTGAGAGTGTCATTGGGAAAGATCAAGATGATGAAGCTGAAGATGATAGTTCTACTATAAAACCAGTTTCGTGAAATAAAGTAGTATAAGCGATAATGACATTGAATAATTTATTCTTGCAGAACGAGAATATAACACCAAATCTACTCATTACACTACAAAAATTTAGAGATGAGGCTGAAACCGATATCAATTTTCAGAAGAAACAAGCCACATTCGACTCTTATTTTAAGAAAGCATAAAAATATATCTGTGTATCAAGAAATTATTAATTTATATATTAGTTGGGCGTTCAAGGATTTTTCTAAAATGTATTATCTAATAAATTTACCGAAATATTAATTTAACAACCTATGCCCAAGTTCGGACCAGCCAAAAATATTATTTAAAGGAGATAATTAATTTATCGGGTATTATCTTATATTTGGATAATTAAACCCAAATATTACGAACACGGAACCAACCAAGGTTCGACACATATTACAAGCCCATTTGCAACTCCAAAAATATGAAATCTTTGAAAAGATGGTTGCTCCAGTCAAATGTCAGCCCCTTTAAAATGTAGAGATTTTTGGACTTACTCCCCCATTTGAACTGTGAAATTTGGAATGCACCCCCATTTGAAAAAAAATGAGAAATACCACCAACCCACCCCACACACACATTTCAGGAGACAGGAGATTTATAGCCATAGAGTAGTTTTATGATGGATGGCTCAGATAATGCCACATCTTGAAATAGGAGGTATGTCTAATTTTTTTTCTAGCTGAATAAACTTCCACTGCTAAAAAGAAGTTTTACATTGGCTATCATGAACAGTGAGAGAGCTTCACTGTTTACACATTGAAAGGAAAGACAATAATATCAACAAAGATAAAAAATAAAAGCGGAGCTATTGTCCTTCGTCAGCTCCTCAAACCTGTGCCCCTTCCTCACAGGTTAACTCTGAGTCGAGGAATCAAGGAACATAAGTAAGCTAAAATCTGAGTTTCCTATCCCCAAAATTCAACCAAATACAGAAGACACCATCAGACCACCCCATTTGATTTCTTTGGGGATTTGGGGTTCCAAATTTACGGAATTTGAAAACAACACTGAAAACAGAGTGACAACTATTGTTGAGGAATAAACCCCTTATAAAAGAAACGTGACTAGAGGCTGAAAGAACCAGCGCAAAACACAATCTGAGAATAACTTGACAGTGAAAGGAAACCACCTATCTATGTATGAGACCTAAAACACCTTTCTCAAGGAGCACAAACCATAGACTTGAACGCATATCTTAGGCCCCCTTTCCGTTTATTTTTGTTGGTGGTGTTGTTATTAAGAAAAAAACCAATGGAATACCTTGATCGAAAATATAAGCAATCAGATTAGAAATAGAACCCTGACAAAATCGCCGAAAACCATTACCAGAAAGCCAGCAGCAATCGGCAGAAAACCCCACCAGAACAAGAAGAGAAAAGAGCATCTTCGAAAAAAAAATATATAGTTTTTGAAACTCTGGTTACTGGAGACTAGAAAATGTGAACTCCCGAGGCCGAATCTCTAGAGCTTTCTCCATATATAAGGAGAAATACACTTAACACTAGGTCAATTTGACCCTAAACAGTCTGACCTCTCTAAATTAATGTGATCCAAGGAACATAAATTTATTAATTAGCAGAGGTTATTAATTTGTAGAACATCAAATTTAAAAAAAATTATATCTTTTATGTATACGGTATTGCAAATACCACTACTTCTAGGCAGTTAGAAAGTCTTAATCATGCTAACCTAGTCTTATATATATTTATTGTTTGTAATTACCAACGAGCTTGGTATACATCTCCCATAAAAAATTAATGCAAGGATGGTGCATATATCCATTTTCTAAAAGAATAAGAGAAGAACTATACCAAGAAAAGGTTAAACTAAACCTATAAAACACGGTTTAGATAGATGGTTCTCTAAGGAACATGAGTCTGTTAATTAATTTTTTTTCAAGACTTTTGTATTATTTATTAGATTGCAAAAAACACTAAATTATACCTATAGAACATGGTCGCTTTCACAATTTTTAAAAAAAATCAGAGATTATTAGTTATTGGGGTACAGTATTAGTTTAGAGAGGTTAGACTGTACTCCTGTAATATAAAACCCATTAACACTCGGGCTCCATACATAAAGACTCCCAACCCTCCCAAGTCCATCACTTCCCCTGCATCTCCGCGGTGATACGTCAGGATTATCATTTCCCAACAGTTTGTTAACCATAAATGGATATTACTGTATTCCATATACTAAGGAACAATAAACATAAGTTCCATTTTAAGCAAAACATTGGAGCTATGAGAGAAATCAATCTGAATTCCAACATTAAATAATTGTTGATTCTAGCATAAATTCTTAAGAATGTGCCACATCAGTATGCACCAGCATTACCTTCATAGCGCTGTCAAGATAAAGACCTTTTGGAATAAGGTTTGTGTAATCCAAAAGCAGTTTCACATTCTCGATATCACTTCCAATGCTATCTGCGACACCAGGATATTGTATCTTCATGGCAACCTGCAAACCATCCTTTGTGACAGCGCGGTGGACCTGAACATAGTTGATAAGGGCCAAATTTAGTAATGGTCACTGCAATTATAAATTAATGACAGTCATAACCAGTGTAAGAACTATAACAACCTTCCAACAGCAGTAATCCTGAATAATATAAACGATTCGATGAAAGCTTGCACATGTGAAGATTACGCTATCACATCCGAATACACTTACAGTTGCAATAAGAAATCTTCCAATGTAAAATATCAAAAGACAGAAACAAAACCAGAAAACAACATAATTGTTTCATACAATGCGAATGCAAAAATATCGAATAGCTAAAATCAAACTTTGAGGAACAGAAAATATTATTGTCATAGCACTAAAATTTGTAGATTTTTTTTAAAAAAAAAAACAGTAACATAGTGTCTTGCATTCTCCTACCACACAGGTAGTGGCCAATATTCCTTCCATGATATGACAAGTCTTTAACATCGTATATTTGTCAAGACATCTCTTTGTGTGTGTGTAGTGGTGAACTGGTGAACCTTTTCCTGATAAGTAATAGGTATTTCATTAAACATGAAAAATGTTACAGCCCATATTTGAGGGGCAGATACATTAGCAAGCTACTAAGGTTGTCACAACCCAACACCCTTAAAGAAAGCAGCTCTTACAGTAGAAAAGCCCTTACACACACTCAAACCCTTACAATCTCTTCCCACCTGCACATAAAGTCCTAACAAGCTCTTGAACGCAAGAGAGACCAAAGACCAATCATATACAGAAAGTACACTCCTTCATATCCATCCATGAAACTTCTTAGTCTCCTGCTTGAAGACCTTAGCATTAAGCTCTTTTCCCGCAGCCATAGTAATACTCCAGGGCCTACAACTTTTTTATGAAACTGAAAATGATTAAAGCTATATGTGCTTCCAATCTATCTACCTGGCTTCTTTCTGGATTTAATAAAGAGAATAATCCCTTGCTTATGGGTCAGGAGGGAGGATCAGAACTAGAACTCTAACTCTATAGAAATATTTGAAAGTCATAAGATTCGCACACAATCAGTAAAACCAATCTCTTCCTGAGTTTTTTGCCACAGTGGAAATGTAGCATGTGTCTTGTTCAATCCACATCTCAGATTAGAATTCTTTGAAACTCATGTGTTCCTTTAGGAATTAGGATCTACAATAGCGCGCTAACCCGAAGTTAAAACCATGAACTGTCCATCTTAATGGCATTTTCACTTACTACGAACTAGTTCGTTGTATACATTTCTTCTTGACATATCAATTATTATATCAGTGAAATAGTGAATACCTTTTATTTATCTTTAAGAAGAGACATTTTCAATGATTATTATAACCATATGACAAAACCTTCAATTCAAAAATCCCAACCATAAATCCATCTAGTGTTTCCAAATAACTATCAGCCATCTCACCTGATACTTTAAAACATCTGTTACTCCGCTAGTCCACTGAAGTGAGTTTTGGACATGTTTGTTTGGGTTCATCCAAATAAACCTGTTGTTGGTGACATAATAGATAATTGAATTTAAACTTTTTTGCATATCAAACCAGCTAACCTAGCGTTACTTACAGGCTTACAGCTATGATCTATCCATCTGTATGGAAATTTCAACCATAAGTTGAACATTCAAAAATTTGCAGTAATCTGAGCCAGCCAGAATATTAATACAGTATATCCAACAGTTCGTTCTGCTTCAAAAGAATAAAATGATGTTGTTGACAGATATAATTAAAAGGGTATGGACAGGGACAGAGCTACATGGTAATATAGTTGGGCATGTGCCCACTCAATATTTTCGAAAATGTTAATTAGGTATACTAGATTAATTCATGAGCCATTAGTACCCCATTAAAAATATAAATTTGTACATTCTAGACTCATTTTCTCCTCTCAAATAACAACCCCGCACTCATGCAATTATTCTCTGGTCTTATAACATTTCAATATCTAATTTGGACACTCTAGAACTCTCATCTATATTATTTAATTTCTCAATTTTCATATTTCTTTCAACTGTTTTTCTTTATACAGTATTTGGTTCAATCAACATTCAACACATTAGTTTATGTATGGTTAATGCAATGTTTATGAACAAAATTTCAGATGTATCACTTATTAAAAATTGTTCTATTTGCTAAAAGTTATTGTTTCTTTATTGTTTTGTTCAAATAAATTGAAATTTAGATAAAAAAATGTGTCGATCAAAAGATCATAATCAAGTAAGAAAAAAAATCTGCGTCTTATAGGAGTGCCCCACCTCGGCAGATTTTCAGGCTACGTCCCTGGGTATGGCACCTTAACTAAGGGTTGGAGACTTGGACCTCAATATTTCTACACGGGTAGGGTAAGTATTTTTTTGCGAAGAACACGGGTATGATAATTAGAAAAAGGTAGAAAATCATATAACATTTCTGCCACGACGATGGTATATGATCGATTCTTGAATTGGACAAAAAATCAAATTCCTTAATGTTGCATATTATCAAGCCTACATTATAAATAGTGGAGAACTTTAAATTAAGTATGAGGATCTTCGAAAGAGAATTGACCTACATATGACATATGATGGGTCCATAGAATTGTAAGAATAATTATTAAGAAAGAATAGTGCTCAAAGGGGCAGGAATATGATTCGGTAAATATTTGAATCAAAGACCAATTCGAGAACACATCCGGAAGAGTAAGTGGGTTTAACAACGGACCAGCACTCGGCCTATATTTGGAATCGTAACAAGCAACTCATATCCAAGAAATTCCCTTTGGTATTACAGCAGCTACCTTTTGTGGCTGCACTTGATAGGGAAGCATATGTGGCGAAAAAATTCTGATCAAAACATAAGTAAAAAGCTGAGGTGCTTTTGGAGGACCAGTCAGTCTATAATTTTCTCAAAAGCACATTCCTGGCCTAAATCAGTTTAGATTTTCTCTGCAATCTTTAGCATTGTACCAAGCTGAAACCGTTTAATACAATCAAACATTTCCGTAATCTTTTTTGCTCTCTCATAGACCAGATATACTTTTTTAATCAGTAAAAAGGTATTGAAAAGAGGGATACTGAAAGGATTTACACCCTATGTGCACGGGAGGGATACTTAGCAAGGCACTAAGGAACAACCCTTATATACATTAAAAAAATTCTACTGATGCAACCGGAAGCAATTTAAACACAAAAAACATTTAAATCAACTGAATGTTAGGATTAACACCCTAGATTGAAAGAATATGGCCATACAGAAACCATAGACCACTACACACAAAGAACTCACATTGTTCTCAAAACCAATTACCACACACTTGCCCTAATGTATGGCAAAGAAGCCATACATATAAACATGTTTGACTTGACTAACAAATAACCTACGCCAAATGGAATTCGTAATTATGACGACATAATAATAAATTAAATCAAATTATAGTGGTCCACGCCTAGTGCATCCTTTCATCATCATCTACATAGTCAAATAGAATATTGCATAACTGACATGAAAAATTACCTGACCTATACTAGCAGCAGCAATTGGCTCGTAATCAAAACTCTGAAGCTTTGAAGTCCAGTTGGCTCCGAGTTCAGCGTCCAAAACTTCATTCAGTTGGCTCTTAGGCATGACATCTGCGCCTTGACGGACAATGTCCAAAGCAGCCAAAATCTACAAGTGGATTAAAGTATCTTTAAGGTTGCAAAGATCAAACAGCACTCAAGAGTCTTTCTCAATTTTAAAAGTTAAAAACAGAACATAACTATATGACAAAGAAGCAAATTTCCACAACAGTTATTGATATATCTAAAGATCTCCTTGGCAAGGGAAACGATCTACCTCTATGAAGTTATCTGAGTAACTGTAGATACATGATGGAAGATTCTCTCTTATTGTTATCAATAAAATAGCAGATATACTGAGACCAGATAGAAAATGTTGTAAAACAAGATAACCTAACAGAGTAATAGCTAAATGCAACAGCGAAAAGAGCAATATGAGCCCACATTGTACACACAATAGAATCCCACGAGGAACTTTGTAGACTGAATGATATTCTGATTTTCTGCCACCACTCCTTGAAGATGATACCTGTTTCCCTCAAGTACCAAGTCAAGCACCCTTATTAGCTATCAAAAGGAAACAAGCAACATCCTTTGAATTCTCTTTGGAAACTACATTCTCAAGTCCTAGATAGCATGAGAACCTGTTTGAGCCAGGCATAAGCCAAACAGCTAACCATATTAGAGAAAAAAGATACTTTCTAACATAGTTGAAAAATAAAAAAACAGCCGAATATTCAATCTACCAAAAACCGAATATATCCGCAAAATTTCGTTTCTCTGTCGGAAAAGGGTGATTCGGCATGTAGAGAAGCGAAATAATATTATCATAATGCATTGTTACAAATAAAGAGGCAAGATTGCCTATATATAAAGACCTACTAAACCCTAATCATAAAACCCTAATATGAGAATTACCAAACCACCCTTATACTCTCAATACTCCCCCTCAAGCCGAAATATATAGACTCTGTATATTTCAGGCTTGCAAATACATATATCTCAAGAATAACAAATTCAACACTCCCACAAATCTCAATTTCCAAACTTCAGCCGCATGCATCATCTTCAAATGAGCACCCCATAACGACAAAAGAGGCTCCAAAACAACAGCAACAAGAAAATCGGTTATGGCATGACCGAAACCCGAAAAAGAGCCCATTATGGGCAAAACAAACAAGTAGCTGTGTAGGGAACAAAAACGGCCAATAGTATACTAACTATGACATAAGAAAATTGCTTTTCGAGAAACGAAAGCAAACAATTGGGGCAACGATGATGAAAAACTTGACCAACAAGAATATTGTTCAAACAAACAAATTTGAACAAATGAATAAGAAATTGTGATTTGAACAAAGAGAACGAGATTTGAACATCCAAATTATATCATCAATAATCAACATTGAATAACGGAAGGAGTATGAACGCGAGAGTGAAATTTGAAATATTAAAGAGTAAGGAATTTATAACCAATCAAAATAATCAACGAAAACTGACAGAAGCAGAAAAACCCGATAATGAATAGTGACACGATTCTATAAATATATCAACATCCAACCGTTGGATTGTCATGAAAATTTCGTATCATGTTCACCATAATGATCTTGACAATCTGTAAAAATTTCAGGACGATCGGAAAACAAAAAGAGTTTCAATCCGATCAACAAAACAAAACTGCGCAGAAATTCTGCAACTTTAATTTGAGAGATCATTTTTTTTCTTAAACCCAAGATCTAACCTATTAGCTCTGATACCATGTAGAGAAGCGGAATAATATTATCATAATGCATTGTTACAAATAAAGAGGCAAGATTGCCTATATATAAAGACCTACTAAACCCTAATCATAAAACCCTAATATGAGAATTACCAAACCACCCTTATACTCTCAATACTCCCCCTCAAGCCGAAATATATAGACTCTGTATATTTCAGGCTTGCAAATACATATATCTCAAGAATAACAAATTCAACACGGCACATATCAGGTTTCTTAATAATGACGAATATTCACGAAATTTCGACAAAGTTGAACAGTTGGGGAGGTCAAAGTCAATCAAGACAATCTTCTTTAGCTAGATTTCCATAATCTTGACAACCTTTCGTTTCACCACTTCCACTTAGATCTTATCATCTTACTTACATGACCACCACTAGCAGCACCTCTTGATGAAGCCTCATTGCAACTGGAAGCACCTTCTTGTTGGACTTGATGATATCTTTGCAAGCAGCTATTTCTTGGTTACGATTTGATCAGCGACCAAATCTCTTATGGTTGGAACCAGCCACGCATAAAAACTCAACCATCCAATTAATATTGTTGACCAGAGCAAATTTACAAAATTTTGGTGGGTGATCAACATTGAGAAAATCTCGCACAAAAACTTGATGAAACTATAAAAATTATCAAAAAATTTCTCTCTTCCAATTCTCAAAGATTAGAAGTTTGATAGTAAGGAAAATAATGGGAAGAGCTTTGAACCATAAAGAGAGGAAATGGAATTCAAATGAAATAAGCACAAATCTTCCCAAATCAAGTTCACAATTAATCAAAATCAGTTATAACAGGAGTGCAAAAAATGCACAAAATCACTAAACAATCCAATCCCAAATGTAAAAAACCATTAATAGAAGTAACATCTTCAAATACCATCCCTCTTAAACAAAAGTTCATCTCAAATTCATACTCCTGAAGATACAATCCCAAAAACCCAGAAAAAATATGAAAATTTAGAATTCAATACAATGAGATCAGCTTTAAAGAGGTTAGTAAGTTGTTGGTTCGGTTGTTCAGTTTTGGTATGGTGTTCTCTTTGCAGTCAAGGAAGAACCAAAGAAAGAAAGGAAAGATTCGCTGGGTTGGAAAAAAATTATCGGATTTCGGTCGAATACTCCTGATTTCGGGTCGAAATGGGGTGCTTTTAGTTTCGATGAACATTTGGCCCATAATCCGATCTAATTCCTAGAAAAATGGATAGATTCGTGAGTATTTTGTCGGATATCAGCGATATTTTCAACCATGCTTTTTAACACCAAACTCTCCAAGAAAATGGACAATGGATCAACATATGATTAAAAAATGATCTAAAGATGCACAACAAACGAATAAGAGTATTTTCCTAAAGGCGTTGGACTTGTAAACGTAAGATCTTGAAACATTGGTAATTAGGGAAGAACACTGAATAATTCTATTTTAGAGGTCTAAGAAAAGGAGTCCAACAAAAGAAATAAAGAAGAATACCCTATTCTTATTGGGAAAGGTTTGCCTACCAATGCTGTCTCACTAGAGGAATACTTTCATTTCCAATGGTAAGTCAGTAAGATCCACTAGTAAGCTTAAGTCCCAATAAAAAGAAACTGAAAGCCTGGTTCCAAGGATGATCACCACTTTCAAAAAGTCTATTCCCAACAAAGGTCTACTCCAAATAAAGTTCCATTCCCCACTGTCCAGTCCTCACAAAGCAAATGAAACTTACCCCCAACCCCTCTTAAACTTATCCCAATTATACAATGGATACTAAACAATAAAATATCAACGATACATGCCCTTGACCTTTGTAAACAGCAGTTCATTAAATATGCAAACCAATATATGATTTTGTATTTACAACATTTGGCATCTTTTGTAATTCAGAAACTTAAGCGTTCCTTATATATTCCTTGACCATTTATTTGATCAAGTTTCAAAGTGATAAGAAAGTGAGACAGAGATGTCTGTGTGACTGTGTGAAAATATTCCTCTAGCGAGACAGCATAGAAAGGTCACAAGAGAATGTAAAATAAACTAAGTCCAAGTCCAAAACCCACACAAAGGTGTCTGTGTGACTGATTGATAGAGAATGTTAAATTGAAAAGCTATTTACAAACATGAGCATTACGTTATACAAACATAAACATGTTTTAATACATGCCTTCCCAATAGATAGTATCGTAAAGAATAGCAAACTACGATCAACAGATATTTGAGTTCTTTTAGTAAAAAGCTAATAGAGGATCAACAGATAAACGAAAACTATCATACCGGTGCAGGCACGAGAGATTCGTCCTGTATACTCAACATCTGCCCCAGTTTGAGTGCAGCTCCACGCATTCTGCAGAGTGCAAGAGCCAAACGCTCTGCATTTTGTTCGGACAAAAAGGGTGAGACAGCTGACTGCTTATCTTGCGAAGTGGGTGTTCCATAGACAAGCCTTTTAGTGGACTCTTGCAATGTCCCCCATGCAAGCCCAGCTCCCAGACCAGCAAACCTTCAAAGAATATGTAACATAAGTTAGAGATGAACCAGCAATCTTTTCTATCCCGAAAAAAGAGACTTCAAAAGAAATATCAAATAAACATATGCCTCAATTCTATTCTGTGAAATTATAAGATAATCAGTTGAAAGTTGGGTAGTTTGCTTGTATATAAAGTATAAGTAAACCTTGGGTGTTTTTAGGTTTAGTCATCTTGGTAAATGATTGTGTGTGTAGGGAAGGAGGGTGGAAGGGAACTACCTACGTCTCTATACAATATGAATATATGATGCAAGCATCGGTTTGCTTCCATAGCAAACTTATAAATGTGTGCTCGAGTAAATCATATCTCAAACCAAATTACATCAATGATTGCAAATAATTTCCTCCCAACTCCCTACAAAATCATGAAGTTTTACTGTTGTTGTGGCATTCTTCCCGCTTAAATTCTATAAGTCAGTTTATAGTCGAAAGTTGCTCTACATTGTTATATTGTCTTCAAATGACTGTAAATTGCTAATTCTAAATAAGCTTATTTAATGCAAACAATAAAAAGAACACTAATAATACTAACCCAAGAGCTCTAGTAAAAGGTGTAGAAGGAACTCTCCTCTCTCTTGGCTTCCTCCTCTTAACTGGCGCAATAGTCACAGTAGCACTAGCATTGCCTCCTGTGTCCTTTATGGATAAATCTTCAACATTTCCTCCTCTCGAATTAGCCGCCGCAGCCGCTGAGGTGGAAACATCAACACTAACATCCGTCAAGCTAGTAGTTGAAATCTCAGTTTCTGTCTCTGATTTCGCAATAATCTCCTCAGTTGAGATCTTCTCCGCCACTTCAGAACCGCCATTATGATTAGTACCTCCTGTGTCTGTGTCAGTGAAGTATACAATTGATTGTTTGGATGCGGTGGTGATGGTTGTTGTTGGTATTGATGATGATGGTGGAGAATGTTGGTGAATTTGACCTTTAGTTATTCCAATTAAATCTGTGGCTTTTTTAACAGAAGAATAAATTAGGGTTTCGAAATCTCCAGTTTTGGCAGTTGAAAGAGATGGAGAGTGTTTCGCGTATTCTTTAGCAATGAGAGAAACGCCATTGACGAGTCTTCGAAGGTCATGAAGCGAGGCCATTGGCGCTATTACTGGTGTTTGCTAAAATGCGCACATATGCATTTTGTTTTTTTCTTTTTTATTTGTTTTTGTATTTATTCGAAAAAAGAAGAAAAGGAAGAAACATGGCTGATGGCGGGTAAACGTAGTACGTAGTACGTACGTGGTCGTTGGAGCACCCGCACAAAATACATAGAACGTCGATGGTCCATGTTTTTGTTTTTTTTGATATTTTTGTACATACCCCATTTCAAATTCGAAATATGAGATACCCCATTTGAAAAAAAAAAAAAAAAAAAAAAAATTAGATGTGGTGTTATCCAAGCAACTAATCTATGAATATAAATCTTTCTTATGTCTTGAAATGGGTATCTCTAATTTTATTTTTTTTCAAATAGAGTATCTCAAAAATATCTCTAGTTTTATTTTTTTTCAAATAGAGTAGCTCGAAGAAACAAAACTAGGACTTTCATGCCAATAACTATAATAGCTACCTTAGTAGATGTTCTATAAGGATGAGCATGGCGCTTTTTTTTTTTTTTTTTATAGATGCATGGCTCTTTCACATACGTAACTAGACCTATTTTCATGAATGCAAGTATGAATTTCTTGGGTCTGTTATTAGAACCAAGGATTTGTATGGGCTTTGTACATATAGATTTTTCAGTATTAGATTTGTTATTAAACAGTAGTAAAATGGCAAATACGGTTTGTCACCTTTTATCGAAGTAATTATCAAACAAAAAGCTTTCGACAAATGAGTGTTGCCACTTTTATCAAACTCTGGCAAATGGTTAAATACGAGCAAATGCAGGCAATTTTTTTTCGCAAAGTGGCAAATAATTTTTACTAATTGTTAAGTGGTTTGCCTTTAGCTACAGTGAAAGCCCATGAAATATCCACTGATAACTTGACACATATGCACTTTTCGTTCGACTCCAAAAATTGTTTAAATTTTCTAAGGCAACTGTTTACTTTATTTAGGGATATATTAAAGAGAAGTATGCGTTATGATATAAACTAGTAAAACCCATGGCGCTGCCATGACTACCTTTAATAATTTTAAGACTACTCTTAGTCATATCATATATTAATAAAATTGCTAACCAAAATTACAAAATATTGGTCCATATTATTCTTAAAAATATAATAATTAATCTAATAAACAATATTTTGTAGAATAAATATCTCTATCAGCTCTGTGTATCCATTTTAAATTTCTTGTATATCATTTTCTTTTTCATCAAGTCCATTTCGTACATATATGTATCCTCTTCTTCTTCTTCTGGTGGTATATCTTCTATTGCTGATCTGAATATTTTCATTATTTTCTCATCTCTGATTGTTTCCAAAAAAACATTTGGATACATTATTTGTCCATAATAACTTGTAAGTATGTCGTAAAGATCAACTGCAATACCATCCGTTATCAATACCTTCAAAAATTAGTTCTTTCCTATGTTCTGTGTCCATCACTAAGCGATTGCTTAACGTATTTTGATATAGACAAAAAAACCATTAGTTTGATATTATTAAATATAAAAATATCTATTCAACTAAAGATAATCATGTGTATTACAATAATAAAAGTAAAAATCACATATGGTATGACGAAATGAACAACCAATTTCTTCAAAGAAACCATTTAATAAAAGTTTTTGTGACAGTAATTTTATCCAAAAAATAATGACATATCAATAACTAAAGTTCAACTTAGACCCCAAATTTTCTCATGATAATTTTTTTTACTTACCAAACATTCAACATCACAATTACATTAGCTAGCTTTTGGACATACAACTAAAAATCCTCTATTGTTTCCTACCAGGTAAGGTGTATTAGTGTATGTGGTGGTTGACATCAAGACAGTATTCTGTCAGATGGAAGCTAGCTACAACCAAACTGGTGAAGAGGAGACTTACACACACCTATAGGTAGGCAAATTTTACAGAAGATGCAACAACAAAGTAAGGAACACGGCTAGACATATAGAATCACCCTATGGTCTAATACTGCAGATTGTTAGTCTAAAACACAGTAATTTCTAATACTGCAGATTGTTAGTAAAAAACCTGTTTATCCTAGGGTTTTCCTTGCAGCTACATAAAAAGATGCAATCTTTACTTCTACTATAAACCACTCAATCAACTTTATGATTGTTTGGTAACTTTTCGAGCCCACAACTTTAAATTAGTATTTACTATAAGTTTTATTTTTTTATTTTTGGGGTTTGTACTTTTGACCCTTTTTTTTTTATTTAAGTATAAAATTAATCCTTGCGACTCGGAAAGATGCAGAACATGTTATGACTCCTCAATTTCGAGCCTTGTCAAGTTTGCCTCAATTTCTATGAGGCTGCAATTGCTAGGTTTAATAAGTCATAACTTGTGATAAAAAAAAAAGTAGAAATTTATAGAAAAGTAGAAAGAGAGGTTTGATTCAAGGAGAAAGTCATACCTTATGATCGATGATCAAGAATAGGAGACGATGATGAAGGCGATGATCAAGTTTAATTAAGGTTTTGACTTGTGAACCTAACTTAAGACATTTTAAATGGTGGTTTAGATGCCTATTTGTGTGTTTGGCCATACTGTAATATCCATATATTAACTTTAAAGTTTAGACAAATACACTATACATTCGTTTGGGAACTGGAATAAGTCTTAATGTTTTTTAATTAATTCATGTTACACTCATTTTGCTAAGCTCTATGATCCTCATTAGACTAATATACATTAACTCTGCCCTTGGTATTCTATCTATCATACAATAACATGCCACTATAGTCATTAGCAAGTAAATTCTTTACAAAAACAAACAATTAGCATAGATGCAGCAATAAAAAGAAACAGAAATCTAGCCAGACTGCAGCGAGCACGATTTCGTAACCATGGGAAGAATGTTTCAGTTGTAAAACATCAAAAGAATACAACAATAAGTAGGGCAGGAAACGGATCGGATACGGATCGGATATGTAGTAATCTGTATCCGTATATGAGTCGGACTGAATTTTTTGTACCGCATCCGTATTCGATTATCCGGATCAGGATTCGATAATCCGTTTTTAATTTGGATCAAATATCCGAATCTATTTTCGGTTTGATTTTCTGTAACTAAAAACTAAATATGAGAAATTATAATAATTTTTTTTTTGGATATATCCGGATTTTATAAATAAAAAATTTGAATTATTAGGTTTTTGTTTTTATATATAATTTGATGACCATATTAGCCTTGTAAAAATGGTATATTATTTGCATAAAAGTATAAATCTGGATATATCCGTATCCGAGCCGGTCAAAATATCCGTATGCGATTCAAATCCGGATAAACTTTTTGAACCATATCCGCTATATTCGGATTTCGGTCGGTCGGATATTCGGATAAATCCGACCCGATTTCCTGCCCTAGGAGCAAGTCTATTATTCTTTAGAAAAAAAAAATGGGTTATTTTGTATTTGGTCCCTCTAGAATATTCATATTTAGCAAGTGGTATAAAGTTTTTCAATTATTAGCAGTTGGTCCTTTTTCCGTTATTTGACTGGTAGTCAACTCTGTTGACTGTAGTCAAACCATCCAAGTTTTTAAAATACCTAAACTACCCATGCACATGTTAATCATGTGTATTTTTATGAACAACAAATATCATTCTATGCTTCATCCAATGGTCCAAAATAAACCAATAAATAGAAATAAACTAAACAAAATAATAGAAATAAAAAAACAAAGATAGTGATGAACAACAATAACAAAATTTTGCAAAGTAATATCCCATCAATCTAACAACCCTCAATACAAAATCAAGAAAACTAACCTCAAAAATTATCAAGATTGAAACCCAATTTTCTTTTAAAGCAATTGAAATTGAAAAGTCATTCTTTTTGTCAAGCAATTGAAAATGAAAACCCAACACTTATTGTTCTTCTATAAATACTTAATACCCATAGTTCTTGCCAAACAATTAAAATTGAAAACCAAATACGCATTTTTCTTCTCTTCCAATTTGAAAACTTAATACCTATCCATTGTTCTTGTCAAGTAATAGAAATTGAAACCCAATACCCAATAAAACCAAAACATTCTTTATACCTCAAAGATGAAGAAGATGAGAAAAAAACTTAAAAATTATTTTATTTTATAAGCCAATTCATAAAAATGATTTACAAAAGTGATTCATAGACGAAGAGCAATAAACTTTGAAGGATGAAGAACAATGGGTATTGGGTTTTTCAAAATCATTAATGGGTAGTTCTTCATTTGCAAATTTAAGTGATAAAACTTATTCTTTTGTCAAGGTAGAGTTTAAAATTTTATTTTTCTTCTCACTAAAACATGTGCCTCGCACGTGCATAGGTAGTCTAGGCATTTTGAAAAATTGGGTGGTTTGACTACAGTCAATTGAGTTGACTGTTAGTCAAGTAACGGAAAAAGAGACTAAATACTAATAAATAAAAAACTCTATACCACTTGCTAAATACAAATGTTCTAGAGGGACCAAATACAAAATACCCCCAAAAAAATCAAGCAATTATAGCATATAGATGCAACAATAAACAGAAACAAATATTTAAATTAAGTGCACATCGTCTTAATCAGGCTAGACTGTAGCGAGCACAATTTCGCAACCAGGGGGAAGATGATGGACAAATGGACATATGACATTCAGGTTTTACAGTGTTTCAGTAGTAACACACCAAGGGCAGCAACACATAGATTATTATTTCGACATTTTAAAAAGAATTTAAAATTAAATTGTGCATACCTGACGACCAGTTTTCATTATTACAGCTTCTTCTAGGCATTTGTCCAATTCATTGTCATCTTCTAGAAGACCTCGAGCAATGCATGCTTCTCTGTATGTCTTATGTTCGATGCCATCCACACTATATAAGGATTCAAATGACGGTGGTCCTTTCACAGCGGTTAATAGTAACCTAACGTAAAATCTTTCACCAGAATTTGGATTTGCAAAATACATCCGACCAATTGAAAAGGCTGAAGTAACTCTTGGTGTCCATTTCATGTTATCCTTGCACCATCTAAAATATTCTGGAAATTGTTGGTAACTATAAACATTAGTAGCAGGATTTTGTTCATACCAATCGAAATATGCAGTCAAAGATGATTTCTGATTTTCAGCTTTTTCTTTTACTTGTTCTGGTGTGTCGTTAGGATTGAAGACACACACTTGCATACTTTTCAGATGAAGCGCAAGTCTAGTGACATATGGTAGTTCTTCATGTATTCGAAATCCATATAATCTCCATGTTGCTTCAGTGGGACCAACATATCGAGCATCAAGATACTGGTAAATATCATCATTTTTCGCCCCAACTACCATTGTGGTTCTATCATGGCCTTTGTAAATGTACTTGTGAATATATTTGACTGCCCTTACTTATGCACAAATTTCCACATTAATGTGGCAATCAAACATTTCTGATAAATGAGGATTGTATGGGACTACATCTTTGTTATCAACCAGGTGTCCTCTAACATGATAACTTTTACCAGTTTTTCTTCACCTATAAATTGGGTAGCCATCAACATCTATTCTGGTATCATTTATATTTTCTCTTGGATATCTAGACCTGCAAACCTTGTTCTCCATACACACTGGTTCTGTGTTACGAGTACCACAAGGACCATGAACCATGCATTTCTTGATAGTTTCAAACAAAGCTGGATGTTTTATAGGATCAGGGAACTCAGCACTAACAATTTTGTCCACTTGATCTGTCGAAGATTTTGTCTTCAGGGTGAACAAAAAATAATGCATGCATATGTGGAAGGCCGCGTTTTTTGAAATTCTATTGTATACACCTTTGCAACAACTTTTTCAAATATTTTCTATTTCATGCATAATTGCTTTTTTTTTAAGCTCGAACACACGTGCAACTAAATCAGGACGATCTAATGCAGCTTGACCTGGCTTAAGCTCATTCTGAATTTTTGGCCATCTTGGATTAGCAGTCACCGTCATGAATATATCGGGATGTTTGTAGTATCTGGTAATCACCATAGAATCCTGGTAGATCTCATACATATGCCTTGGACTGTAGGGGTGTTAAACGAGCCGAACGAGCCGAGCTTTGTATGTTCAAGCTCGGTTCGTTTATAAACGAGCCGAGCTCGAGCCCAAATTTCATACGAGCTTTATTTTATGTTCAAGCTCGGCTCGTTTAGCTATACGAACGAGCTCGAGCCTGAGCCGAGCTCGAGCTACTCGATTAAATTACACATAAAGTAGGTTTTTGTCTAAACGAGCTGAGCTTTGGTATGTTCGAGCTCGGTTCGTTTATAAACGAGCCGAGCCCAAATTTTATACGAGCTTTACTTTATGTTCAAGCTCAGCTCATTTAGCTATACGAACGAGCTCGAGCCGAGCTCGAGCTGTTCAGTTCGTTTAACAGCCCTATTGGACTGCCTTAATGAGTGGATGGTAGAATGAATTTTTTTCCAATGTCATTAGGATTGTGACTGTTCCTGACAATATCTGTCAATCCACTATATATATCGCAACACAAATCAGCTTGGTGTGTCCTAATGTAATATAATCGATTTTTTCATAGGACGCCCATGCATCTACAATAAATTGTTGGAACAAAAGACTAGCTCGAAATAAAGCAGAATATTCAGTTGTTCTCTCAAATAAGCGATAACAGAAATAATCAAGCTGAGTCAATCTATTCCTTTTTTGTTTACCTGTCACTGTAAAATACTGTTCATTCTTGACATCCCAATGTTTCATATCTGTAGACCAACCAAGATCTCCAGTTGAAAATAGTAAGACATAGTGTGACGGCAAATACAGTGGGTGACACTTGTTTATTCTTTCCAGATGGTTATTCTTCAGGTGCAATATTATGTCTCGCTTCGAAGTCGGTTCAGTTTCATCCCTAGGAATAATAACAAGAATATATTCAGACATGGGAGATTATAGCGCCTAGGATCAGTAGTAGGCGTATAAGCTAACCTTATAGGTATACTTTCACCGCCATTGTTATTAGCTGATTTCAGAACATCATACGCATATTTTTATATTTTGCACAACTCATTTGATTCCAATAGAGTTTCTTGAATTATTTTCAGAATAGCTGGATTTAAGTGAAGGTTCATTTTCTGCCGCCAATCCAATGTAACATGAGGATCATAAATATATAGCTGTGAATAAGTTGGAGATTTGTCTGATTCCGGTACCAAAGATCCAATTTGATGGGACAACTGACCATGAATTGTGAAAGAAGTTGGTCCTCGACCTTTTAGAATACGTTTGTCCATCGAAACACCCAAACTGAAGAAGGCATTAGCAACATTATAGGATCTAATATCTTTCCCAAAAGATCTTGCCAGTGAATTTTTTCTTTCGTACAACAATTTAATAGCAGAAGGCAATGGGGTAAGTAGTGACAACTTTATCTTTCCTTGTAGGCAAGTAGGCAACACATACCGAAAAATGACTTTTTTTGTTGATTTAGTCAATCGTTCATCTAACCAATGATAAGCAGAACATGATGGACATATGACATCCATTTTCTCAAGATAATGTCTTTCTTTTGGAATAATTTCTACTGAATCGATTGGTATGTGAATTTCATCTTCTAATATAATATCGTAATGAGAATCACATACAGGATGAATATCAGTAGTACAGTCATTGGTGGTCATATTAGTCATTTCTCTGAAAAAAATAAATAAATGGAGAAAACATTAGTACTTAACCATAATTCTCAAATTTAAAAATAAAAAGGCCTGGTATTCAAGCCACACAAAAAAAACAGACGCAAGTTTCACTCTAGGGACTCGTTGTTGCAGTGGGATTGTTATTCTTGAGAATAGGAACTAACTGGTAGTTGGACCACCTACCAACACACCAAAATCCCTACTATTATTAGTTAATTTAGATATTTAACCAGTCATGCAGATGAGAGATATATCTGTCCTTCTAACAGTTTAGTGACATATATCTCTTTGGTACTGGACATGAGCTTAGACCGGAAGGCGCAAGTTTCACTCTACGGACTCTTTGTTGTAGTGGGATTGTTGTTCTTGAGAATGGGAACTAACTGTGTATTCTTTTAGCTCATTTTCAACCAGACCATGCCTTGTCAGATGGTCCACGACTGTATTCCTTATTGTTTTTAATAAAATTCTATGTTACCAAATAAAAAAATAAAAAATCTGATGGGAGAGTAGTCCTAGTGAATATGGACTACACTACATATTAAGACGGGGCTCTTAATGTGTGGGGCTTAATTATAAGTTCGTATTCAGGTTTTCATTATGTTCATATTCGATTTCTTAAATGCACTCTAGGCAGATTCTAGACTCAAGCATGGAAGGAAACAAAAGTAATAAAAAAATAATTACACCAAATTAAATTTATCTCGCCCCTGTCCCTCTGAGCACGGCTGGCAGAAAATTTTAAATTTGGAAGTGTAACTATTAATAATTCTTTTATAAATAACCTGACATCCGCTAACCTGCGTATAACTATGATAAATACATATATTCTTTTTTTGAAGGCAACATATGAAATGGAGGCCATAAAATGACTGTAGTTGCCTAAACATTACGACTAACGTATTCCTGAATATATATTTTAATTAAACTAAATTTCCAGATTATAAAAATAATAATGGAAAAGAATCACTTAATCTTCTGCGATTAATATGTAGGATTAACTTACTTGATAAGGCATCATTTCATAATTTGGTTTTCACGGGAAGAATCTCCAGTTGATGAAGAACCATATAAATAATATGTAATCTCATCATCTTCAACAATAAGTTCATCCACATCATTTTCAATAATAGGTTGTTTTCCTTTGCCTCTTTGATATTCTCCAGCTTGTAATGATTATGAATTTTCATCCATTATTCCATCCATTGTATATGAAAACCCACATTACTTAGAACGTTCACTTTTTCTTCGAGCACGTTGAACTAAACTTTCTTTGTTTTGTCTTGGAACACTGGTCAAAAAATATATGTTAGAATTTGTTATTTTTTCTTATAGACAAAACTTCTTGAATGTACTTACTTGTTTAACACAGGTTCAGTAGAGGTTGTTATTTCTTCATTCGTTTTCTTTGAGCAGTCACGCCTTATTTGTCTTTGTTTCTTTGCAACCGGTTCCCTGCATTTTTAAAGTAATAGATTTAGTTGCTAAAAATATTTCAAATCAATAAGACCAAGGGAAGTCAAAGGTTTTAAATTATTCTAAGTGGTCGAGGTGAAGGAAACTCTATATAAATTTTTGGAAAGGCATTGTGATTTCACTCAGAGGCGGATCTAGGAAAGGGCTCCCCTGGGCTAAAGCCCAGGGTATTTTTAAAACAAACAGCTAGTACTTATACTACCTAACCTATAAAACCCAACCCACTCTTTTGTAACTTACATCTAAGCCCAGGGAATTTTCATTCAAGCCCACCCCAAATTGAATTCCTGGATCCGCCACTGATTTCACTGACTTGTCTAACATGTGTTCTTTAAAATTTGTTCAATTACAATTCTACAATTGTTCGACAAAATTTGTGACATTTTCAAACTAAAAAGAATATGTGGTATTACTCAAACAAACACCTAAACTATGTTCTTGTTGCGGGAATTCTAATTCTAGGAATAACAAAATATATTTGGTTACATAGCGAAACATATACTACAAAAAATAAATAAATAAATACAAAAAAATAAAGTGAGTTACTGATATATTGAGAGAAAACCTTAATTAATGTTGGTATTTTTTTTGTATTTAATAATGGTAGCCATATTGATCAGGATAACAGTATGGTGGATTTAGATTTTGTGATTTGCAATTAAAACTGAGAAAATTAATTTGATTTCCTAAAATTTTAACATCCGATGAAACAAACATAGACTTAAGCCAATATGATTTTTAACTTTCAATTCAAAGTAACATGCAGTAGTAATACTTACTTGATAGGGCATCGCCTTTGTGTGCTATTTTTATTTGAGCAATCCTTGTTTGTTTGACTATTATTCCTTGTGATTGCTAAACTGTTAAGGAGAAAGAAATCAAAATTAGTAAGTAATTGAACTTACTTATTTAATGTTGATTCATGGTGTGTGTATTAATTGAACTTACTTATTTGATGCTGATTCATGGAGTTCGTCATTTTTTCTTTGTCGCTGCTTCTTTGTAACTGATGAACTGTCATCAATAAAAAATAGTGGGTTTTTTTAGACATTTGAATTGAATTTAAAATTTTAAAAATACAGCATAAATCGAGCTTACTTGTTTAGGGCAGATTCATCATTTTCTCCTTCTCTTCGTTTTCGCTGACTTTCAAAACACTTAGATATTCCTTCATTTGCATTGCAGACATATTCCATTTGATTCTTTTGATTTATTTCTCTCTCTCGTTTTTTTTGTTGAGTTTGTTTTCGTTTACTTATTGGCATATTATTCAGAACATTTGTTATCAACGAAATATCAGTGTCTTGAGCAATTATATTGGAAGTGTCAGTGGCCGATAAAATATAAGATTTGAATACGTGGAAAGTGTTAAAATAGAAGGGAACACGAAATAATAGTACGCAATCTGCTTCGATTAACATAATATTTGAAGGTATTAAAATTACCCTTCGAGCACGCAATCTGCGTTGATTAACATAACACATTTTAAGTCAAATTAAACAAACAATTTTAGTAGCAAATCAAAAAATTTAATAGAAAATAAAGATGAATATAATGGTTGGGTCTTCAAAGGTCACAGAAATTAAACAAACAAACATAGCAATATTGAACAAACACACAAAAATAGATTACAACGGCAAGCGGTAAGCATAGACATTAATTAACCAATTCAGTTTGCACTTCCAAATAGATTTAGAAATAGACTGCATAAACCAATACCATGTAACTTTCATTGAGAACTTGTATATGTATTCAAAATATTAATAATAATAAAAAAATCATGTATATATATAATGAAGATAAAAATTTCTGAGTAGGAGTATGTAGACTTGTGAACATTGTCTATTATAAATATATTTCAATAAACCAGGTTTCAAGGAAAGTTACATGGAACATTGTACCTTATGCAGTCATTTTGATCGTATGGTATAACATGAATTAAATTAATTCTGAGAATGGATTGTTTGGCCTGGATAATGTAGTAAAACAAATCAAGCTTACTCTATGGTTGATAAGTCCTCAAAAGTGTATATTTATCCCCCGAATAACACCTTGTTTGTTTAGCACTTAGCTTATATTATTGTGTTATATCTAGTGATTAGTGTTTTCTTGTCTATTATGTAGGTTTCATGAGCCGAAATGCGAATATTGTGTTAAAGTCCACCAAAAGTCAAGAAAAGCCCGCAACAAAAAATGTGTTATTTGCACTAAAAGATGAGAATTAATATTTGCACCCACAGATCTGTTGAGGGCACCCCACGGTCAGTCCTGTTGACTTGACTTTATGTCAAAGTGGGGCGGTCTGAATCTCAACCCAAACCGGGTCCTATTGAAGCCCACAAGTCAGAATTTCTATTTAGGGCTTTATTTAAAGTCCAAACTTAAAAAAGGCTCTACAAGGAGATCCAGAAGTCTGATTTGGGCCCATGAGCTATCAAACTGAAGATCTTGGTCCAAGCTACAACTTAAGCCCAAGAAAATTAGGTTTTGCTGAAGACCTAATGCCTCTAGAAGACCAATAGCAGCAGCCACGAATTTGACCTAATTTGGAAGTCTTTGCATGTAAGTATTCTACCTTGTATTTTCTATATAAGAGAAGTAGTAGCCAAGGTTTAGGTAGTTTTTTATGGAGAGAGGAAAGTGAATATTTGTGAGAGAAAGTTCATCTTCTTCTTCTTTGTATCAACTCAATTCGAATCAATATCAATCCATTAATTTTTCATTATGATGTCTTGTGATTTATTTATTTATTTATTCCATGGTGTCATCATCAAGGATGAGTAGCTAAATCTCCTTAGGGGGATGGTTGAAGCACTCTAGATAATGCGAAAGCACCATGTTTGTTCTTAATGTTTATTGTGATTCAAAGTACTTAATGCTTATTTACTTCTATCTGCAGTAGGAGGTAAATATGATTATTTGCATGTTATTGTTATCCATGTTGTTAAAATACTATTGTTAGGGTTTAGGGAGACCTAGCTTTAAAGGTTTTATTTATATTGATTGAAGATGTGTAGTGAAATAGCTGAGAGGTGATTATTACATATCTGTAGTTGTAGTTAGTATCTTTTATTGGAACCCTTTTGTAATTAAATCAAATAGCTGAGCGGTGATGGTTTAGTTATGAATTGATATGTTGAGTTAATTAAATTGAATAGCTGAGAGGTGACAGTTTGATTAATAAGACATATTCAATAGCATGCATGATAGAATCCCGTTTTAATTGAGTGGAATAGCTGAGAGGTGACTACTTGATTATTATAGAGGTATTAATGATTAATTGGAATAGTTGAGAGGTGACTACTTGATTATTATAGGTATTAATGATTAATTGGAATAGCTGAGAGGTGACTAATTAATTGTTATAAATTGAACATGAAAGAGTAACATGTTAAGTTTGCATGATTTAGTTTGTGGATATCAATTCTTCCCCATTTGTCATCATAAATCTTCTTTTCATCTCTACCTTATTCTTAAGTTAGTTTATTTAATTATTGTCTGTAGGAAGTTAAAATCAATCTCAATTCTTATTATTGATTCCCTTGGTGTTTCTTAACAATTGTTTTCTATTGTGTTTGAGCTAAGATATGTTAGAATTTAGAAACCATCAATGAAAGTGTTGTTTTTGCTGTTGTTGGTGCCTTGGTGGTGGCCTTGGTGGGAAATATTTGGGTTGTGCAGATGTGTGTTATTGTGTTGTGGTGGTTTTGACATTGAAGAAGCCTGAAGATGGTACTATCATGTTGAACACAGATGGTGTTGTTAATGATAATGGAGCATGCATAGGTGGTATATTGAGAGACCAGTTGGGAGAGGTGCTTTGTGCTTTTACAGGTTCCAGCCCAATCAGATCAGTGATGTCTATAATTAGCTGCGCAGTCAGGTCTTACAAGAATACATGTTACGACGGATTCCTTAAGAGCAGCTTGTTGTTTATTGAAGAGGGAGGTTTTGCCGTGGTTCTGTTTAAACCTTTTGAGAGCTATTTTTACTGTAATAAGTTTGAGAGTGTATATGTGAGCCACATCTATAGAGAGGCTTACAGAGCAGCTGACTATTTAACATCTATAGGTGTCCTATTGATAAAAATTTATGTAAATTTTAGAGGATGCAGAAGGTGTTGTACATTGATATGAATACAGGTTTAGAATCAATCTCAATTCTTATTATTGATTCCCTTGGTGTTTCTTAACAATTGTTTTCTATTGTGTTTGAGCTAAGATCTCCCCCTCTGAGGTAGGTACGACCCTTGCTTGTTACTAGCTTGTCTACTTTGATAACCAATTTATACAGGCACAAGAAGAAAAATCTATAAAAATATAATCTTTTGATAGGTGGTGTTAATTTACCATTTATCAATGGTCATGTCTGGATATCATGGGGAAGTAAGTGGATGTAAAGAACAATTTGCAGGTGACTGCTTTACTGGATAGTTGGGAAGATTTGTTGATTGACAGGTGCTAACAGAGCTCAGGTTCAGGGCTAAGGCAGGGATGGCTAATGTGTTGTTGTTGAGGTCTTGGGGTACTGCTAGGAATCTTACTAATTGGTTTTTGGATTCCTAGGGAAAATGAATATGATGCTTGGACTCTTGTTAATATATACACTGAACCATGCCACTATATCTACTCATCGGCTAAATACTCACTTGAAAAACATCAAGAGTTTCAATCACTTTATTGAAAAAAATTGGTTCAAATTGAATACGGAATGAGGTGTTCTAAAAAGTTGTTCCAACTCCCCCTTTATAGAAATTAGGTAGCGGTTTGTGCCCATTCCCTCCCTAAACTGCCCTATGTGTCATACCTTCATAGAGTCTTAGACACGTAGAATACATCGGTTCAGTCCTAAACAAAGTGTTTCTGACATAGCACTTTGGAGTTCTTTCTGTGTTACTGCCACTTGGTTGGTGCAAATTGACATGTCTATGGATATTTGATTAGTGCAAAACTGCAAATTAACACATCCCAGGTTCCCAAACTTCCAGTCATAAGCTCAGTGGTTAATCCCAAGCGCAAACTATCTGTTATTAGCTTATTGAACTCTGATGGGCTAATCAGACTAATCCAAACTAATGCATTGCAGTACCAGGCCCTAATATAGCCCTGCTCATGAGTCATGAGACTTACATGGTTGTATCTCCCACCACCCCTTAATATCTGCTTTCCAATCAAAACCAATGTATAGGGTACGGACATTTCCTACAGTCATATTACAAATTTAGGTAGAACTTTGGGTAATATCCAAAATCAGCCCCATGTTTAGGTGCCTCTTCCTCAATAGGCCCTGACATGGGGTCATCTTCCCAAACAGGCCCCCTGACCCACCATATCACCTTTTACCAATTTTTTAGAGACCATTATACCCTTTGTACTTTTTCAAAAGCAAATCTACTTTTTGGATGTATTAAACATAAACTGATTTGATTGCGACGTTTCCAACAAAAACTAATAATTTAATCCTAACCGTTGATTTAACTTGATACCGATGAAACACATTCACCGTTGATTTAGCTTGATTTAGCATTATCATTAAACCAAGATCTTGTATCCTCTAAAACAAATTGGTTTTGGTTTTAAAGATCCAACCATTGCATGTGTTGCTGCTCTAAAGGATTGCCACGTATTAGATACAATTTTGATTTTAAAGTGGCAACAGTAAACGGATAAATTCAGTTTCGAATTTTAAAATGGAAAAACAACCAAACAGTTGCAACACTAAAGAAACCCTAGCTTCCATCTTCATCAATCTTCAAAATCAAACAACAATAACTTCCATTTTCGAAATCAACCAACCCCCTTTCGAAATCAAACTTGTTTCTTAACAAATTAGAGGAAATGGCTGATGAAATCAGTTTACATGATGAAGAACTTGAAGACAGTAATTCGGAAGAAGGTGGTACAAGCGAAGTGCAGATGAAAGAGAAGAAGAAGTATGGAAGGAACTTCAGTGTAACTGTGAGATGCTCGATGAGAAAGGTAAAAACTCATTTTGTTGATACTTTACCCGATTTGGAAAAAGAAAATTTGATGAATTCATGTTTTAAGTATTTCTTAGATGTTCAATATGATAAAATCCACATCTGCACTTCTGTTGTCACCCAAGTTGTTAAGTCTAGGGTTTCAAAACTGAAATATGTCATTGGGGATAGTGATCTTACATTTAGACCTTTAGATATCACATTAGTTTTAGGTTTGAAAATTGGTGATATTCCTAGTGAATTCTTGTTGAGGAATAGAGATATAGTTAGTGCATTTAGGCAGAAATATTTTGGTGATTCTAAGAGCATTAAGGAAAAGCACATAGAAGCAGCAATTGTAAGAGCAAGAGGTGACCCAGATTCTGGCGACGACGTTCATCGCCTGAATCGGTTGTTATTATTGCAACTTTGTTTACTTCCCGATTCAGGACAAACTATTGATGTCAAATATGTTGATTTTGCCGAAGACCTTGCTGCTTTTGATAAATTTCCATGGGGGTCGGTTGTTTTCAAATTATTGAAAAAGTCATTAGAGAAATCTGCAATCAATGAATCAGAAAAGAAGCTAGACTATGCTCTTGATGGTTGTGTGCTTGGTTTTATTATCTGGGCATACGTACACCTCCCATGCTTAGGTCCAAAAAGGTTGCCTAATGCCCCATTCCCAAGGATGCTTGCTTGGACAGATTTACCTGGCAAGACCACTGGCAGGAATACCATTGATAGAAAACTTTATCCAAAAAGAGGAAAAGAAGTTGAAGTTGTGCCCCCTTTCATCACACCATCGGAGTTTGCTGAAGAACTAGTTCATGAAGCACAAGAGGTATGTAAATTATCCTCTAAATTGTTGTCTTTTAATAATGTGGTTTATAACAGAGTTCTTTTAAGTTGCAATTTTGATAATAGGTTTTTTTTCCTATACAATGTTTTAGTATCAAAAAACCCTTGATGAAGCTAAAAAAGGAGTTGTTGATGATCTAGAAGGGATTGTGCGAGGAGTGGTAAGTTTGTTTAAATAGAAATCCTCCAGTTATTAAATTAGTATCTTCTAATTGTCTAATATATATCTGCTAAATGTGCATACATATCCTCTAATCTCAGTTTCACAGAGAACTAAAACAAGTCTTAGACAAAGGTGTTACAAAAAGGCTTCAACAGTTTCAAAGGAATGTTGTTCAAGGAGTGAAAAAAATGTTGAAACCCTTACATGTACAAGCTGGATCATCATCTAAGCAAGCTGCCACCAAAACGAAGACACCATCATCACAAAAGTTGGGTACCACCAAGAAGAACAAGGCAATTGTCACTAGGAGTTCATCTAGGAAGAAAATTGCACCCAAGCTAGGAAACAGAAAAAAATACAAGTGTCAGCAAGGGAGCAGCAAAGAAGACCGCTCCCACCAAGGAAGCCCCCTCCAAGACAAGTGACAAGAAGAAACCCATTCCCACCAAGGAAGTACCAACCAGGACAAGTGCCAGGAAGAAACCCACTCCCACCAAGGAAGTACCAACCAGGACAAGTGTGAAGAAGAAACCCACTTCCACCAAAGAAGTCCCAAAGAACACAAGTGCCACAAAGAAGATTGTTGGTAGGATCAAACTCCCACCTAAACAGAAAAAACTGCCACCCCTTGCAGATCTACCCAAGCCAAGTCCATCACCCCCACAACTGTCAAGAGCCTCTGTAAAAACAAGGAGGCAAAGCCAATTTGAAGCTGCTGATACTGCTACTACTCCAACTCCCTTGGGAAAGAGAAAAGGGAAAGAGATTTGTACTGAACCATCACCCAAAAAACAAAGGAGTACACAGTTGCCTGAAATCATCATAGGTGGTATGAGAAGCAAAGCTATGTTGGATTTCATGATCAAAATGAGAAGTCCTCAAAAGCCTCAACAACCTGACCCTGATTGCGAGCATCCTGCTAAAGAAGTTGCGAAGAAGAGGAAAAACAAGGAACCCCAGCTTCCAACCAGAAAACAACCTTCAAGGTTAGATTTTAAACTTACAACAGACTATTTGTTTAAAATCTTCTAGACTTCAAACTTATATCCTCTAATATGTTCTTTATTATCCTCAACATATTTGATTAAACTCTTCTAGATTTCCAACTTATATCCTCTTTTTTTGTTTTTAAAAACTTAGGGTTAGCAAACATGTGGCACAAGATAGGACATGGTGGAAAGAAGCAAAAGAAAGGGAGAACAGGAAAAACAAGAAAAACAAGAAAAACAAGTCAGAATTGAATTCTGATACGGATACGAAGAATCCAATAGAAACAACAAGTAGGAGGTTGTTCTGTGATGGGAATGATAATGATAATCATGATCGGCAAGAGAGAGAAGGTGTTGCTGTTGATAGCTTGACAATGATATTATATCATGCTACTATGGAACCCATGTTTGTTTTACCAATCTTAGCTTTGCCACCTCCTGAGGAAGTGTTAGCTTTGCCACCTCCTGAAGGTATATCCCCTAATGATGTTGTACCAGGTAATGTTGATGATATGGTTAGGCAGGAGGAAGGGGACATTAATGTGAAGGAGGAAGAGGACATTATAGTTTTGGAGGAAAGTAAAGATGTGGAGGAGGGGGTGGATGAGGATGATGGCTTTCTTGATGCCATCCTAGATCCCAATAATATTCCTGAAGAGTATCTAGTGGATATAGATGGCTACAATGTTGGTGAGATGGATGAGGAGAGTGAGGCAGATGAGATTGATGAAACAAATGATGATGTAGTCATTGAAGATAACCAAGCTATTCAAGCTTATAAAACAAGTCAGAAGAAGTTGAAGAAAAAAGCGAAGGGGTTGGAAGAAAGTAGTGTGGACCACCAATTGGATGTTGATATTGTTATGAACATCAAGGGTAAGTCATTTCTGGAAAGGACTACCACCAATAATGAAACAGATGTTCTTAACTATTTCTGGTGTTTGGCAAAGGATCCTAAGTATGAGCATGCAGTTGTAAGGGAATATAAGGATGCTCCTGATATAATTGTGAAGCAATTCTACAATTTGTATAAAAATAATTGGCTGCATGGAGATATTGTTGATGCATATGTACTATTGCTCACTAAGTGGTATGGAATATTAAGGAAACACCTTCAACCTGAGGACCAGTTTGTTGTGGTTAACATTGTATATTTTGCTGTAAGTATACATTTTTTTTCTTAGTGTATTTGGTATTATGGAATGATTTGTTGGCACTCTAACTATGTTAACTTTTGGTTTTTGCTATTATGTTTAGAACATGCTGCATGAGATAGTTCAGAAGACATATAGAAAGCGCATGAAGGACAAATCTTTTGCTACACTTTCACCATTAGAAAGAATTAGGAGTGGCATGTTTAAAATACACCAAGGTGCTTTGAACATTGTTAGCCCATCTAGGGGTTTGAAAGGTCAAGTTCCTGCAAGACTTGCAAAGGCACTCCTTGTTCCCTTACAAGTAAGTTGTTAATTATGTTTACATATGTGATCTCACATCATCAAAAGCTTATTATCCTCTAAGTTATGTTTTCACATCCTCAAAAGACTTATGTTGTATCCTCTAATACATAGGTTAACAACAATCACTGGATATTGCTTGCCTTTAACTTTAGGGAGTGGAAGGTCAAGATATATGACTCTTTGGGTTATAAGAAACCATCTTCACAACAGTTGGGGGTCGAGGAGATGTTGCCCTATGTGGTGTTTGCTGCTGACCCTACTGAAGAAGACATTGACCTTGAAAGAGCATGGGAACGTGAATATGTTAATTGTACACCTCAGGATGATGGCTGCAGTTGTGGAGTCTTTTTACTTGCATATCTTGACTGTGTTCTCAGAGGTGATCCACCATTATTTGAGAGGATAGCAACTCTGATGAGAAAGCGCATTGCCATGGACCTTGTTGAATGTGGTTTCAAACCAAACAAGAAGTAGAGCATCTTATTTTGTTGGATGTATTCTGTTAAACTTGTTTATTTTGTTGTTGGAAAGTTGTAAAACATCATGACTTGTTTTGAACATATTTAATGTGTCTTGTGTTGAACATGTTTATGTTGTTGCAAACATGTCTGAGGTTAATATATTAGCTTTTGGAGTTAGATGCAGTTTCTCTTTAATTTGGTAGCATAGCTATGTTTGCCTTTGATGCAGTTATTTAGAGGATACCGAAACTATATTTTAGAGGATACAATCTCTGTCATTTAGAGGATACAATAAACACTTGACAAGGATAGACTGTATATAGTTTTAGATAATGTGAAATGGTACCCTTTGAGAGATGCACTTAATAAACACGTTACAACAACCTAAAAAACACGTTACAACAACCTAAAATACTAATAATCTAAAGTTATCAACACTTTAGTACTTAATAAAAATCCATTCAAAGCTTATCATCTAGTATTGTTCTGACGGATACAAAAGGGACAAAATACAATTCAGCTCATTTTGAATTGCATATTGCTTTATGTCTCTAATAAAATGAGCCTTGGACAAATATACACGTCCAATCTCAGGGATCACATACTCATTGTGTAAAGGTTCAGTGTGTGGAGCGCAACCAAAATTGGGTCTATTCAGATTTGCGTAGATAAAGTTAAGTTCCTGTTTGAATTCATCATCCCAATCACGATTGTTCTCAGATGGGTAATGCCTTTCATTTCTTACATTTCCTCCAACTGGTACATTGATATTAGCTTGCTGTTGTGGGACATTTTCAGGGCTTTGAAAATTGTTATGTTGTTGAGGAACATTGTCATGTCTTGGGAGATTGGTCTTATCGACTGGAACATTGTTGGGGCCAGCTGCATGTCTGAATCTATCCTCTAAATTGCACCTAAGATCCTCTAAATGACTTCCTATATCCGCTACGTTGGTGCTAGTACTATAAAAACCCCTCATCTGATCTTCTGTTGGAGAATCATCTTCCAATATTGGTTGGGAAGGATGATCATTTTGGGAAAGATGATCATCATCAGGAGGGAACATTGGTTGAGAATCATCATACATCTGATCTTCCAATACTTCCATATCATGCCTAAGAACTGAATTTGGTGTATCATCAGTTATTTGATCTTCAAGTCCATCTTCTGTGGTCGATATCACTGGTGAATCATGCACTTCCACATCAGAATCATACTGAGTTGCTTCGCTATCCTCTTCTATTGAACACCCTTCATCATCTTGATTTGTTGGTTGGCCTTCACCTTGAGCTGCACATTGATCTTTTAGTTGTGCTTGTATTCCACCATATTCTTCAAGTTCATGGGAGAATCCATCCCAAAATCCATCATTGTTATACATTTGTGAAAGAATTTCTGCTGCTGCATCAATGTTAGAGGATTCAGACTGCATATTAGCGGATGCGCTAGGCGATTTAGAAGATATTGGCTCAGGTCTGTAGACATTATTAACTTCAAATCGCATAACACTTTCCAAGGGAGTTTGATAATCTTCTGGGTCGATTGCAGGACCAGAAGGGGGAGTTTCTAACACAACAAAACTATGAGTCCCAGGTGGGGTATCCAAAACTAAAGGATGTTGCTCATTACCATCCCCTTTTGGAAAAATAACATGGTTCTTCTTCTGTGCTGATGCAGGGTCTATCAAATATTTGAAAGGAACATCACCTTGCTTTTTAGGTGTGCAAAAATCTGAATAATCAGGTTGATTACCCCAACTGGTTGGAGAAAAATCATCTGGAAAAAGCTTTCTTCTCAATGCAGCTTTTCCTTTCCCTTTCTCATCTACTTTCTCTTTTCCTTTCCCCTTCTTTTTTATTGTCAAAGTTGCTTCCCCATTCACTGGTTGTAAATCTCCTAGTATCCAAACACACATGACATATAAATTCTTCGCATTTATAATTGCCATCACCAATTGATCATAATCATCTTCACATTGAATGCTGATTGGAGACTCATTCACAACACATTGAATTGAAAATTTGTCTTTCTTTACATTGATGATACCTTCAACCATCTCCATTAATTCTTTATACGGCATTTTCAGGTCACAAACTGTTATTTTTGTGTCTCCATTCTTATATGAGGACAATCCATCTGCATTAATCTCCAACTCACCACCAAATCGAAACACAACATTGATTGTTCTACCTGAAACAGTAAGGGTATATCCTCTAATCAGTAAAATAAGTTGTGACATATGGATCTAATGTTTCATACAACCACAAACATAGTGAAAGATACCATTTTTATGATGAGAAAGATACCATCTTAATGACTTCAAAGTTCAAAAATACCATCTTAATGATGAGAAAGATACCATCTTAATGGCTTCAAAGATACCATCTTTATGATCATAAAGATTCTGTCTTTATGATTAATGGTGTTGTCTTTAAGGATGTCGTCTTTATGGTCAGAAAAACACTATCTTTATGGTGATTAAACCTTAAAATCCTAAAAATACCTACTACATTACCTGATTTCTTGTTGATCATAAAAATTTGCTCATCCACCGCTTTTGATTTCCCTTTTTTCTTTGTCATCTTGGTTGTAAAACAATGGGTTGGTTAAAGAAGATGAAGATTGTTAAGGTTTCAGAGAGAATAAGATGTTTGGGACGATGAAGATGGTTCAGACGTCAGACCATCGCAGCTGTTTACTTGTTTTATGCAGATTTGATGGTTGCATATGTTATGTTTAGAGGATAAAGCATTGTTCATTATCATACACGTGTTACAGATTAATCCAACGATTAGAAATAGCTTTGTAGTCATTGTCGCAGTCATTAATGCTTGCTGAAACTGACTAAAAGTCTGATTCGATGTAGACGGCGTCACTGTTCTGTTGAGGGGTATAATGGTCTCTAAAAATTGGAAAAAGGTGATATGATGGGTCAGGGGGCCTGTTTGGGAAGATGACCCCATATCAGGGCCTATTGAGGAAGAGGCACCTAAACATGGGGCTGATTTGGGATATTACCCTAGAACTTTTTATATATGCACTTCGTGGATATTGCCTGTTCTTTTATGGCATATTTATATAAAAATGAATGTAATATTTTAATTACCGAATTCTGATATTTGAGAAAATTGAACACTGGGAGAATCGAGATCTTTGAATTCAAGGCATGGGGTAATATGCCATTCGATTCAAACTTAAGTGTTTTGGGAATAATTTACATTGTTAATTGATTTTTGATAATCTCCAGTTCAAAGTGAGCACGGCTTGATCATACATTTGTATGATTTTTATCTTTGATTTGCTAAGTTCATTCACTATTTATCTGGCATATTCTAGTAAAGATCAATCAGAAAATAATTATATGCCTGATATTGACAACACGAAATAAAATTTTCAACTTAAGCTTAACAAAGGCTTTAGAATCAAAGTTTCAATAACTGGAGCCTAATACATATGTCCAGCTTGAGAAATGGCAGTTTGCAGGGGTTTGAGTTGGGGCAACTACAGTGGCTAAAGGTTGGCTATTCTGCAGCTTAACCGTATGGGTAGAGTAAGCTGGACAACAAGAGACCATAGGTTTGAAGCAGCAACAGGTTGATGGAATGGAACATGATGAACAGCAGTAACTGATCCTCCACCATATGTCAATGGGAAGATGAACTGATGATGATGAAGAAATGGATCTCCATAGTTATTTCAACCCTTAATTTGTTCATAAGGTTTAAAGATTTCAATTTTAGAACAAATAGAAGGAGATTGATAACAGAGAAGAAGAGAGCTATATGGAGATCGATAACAAGAGAGCAAATAAGTTAATGGCGAAGAAAGAAAAGGTTGTGGTGGTTTGTTCGGAGAATAGGGAAAGAAAGAGTAAACTTAGGGTAAATCGGGCTGATTAGTCTAAATACAACAGACCCAGCTGATGTATCCACGAAGTATAAAATATCCACCAAGTAGAAAACTGATCAGTTTGGACCCAATCTAAATGTGATCCCAACCATCCAACACAACTTAAGTTTGGACCAATCTAATCCGGCCAACGACTAATAAATGAGTTTGTCTCTAATCCAATCACAGCCGCAGATCTAATCTACAACTTCGAACTCGAGAGAATCTAGATCGCTACTTACAATCTCAACTTATCTATTTTATGTACCATTTGTAGATTATAATATAGAAGATAGAGAATTTTTTTGCTCACCAGGGTTTTGCTCACCACGCTCCCCATCCAACTTATATGATTACAAATGTCCCAAAAATCTTTAGAAAATTTTGTTTCGTAACTACCATTAATTAATGTTTCCGATTTGCCCTTCGTTGAATTACAAAACTTACTAGTACAATAAATTAAAACAGTTCCACTACGTACCTTGATATGTGGGATTTTATTTTTCTCTCTTCAAATCTTCAATCACGTTTCTTCTTCTTCTTCCCCAATGAAATCCAAAAAATGACAAAGTAAAAAAAAAAATTCTCTCTGTGAATTAGTCTTAAAAAGAGCTACAAGTCGTAACTCTTTTAATAAATTTTGATTGTTAATTTTATATCAATAGATTTAAGGGTTGGTAATCTCATTCGGTTCATGGTAATTTTATATTAATGGATACAAGGTAAATTAGTTAAATATTGAACCTGAATTGATAATGGCCAGGGAAGATATGTTTTTTTTTCCCAAGGCTAGTTATGCTTGAAGTGGAGTGAATATATTGCAGTGAATATGGTGAAAAAATGTGCCAAGCAATATTCAGTAACTTAGGAAGAAATTAAAGAAGATGATTAGAGAAGAGGAGAATAGGAGATCAACCAGGATAGAGAAAAAATATATGATATCCCATTTTGTATTTTGAAAATTCAAAATTGTATTCTATTAGGTAAGGCCGTAAGGGCAAATTAGGAAGCTAAAGTAATAGGTAGTTATCGATCAAATTTCTACCAAATTTTAGAGCCATGTGTAATCATCTTAGAGGGGTGGGGAGCATGGTGAGCAAGGTGGTGAGCAAAACATTTCTCTAGAAGATAGATACAATTTGATATATACAGATACTTAATATTTAAGGGTTGTGCTAAAGGCACATCCCATTTTACTAGAGGCACACTCTCAAACAAAAAAATAATAAAATTTATGTCCTAATTAAAAAAAAAACTTAAATACACCCCAATTTCACCTGGAGCAACTTGCTATAGCAGGTCACTCATTTTAATAGGTGTGTGCCCACCATTAAAATCTTATTATCATTATTAACATCTATTTTACTTCAATTTCTTCATTCAAAAAGGTGTGTGCCTTTTTACAACCACCATTAAACATCTACTTTTTTTTTTTACTTTGTTCATTAATGGCTATCATTAATGAAAGCAGTGATGATGATGAAATCGATAAGAAGCATTAGAAATTAAATAAAGTGATGATGATGAATTCGATAAGAAGCATGAGAAATTAAATAAAGCCTTTGATGCATTTATTATGGTTTTAGGAAATTCGGATGCTGCTCCATTTGTTAGACTTGATAACGAAGAAATTAGTTGGGAAGAATTACAAAGTGGTATATTAAAAGACCACTAGATCTGTACACACCACAACAAGATTGACCTGATCTGATAAAAAAATATTCATGAAAAAGTCTTGCATCATCATCAAAGGTAAACTGTAATTTTAATGACATTTTCAATTAAAACGAAGAAAAAGAGACGATTTTTAGGTCAGCACCATGATGCTGATCACAGTACTCAAGGGTCAACACTACAATGCTGACCACTACACTAAATGGTCAGCATATGGGCGTTGACATGTTTAATTGGGGTGTGCCCCTGTAAGACATCACTATGATACTGATCACTGCACTCAATGAACAACATTACAATGCTGACGACTACACTTAATGGTCAGCGTATTTGTGTTGACATATTTAATTGGGGTGTGCCCCCTTTTAAGCCAACGGTAGAGTGTTGCTCGCTGTACTCAATGGTCATCACGACAATGCTGACTACTAAACTTAATCGTCAACATATGGGTGCTGACTTGTTTAATTGGGGTGTGCCAATCTAAGACAACAGTATGATGCTACCCAATACGACACCATGGTATAACAACTTTACACCGACGACTACACTCAATGGGCAATACCACCATGGTGCCATCTTGATAAAGTTCAATATTATTATTATTATTTTTTTTGGGATATTTTTTTTATGGTGCAAAAATACATTTGGATAGTTTATTTGTAATTGCAGGACGAAGTTCCTAGTAATTTCAATTTAAAAAATCTCGATGAAGTTCAAGAGGTTAGAATGTCATTATATTTTTGTATTTTTATCTCAAGTAGTAGTGTGTGTGTGTGTTTTCATTTACATTATAGATATTAATTCGTATTTAATTTGAATAGCAGGAGAAGAATCCCAGTAACCTTAATTCAAAGATTTTTTATGAAGTTGAAAAGGTTCGAAAGAAACAAACATCATTTTAAACAAAAAATATTTAAACCTTAAAAGATAAAATACACCAGTCAGCACCACGATGCTGACGACTCCACGTAGTGTTAATTTTGTATTTTTTAATTTTTATGTAAATACTAAAATTGTAGGATGAGATTTCAAGTGATTTCATTTTTGTTGTTGATAATGAATTTCCAACGACTCTCAATCAATCTCAGGAGGTTTTGTTGACTCGTCATCATTTTTTTTTTTATCAAGATTGTTTTTTTTTTTTTTTCAGATTGGAAAAATAATATATATAATTTTATATTTTTCTATTTTTTTTAACAATTGCAGGACGAGGTACTTAATGAACTCAATTCAAAAACTCTCGACGAATCTGAAGTTACTCCCGATGAATTTCAAGAGATCTGAATGTTATAAAGGTGTAATTTTGCTACATTAATTTTTTATTTTTATAACAAACAAATATCTCAAATAGTATTATTTAATTTGCAGGAAGATGTAAGAAATGCTTCTAAGTCTTCAAGTGAACATGTTGTCCCCGATGTCGTCAATGATGATAATGGGTGTAGCAATCAGACGGTCATTGATTGATTTTCTTTTGAAAGTGTAACATTGTAGTGTTGCCCAAATTAAAGTTTTCCAACAGTAGACCGCTGACCACTATTCACTATAGTCAACAAGTTATTGCCAACTACCTTATATAAAATTACAGAGTTTTCTTTTTGAAAGCGTAGCACTATAGTGTTGCCCAACTTAAATCTTTCCAGTAGTAAACCGCTGACCACTATTCACTATAATCAGCAAGTTATTGCCAAGTACGTTTGACATGAAATAATTTTTTTTTTTTTTTTTTAAAGTGTAACAATGTAGTGCTGGCCAAATTTAATTATCCCAGCAAAGGACTGCCAACCACTATTCACTATAATCAGCAAGTTATTGTCGAGCACTAAAAGCTACTTTAGACCAGTTTCGTGAGATATAATTGTAAGGATATCATAATGCGCATTCCAAATTGTGTGCAATGCTCTGAAAGATAGGAAGACTTTCAAGTTTATATATGTTTTTGCTATAATTTTTTTTTGTGAACACATCCAATACTGAAGTGAGTTCTTGAAATATCACATTATTATTTTTTGCATGCATTTAATCTGAGGAAAGGGTAGTATTAGTCCCTGGATGACCCCATGCTCTAAAAATACAAAATGTAGAAACGATGTGTTACTCTAAAAACTTAATGGTCAGAGAAATAATAATGATGTTGTATTTTATTCTAGAATGTCGATTGTTGTTGGTTCAGTATACCGAAGTTTTTTAGTTCGTACAGTTATGAAGCAGATAGTTCATGACAGTTTTGTTTGTTATGCTGATTTCCGACGTGACTCAGTATTTCTTCTTGAAAACCTCTTTCAAATGCCATACAGAAACTGCACATCAGCTTTTGGAATTTACGAAAGAGAAACTACACAAGCAACTGAACTTAATGAGTTTTATGGGATATGCAAACAAATGGTCTTGCGGCACTTATGAATATCCTCTTATAGATCAGATTCCACGCTTGCATGTTCAAGCTTTGGAATCTCTTCTCAGTGGAATGTGGCATTTAACAGATTCATCATCGTCAGAATCGTCACCATTTTCATCTACAAATGACAGTGACAAACAGTTGGTAAGGTTGGAGACTATGGTTAGTACAGAATGGGAAAGGTTTGAGGACGAAGAGGAAAGGGAGCCGTTAATTCAGTTAGATTTCAATGAAAACTTAAGTTGGGAGACTCTTCCAGAAGCTTCCGTAGGTCATCGAAGTGTTCCTCGTTATCATGTATTCTTTCAATCATCCGTTGGATATGATTTGAGATTCGGAAATCATTATGGGTACCAGTACAAGTGTGATGACCACCAGAATGATGGATTGCAAATGCAAGTGTATAGTCACAATCCTTTCCAACACCCTTGGAGGCTTGGATTGGGACCAACTACAATGGTGTTTGTGCAGACGAGCCTACTTCTCCATGAATAAACATTTTGTGTGAGCAATACCCTTGCTCCTTGCTCAATTTTTTTTATTACAGGTTATACAATGATAAAATTTATTGGAATTCATTAAGCAAAGCCCAAACATATGAAATAAGAAATGGTGAATCAAATACCTTCCTATTATTTCGAAAGTGGTGACATCTTAGAGATCAACTTTCAATGACTAATCTCAGTATCACTAGATTATTCATAATAATATTAAACAATAGTGTACAGCACAACCATACATTGTTAAAGTGTAGACAGTTACATGGCGACACCTACAAAACTACCTATCAAAACCAATCACCCAAAATGAAGGTAGCAAATGCATTTTATAGGCGGTGCAATACTGATTAACACCTACTTGGAACACCCTAACACAATGATCAGCACCACAAGTAGCAAGTTGTAAGGTTCTGCAATCTTCATTCTCAATATCTTTCCATGCCAAACGATGCATTGTAGAAACATGGCACATGAATGGATTGAACCGTACTGCAAGCATGTTTGAGACGAAGAGTGGGCTTTTGTTTTAATTGAATATCAAGGGGTGTGCCCCTGTATCTAGTATTACGGGTGTAACTTGTTTAGCCGGTTAAGCAGGGTGCTTTTAATTTTTTTAGGAGGAATATGCTTCTAGTAAAATGGGGTGTTCGTTTAGCCTTAAGGCCCAGGCCCATGATCTTATTAAAAAAAAAAACAACACGTGCACATTTACATAGTCTGATTTTTTTTTTTTTTTTTTTTTTTGACATGTAAGCTAGGGTTAGGCAGACCCCCACATGTATTCATAAATCATAGATGTTACAGTCTTTCATACAACTTCCCTATCATGTCATCACTAACATGCTTAAACAAAAATTCATCGAAGGGAGGTGTAAACACATAGAGAGGTACATCAGAAATGCATCCCATGGATGCCAAATAGTCAGCATATTGATTTCTCTTTGTAGACATGCTCATAGCTTATCTCCTGGAATTCACTTGCCAGTTGAAAGATTGTAGCAATCAATCCAATACAATACCAAGGTGAGTTAACTTCATTTTTCAGGATTCTCACCGTCCATAAACTATCAGAGCATACTTGAAGTTTTTTTATACCCAATTTTTTTGCCAGCTTAACTCCTTCCAACACTGCATTAATTTCTTGCTGAATAATCTCCTTGACATCTGACTTCCCTGCATAAGCTACCATAGCTGATCGTCTGCAGTCCCTTAGCAAGCCTCCAAACCCAGCACCTTGGTCATTCACAGCCCCATCAGTATTCAATTTGACTGTGTCTTCATGTGGGGGTTCCCACTTGCAATACTTCCTTTGTTTTTTCTTGTATAGTGTTGTGACTCCCATCCTATGCAATAAGACCATAGGTGAAAAAATCGTTTCTGCCGACCGGATATTCGCGATATATTCCGTTTTTTTGAGATCGGCACGGTACGGCATACGGCATACAAACGGATTTTAAAACACCCCATGCCGGTCGGCATTTATCGGATATTCGCGGCATAATTCGGCAAAAACCGATATTTATCGAAATTTATGAAATTTTCGATTATAAAATTAACACATTTATTTTTAATCCCCCCAAACTATAATTTTCGATGAGATTATCAAAAAAAGGTCCAAAAGGCACTAGACGTTTGAAAACTTTTACGACGAACTTGATGGCCCTCCAAGAGCAATATATCAGAAAGAAACGAAAAAAAAGCACGCCCATGCCAAAGTGAAGTTCTCTCTCACTTTTGGCAAACCAGTATACTGTTTGTATCCAAGGTTTGTTTTTGTATAATGAATAATTGGTATCGAATTGGTTTTTCATACATAATTGGTTTGCTTTTGTGTAGGACCAGTGGGCCTTGCAAGTTACTTTTTTGTCTCCCCACTTTAATAATTCTTCTGAACAATAATGAATGCATACACAGCATACTGGTTTTTCATCTATAAATGTTGTTAAGTTGTTTGGCAAACAACATCCGAATACAGAAGAGCTTTTATAGCAAACCAAATAAAGAAAGATCAGAAGCAAGTTGTGTGCAGGTTCGAATTTCTTTATATTTCTTTTGCATGAATCATGCTCTTATTAATATCATACATGGTGATTTAATTTGTAATGTATGTTTTTCTTTTAATTATAAGTTTATATATCGAAATCAGAAAAAAAAACACGGAAAGTGCAGAAAACCTCCCAATTTGCCGAATTTTTCGCGAATATTCGCGAATATCCGCGAAAAATTCCGGTTTTTTTGAATTTGCCAAACCTCAAAAATCCGACACGGGAGGTCGGATATCCGCGGAATAATCCGGTTTTTGGCAGATCGGATATCCGCCCCTAAACGATTTTTTCACCTATGAATAAGACTCTATTCTCAATAGTGTCTTCAACTTCTTTGAATTTATTTAGTGCATATGTTCTCATCTCATTTATACACCTATCCTTCACTACTTCAGTTGTAGCAATCTTCCCTGCAAATCTTCTCTGGTTCCGCTCACGTCATATATAGTAAATAACAGCACACACAAAAATGCTTAGCACATCTGTCTTCACTCCTTTTTTCCTGCTTCTCATGATGATGATCTCGCATTCTTCCTGTGATGTTCTGGCCCTTGCATTCAACCCTAAGAATCTCTGTATTCCCATCCATATTTTTTTAGAATAAGGACATTGGAAGAAGAGGTGTCTACTATTTTCTCTAGCAGCATCACAAAGGATCCATTGTGACATGTTAATGATTCCCTTATTGCACAATCTGTCTTGAGTGGGAAGTGCTCCTGAGAGAAGCATCCAAGTAGTGATTCTGTGTCTTGGGATGACCTTTTTATTCCAGACCAGCTGGTGCCATTCCACCTTTTCATGTGTTGGCATTAACACTTTGTAAGCACTCCTTGTGTTGAATGTACCTGCAGGGTTAGGAGTCCACAAAATTCTATCATTACCTATTTGAAGAAGAATTTGTACCTTATCTAGAATTTCAGCAGCTGCAGTTGGTAGCTGAATGAGGAACTGGGTTTGCAGAGTGTTGTTATTTATTATTGTGTCCAACATAGCATTAGCTGGCAGCAGGCTGCCCCAAGCATTGACAACTTCAGGGTTCATCATTAAAGGTCCCATAGGGCTCCAAAGGTCATCCCAAAGGTGTATGTCTTGTCCATTAGCCACTAGATATTTCATGTGTGCACTAGCCGTGTCTCTGAGCTTCAAAACTGATCTCCAAACCCATGAACAATCTTGTGGGATGCACATAGTCCAAAATCCTTTTGTTTTGATTTGATACAACCAGATCCATTTGACCCATAGAGAAGGTTTCTTATAAGCTATGTTGTATACCAATCCCAAATATGCAGCTTTGTTCCATACTGCAAAGTTCTTGATTCCAAGCCCACCACTCTCTTTCTTTAGCCCAAGTTTAGTGATACTAGCATGATGCATAGCCTTTCCCATTGTCAGACCATTCCAGAAGAACTTGGCACATAAACTAGTTATTTGTTTGGCAACAGTAGTAGGAAGAATATAAGTCTTGGCCCAATAGACATGGAAGGAAGATATCACAGACTCAATAAGTTGAAGTCTCCCTGCATACGAGAGATATCTGGCAGTCCAGGACGTGATTCTTCGTGTAGCTCTCTCAATTATTGGCTGACAGTCTCTGACACTCAGCCTGGAGGCAATCAGGGGTAATCCTAAGTAGGAGACCGGGGGTTTAACCAGTAGACTTCCGTTGTTTTGTGCCAGTGCTTGGCCCTCCTCCTCAGTCACACCAGACACCAACAATGTTGTTTTCTGCATGTTGAGGTTAAGTCCTGTCTCTTCTGCAAGAATATCCATAATACTTATCACTGTAATTAAGGACATAGACTCAGCCCTGCAAAACAGTAGAATATCATCAGCAAAACATAAATGTGTCAAAGCAAGCTTTTTACATTTAGCGTGGTAGTTGATGGTTCCAATGGAAATAACATTTTTTAAAAGGCATTCAAGGATTTCCATGACAATAACAAAAAGGTAAGGAGATATAGGATCCCCTTGTCTCAACCCCTTCTTCCTTTTGAAGTATCCAACTTGGGAACCATTAACCATGATAGAGTAAGAAGGGGTTGTGATGCAAAGTTTAATTAGCTCATAGAGTTTGGGGGGTGGGGGAACCCCATTCTCTTAAGCAACAACAGCACAACTTCCCAAGACATAGTATCATAAGCTTTCTTAAGGTCCACCTTCATAGAGCATCTAGGTGTACCTCCCTTCCTACCATACCCTCTTATTAACTCATGAGACATAACCAAGTTGTCTTGGATGGATCTTCCAGGCAAGAAGGTTGTCTGGCATTCTGAAACTAGGTCATTAATAACCTCTTTGAGTCTGCAAGTAATAACCTTAGAAACAACTTTATAGATAACATTGCAACATGAAATGGGTCTAAATTCTTCTATTTTAGTAGGAGCATTTATTTTGGGGATAAGACTAATGAGAGTAGAGTTGATACCTCTTGGCATTTTGCATACTCTAAACACATTCTTAATAGCATGGATAAAGTCCTTACCAACCACTTCCCAGCATTGTTTGAAGAAGAAGGAGTTATACCCATCTGGGCCAGGTGCTTTGTTGTCACCTATTGAGAAGATAGCATGTTTAATTTCAGCTTCACTTACCTCCTCCTCAAGTTTCTGAGCTTGGTCAGAGTTTAAGCTCCTAACCTGCAAATTGTTAAAACATACTGCATTTGGTGTGGTTGTCGAACCAGTCCCCAACAAACCAATGTAGTAGTTCTCAATAATATTACTAACATGGGTACTGTCTGAATTCTTGCATCCATTTTGGTCTTCTAAGGACCAAATGGAGTTCCTAGACTTCCTTTCCTTAACAAAATTATGGTAGTAAGAGGTGCAGCTATCCCCCTCCAAATCCCATTTACATTCGATTTTTGCTTTAAATCCTTCAACTCAGTTGAAACTGTACTAATGTATTGTTCCATAGCTATCTTCTCTTGAGCTTGTAATAAGGTATTGTCATAGTCAGACTGCAGCTAGAGTTGTAAATCCTCCAAACTTCCCTTGCAATTCTCTGTATCCACTCTGAGCTCAGAACTCTTACTCCTTGACCAGGTTTTTAAAGCTTCTTTCAAGAGTTTCATTTTCTCAATCAGGACATACATGGGGTTATTATAAATCTTGGTGGCCCAAATCATTTCCACAAGTGGCATAAAATCAGGATAACTTACCCAAGAATTGTAGAATTTGAAGGGTTTAGGTTTATTGGTGTAGTCAGTACAGTAAAGCATTCCGGGAGAGTGGTCAGACATGCCAAAAGGTAGATACTCAACTTCAGAATTGAAGTGAGTCCCCAACCACTGACCATTAACTAAACATCTATCTATCCTAGACATCTTCCCTGATCTCTTAGTCCAAGTATAAAAGAATCCTATGGATTTAAGGTCTGTTAGCTCTGCTACTTGCATTGCTTCAACAAACCCTTTAGTCTCCCTTTGGTGCACAGGTTGTCCTCCTATCCTCTCATTAACATACATCACATTGTTATAATCTCCCATAGCACACCAAGGTTCGGGGATGGTTGAGCCTAAATGTGCTAAGGTATCCCAAAGGATGTCCTTTTCGGCTCTATTATTGCTAGCATAAACAAATGTGGTAATAAAATTGGAATTAGTGGGAAGGTGACAAACCTTGCAGTGAATGAATTGCCTGGAGCTGACTAGCTTAGATACTTGGAAGACATTGTGATCCCATAAAACCCAAATTTTGCCTGAAGGATCCTCATTGTAATTATCCATGGTTGACCAATTCGGACTACAGTTATTCATAATCCTAGCTGCATTGCATTGTTGGACCTTTGTTTCCAAAAGCACCAACATACTAACTCTTTTATCCCTCCTGAGATTGTTGACTTCAAAACTTTTATTTGGGTCGTTTATCCCTCTGACATTCCAAACAATTATAGGGCTTTTTTTTTTTTGATAACTTACTCGGTTTGTCGTCATTTCAAAGATTTGGATTTAGTTGTCAACCCTGACTTCTTTAAGTCTTCTCCTTGTGGAGGTTTAACTGCAGTCGTTCCCTCCAACATATCACTCTTCATAGCCCTAGTTGCAACTGGGCTTATAGGGTTTGCACTTGTGGTAGTGACTATACCCTTTTCTTTCTTGCTCGTGTTGCCAATTTCGTCAGAGAACATTCTCTAGGTCGCTGCCATTCCATCTATCTCATTTCCCTCATCACAATCCTCCTTTTCAGGTATCTTGTCAATTCTATCTTCATCCTCTGCCAAAGCCAAAAAATTATTACCTTTTAGTGAGCATAGAACTACTTCATCATCACCCTCTCTTGTGACTGCTTCAGCCATAACGATAGTGTCCACTATGTGTTCACCATCGAATCCAGTGCTTTCATCCTGATCCTGAGTTGAGGTCTCCTTTAACATTTTTTATTGTGCTTCTGGTTGAGCTAGTGCTTCTCTCTCCTTGGCAATGTTGGCAACGAGTTGTACCTTGTTTGTTTCCTTGGCCATTGCAGTCAATTCATTTTTGGTGCCGCTCGTTTGACTGTCCTTCACAAGTTCTTGTCTCATGTTCCTTTTTAGATTGTTCTGTCGAGATCGAGCTACTGGTTTCCATTGCTTCTCCACTCTACACGCGCCAGTAGGGTGACCAAATGCGTTACAGTCTGTGCATGATTGTGGCTTCCAGGGGTAATCAACATGGAGCACATACTCTTCACCATTGAATTTTGGCTTTAGAATTATTGGGAGTACATCACCTACCTTAATTTCCACACACACCCTTGCATAGTTCAACCTCGTTTTGTTGGCTGTTGCTTCATCACATCGCAGGGGCTTCCCAATCATGCTGGATAAACAACTCAAACCAGGTCCTGACCACAATTTCTTTGGCACATCGTACAAATGGGCCCAAATCGGTATCGTGCTGATTTTGCTCCTTTCCTTCTCTGTCATGTTAGTCCATGGTTGCAAGATAAAAATTCTCCCTGCTATGAAGATAGGTCCAGCTTCTAACACCATTGTTTTATCTTCTTCAAGTGTGAATTTGAAGAAGAAGCGTCTTTGTCTGCAACCATCTCGAAATCTGCCTTCAATTTCCATTGTCTCTTCAAGACATCTCTCACTACTGGGAAGGGTAGTCTTTTCTCAACAAAGAAGCCTACTACGTAATCCTTCCATTCTTGATTCCCTACTTCAATTACTTCATCTGGGATGTGGAGCACGCCATCCACAATATTGGGAGTACAGTAAGAAAGAGAACAATCTACCTTAGAGTTGGATCTATTAAAAAGGGCACTCCATTTAGAGGTTTCAGCAATAGAAATAGAATTCTTGTTTGGAAGAGCTGGGAAGGCGACCAAATTGGTCGGATCTGGTTGGTGGGGAGGAATAGGAAGGGGGTTAGAGTCGGCCACCCCTTGGGCCTCCATCCCTAAAGGGGAAAAAGTCTCCCTCAGGTGAGAAAATGATACTCTTCAACTACTAAAATTAACTAAAAAAGGAAATAAAAGAGCAAGCTTCCATTAAACTTCCAGCTGTTAAAAAGTAGAATGCAAAAGTGTTTGAAAGCATACATTTTGCTTAAACTTCTTTCTTTACTCCTCGTCTCAAGCTCAAGGACTCTGTTCTGTGAAGGAGAGAGAGTGAGAAACACTCGAATGCATAGTCTGATTTAATACTTTTGAATTTAAAAAAAAAAAAAAAAAACAAACAAAGGAGAAAAGTGGCTTTTTGTTTTTACATTTTGTTACCTAATTGGTCTAAACGAGCGCAAAACGAGCAGTCGTCTGGGCCTTACCTGGCCCTAAACAGGGGCCTGAAGCCCTGAACCATTTCCATGTTCCTAGATAGTTGGCCTCGAATTTGGTTGGGGTTTTACTGTCTAGACTAGAAGGGCGGGAAAGGAAAGAGGGAAAATCTTCACTCACTCGACTACTTTGGTTGCCGTGCATTTAGAAGAACAGAAAGAAATAGAGATAGGGAGATCGAAACCCTAAATCACGAGAAGAGAAGAAGTAACTCTCTCTCTCTCTCTCTCTCTCTCTCTCTCTCTGGTCAGTTTCTCACTCTCTCGCCTCTTCTCTCTTCCACGAACGAAATGCTTTCATTTCAGCAATTTTTCAGGAATAATTCGCACTGATTTTGCTTTCAATTAATAATTACTTTACTTTTTACATTTTTTTTTTTAATAAAGTAAGGATGAATTAGGTTCCTTTTGATGTTTTTCTTTAATGGCTTTTTGTTATTGAGGAATTTAGGGTTTTTGAGTTATGACTAGGTTTTCTGTATCTCTGTGTATTTCTTGTGAAATCAGGTGAACTTTGCATCCATCACGAGTGAAATCTCATATTTCAATCATGGGTATAAAGGTTGGTTGAATGATTAGTTGTTTTATCTTTGTTCAATTTATTGTTATTATTGGATAATCACTCTCTTGATTAAATATGAAAATTTTCTTGCAGGGTTTAACAAAGTTATTAGCGGACAATGCACCAAAAGGCATGAAAGAGCATAAATTCGAGAGTTTTTTCGGCCGTAAGATTGCCATTGATGCTAGTATGAGTATCTACCAGTTTCTGGTTCGTCTACTTAACCCTAATTTATGTATCCTTTTGTAAACAAACAATTGTACTTTACATTTTAAAATTAGTGCATGTGTTAATGTTGTAAACTGTGATACTTTGCTTAGCTTCTTATTGCTGGATGTTTGTCTATGTAGATTGTGGTGGGAAGGAGTGGAACCGAAATGCTAACAAATGAAGCTGGTGAAGTAACAAGGTCGTTATCGATTCTTTTGACTTTAGCTCAAAGGGCATTTTGCTGTACCTTATATTTTCTTGTTTGCCAAATTATCCCATGTTATGTGTTATAGCCACTTGCAAGGAATGTTTTCTCGAACTATCAGACTTTTGGAAGCAGGGATAAAGCCCGCGTAAGTTGTTTTTTTGACCCTCTTATTCAACCTCTAATTTTGAAACAATACTGCAGTTTTTTGAAAGGAAAATTGATACCCCATATGATCTGAACAAAGAATAGGTATATAGGAAACCAAAGATTTCAGGACTCACTCTATGGTGGCTTTTCTCTTCTTGGGTTATCTAAATTCCTGACCATCTACTTACCTCTAAATGATAGACCTTGTATATATTTTTTTCTGATCAGTAAAAGGTATTTTTTTATTAATATAAGTGGTTAAATCCTGCCTGAGGTGGTGTGATATTAGCAAGATACTAACATAGACACGCACACACTCCTAGAGTTGAAACAAGAACAAGATTACAATACTGTATAAAGTTATAAACTACCCCATCAAGAGAACACCCCTTACTGAAACATCTCAGGTTGACCTCATATGCTGGTTTGTCCCAAAACAGTAGTTTTCTCCAATTACTAGTCCCCATTTAGCATTTAAACAACGCCTTCAGAATTTTTGGTTGGTCATTAAAACAGTAAATTATATCTATATTATAATGTGATAAGAAATCGCACTACAACGTATATGTACAAATTTTTACATCAGTGTGTAGACAGAATAGTATCCCAACTCCCTACGAGTACATTAAAGGTTATGACCCTCTTGGATGGAAGAAAATAGATCCCATTTTATATTAAATTTCTACTGTCATAGGAAATCTTTATATTGGTGCAGAATTACCCTTAACAACGCAGTTATTTCTTTCCATCCATATTCCTTACAGATTACATGTCCAGACTCACTTGATTCTACTAACAGAAGAGAGTTTAGTACACTTCCAATCAATCAGGACTCAGGAGTTGAGCCACATTTCCACCTTAGACCGTGTTGCTTCTGAATTCCATGAAGAGGTAATTCCAGATGTGTTTCGTAACTGTTCAGGAATAATGACTCGCAGTCTCATTACCATCACAACAGAGAACAATTGTTAACAAGGATCATGCACCGCCTCGTTAAGTTGTCGATGGCGAGCGTCGTTCCAGACACAACCCAAATGAAAAATGAAACTCTTGGATTCCAACCCTCCTTGAATGGAAATCATATGATTCCACCTGTACATCCTAGTAGCCTTTATCTTCCTGGGCTTCAAACAAATGATGATTTGGAGCAACGGACGTCCTAGTTACTCAAGGAAACCACCTTGAAAGATCTCTAGTGGTCCTAGTGCATCTTATAGAGATTTACTGGAGGAGATACCCATTTCACAATAAAAACTGGACTATACCAGCGACAGAAACTGTGTAAGACCTTTTTAAAGAAAGTTAGCATCCAGTGGATAATTTGATATCATCCATTATATACTAAGGAGTGCAATATCTTAATAGAGATGTCAGGCATTAGGATTGTGGGCCAGTAGCAAGGGCTAGCAGAGCAAGAAAATATTTGTTGGGACATAGTTTAATGTCAGAACAGAAAAGATGCTGAGAAGAACAAGATGGGATATGAACTTTAACTAGTTGGCTTATGATCCTGATGAGTTAGGTTCCCAAAATCTTTTGATCTTTTAGAAAGTGAGTGGTGAATAACTAATTGTGAATGCTTGTGCTGGAAAGACGTATACACAAGATTGAGACTTTTGTAACAGACGTGAGACTCGATGCATTTGAAAACCTGTAGCACATAACATATTAATATTACAGAGTTGCATATTTCTATGACTGACTATTTTTATTTATGGAAATAGGAGTTAAACTACTTAATTAGCTGAACTAAATTATCAATACACAAATTATAGAGAACCAATAACAGCACATCATTATCAAATGCCTTACTATTCTCCCACAATAATTTCATAGCTTAGCTCAACTAATTGTTTTCTAATGTCAGTTCTTGAGGAAAATAGAATTCATAGCTTTAGCCCATTCTAGCCAGATTTCACCATCATTTGTATACACGGCAGAGAAAATAGATATTTTTATTTTTGTGGTGTTTGTATTGGTCTTCAATAAATAATTTAGGCTAATCAAAGTTTCTTTAACCACTAAATTTTAGGTATGTCTTTGACGGTAAGCCGCCAGATCTGAAAAAGCAAGAATTGGCCAAACGGTAATTTTTTTTTTTTTTTTTGGGGTGTGTGAAGGCATCTTTATATCTGTGTGTATGATGGCTTTCTGGTCTATTAATATTTTGTGTTCTTTTTATTGGTTAGGTATTCAAAAAGGGCAGATGCCACTGAAGATCTTGCAGCAGCAATTGAGGTGAACACTTCCTTGTTTTAATTAACCTAATCTCGTAGACTTTCGTTTTCCCCTTTGTACTTGCTCTACATAACTGATATTGGTTTAAGTGAATACTGACTAATTTATTAATTCTGCAGACTGGTGATAAGGAAGACATTGAGAAGTTCAGCAAGCGGACAGTGAAGGTGGGTTATCACCAAACAGCTGTCTTTTCATACTTTGCTATCAATACTCAGTACTATATGTTCTGCAGTAAAGTTAGTATTCCAAAAAGCATAGAAAAGTTTGATGGGTACAAGATGATCGACCATATATGCAATTTACTGCACATGGAGCTTTGTGAAGCTTCAAAATCCTGGTGTATGTTAGTTTGTTTTGTGTCCTTGACATACTACTAGCGTAGCTCAGCAGAACTACAGTTTAATTCATATTTACTGCACTGAGCTGACCTGACAGTACTGATCCATATTGAGATTGTTGATATTTATTGCAGATTGTAGATATCCTCATTTATCCTATCTGTAATTAGATTTTTGATTTAGTGCGATTAATAACAAAATGGTGTATATTGCGTTTGGCCCCCCTAGAGGATCACTATTTAGTGTTTGATATGGAGTTTATCGTTTATTAGCAAATGGTCCCAATTCCTCACTTGACTGTCAGTCAACTGGGTTGACTGAAGTAAAATGCCTAGACTACCTTCACGTGTGAAGCACATGTTCTTACCAAAACGCAAAAATGGAAAATATTGGTTTATTGCCCTTCCTTCATTTTCTTCTATCCCTGTAAAGGATAAACAACCATGGCTGGACCTTGCCTTTGTTGGAATGACCTTGTATAGTAATTACCACCCATGACCAGTGGGCAATGGCGAAGTCAGGATTTTTGCCGAGGGTTAGCACCTAATTCTTGTTATTAGATTGTCTAATTAATCCATCAAGAACTGACAGTATAAGTTTCATCACACAAAATTTGCACAAAAAATAATGGATTTATAAGAAAAATGTATATTCTCCATTTTCTGTCGTGTCTTTTTCCTTTACCTGTTTGATAAAAGGTAAAGTTATTCATGAATACTAGATTATGCCTCTTTATTAATGAGAAGGCGTCGATGTTTTTAATTGGTTTTTCTTCTCCACTACAGGTAACAAAGCAACACAATGATGACTGCAAGAAACTTCTAAGACTCATGGGAGTGCCTGTAATTGAGGTAAGTTTATATTGCTTCAATTTATACTCCTTCAGTTTATGAATAGTTATTGTGAGGTATATATATTCTATCATCTGCAGACAATTTACTTTTGTGGGGTCCTTTTCCCTTTGGATTTGTGTATATTAAACAATCCTCAATCTTAGGGACATCCTTTACTTGCTATTGCAGGCTCCTTCTGAAGCAGAGGCAGAGTGCGCTGCACTTTGCAAGAGTGGAAAGGTGTGGCTCTTGTTTATTATTTTTAATTTTTCTATGTAGGATCATATAATGTTGTTAACAGTGTTTTCATGGTAGGTATATGCTGTGGCCTCTGAAGACATGGATTCTTTAACATTTGGAGCTCCTAAATTTCTTCGACATTTGATGGATCCGAGCTCAAGAAAAATCCCAGTAATGGAATTTGAAGTTGCAAAGGTGCACAGTGTAGATTTTTTTTCTTTGTTTCCTGTGGTTAAGGATATATATGCTGTTTCTTATGATTTGCTTGGTTTCAGATACTGGAGGAGCTAAATCTCAGTATGGATCAGTTCATTGACTTGTGTATTCTTTGTGGATGTGACTATTGTGACAGTATTCGAGGTTTGTTTTGACTCTGTATTTATATTTGTTGTGCATGTCTTATATTCACATCTCATAAATCTCTGGTAAATATAGGAAGTATGGGACAACTGGCAAGTATTGATAATCAATATATGCAATAGCATTACGTCTTCATATTGCAGTCTGCTTTATTTTTTGTTGTTGAGTTTGATCGGGAGCTGATACAAGTTTCATGGGGATAAAAAATCATATGATCTGGAGTTTGGTTTGATTAGACCAAGTGAGGCCAAATTGTTTTTTGGTGGTTCCCAACCCAAGACCCCAACTGAGTCATATTTTACACTAAACTAACTTAAAAGAAGAAGAAATGAATTTTGGTTCAGATAACAGACACCTTGTTGAGTTTGTTATGTTTGGTAGCCACTGATTGAGTTGTCGTTTATGGATCTGGTGAATATCAATCAAACTAACTTGAAAAGGATATGATAGGGTAAGAAATAGGAGGAAGGAGGAAGAAACCATATCTTAGATCCGAATGACCCCTGGGGAAGAATGAGGCTTCTCAGACAAAGGGCTGGAAGGAGAATGGAGGAGGATGGGTTTAGGTTAGTTTGAATATGAGTATTGTGGTTGTAAATTTATCCAATTTTTCGTTCACTTAAAGAAGACACGAACTGACTGTTTTTGTTAAGTTAGATGAGTATAGTTTCACAACCATAAAAAAATACACCCTTAGATTTATAAAGCCAAAGCGGCTATATCTGATTATACCGAGAGAAAAGTTATACATGTCTAGTGTCGGCCTAATGTGGACACTATGTTATCGCTTAATACTAAAACATGTGGATTCAATGATTTGAAGTTTGAACACTTTCACGCAGCCTGGAACGTACAAACTATGTATGTCTAATTTAAGACAGTAAACTAAAATGTGAAATTTAAAATTATACAAATTCTAGTACTTAATTCCATAGTTAATGTCACTGAACAATAATTGTATTCATAAAAAACTTAGTCTTCGAAGTGTACATAACAACCAATTATGAATTTAAACAACTAGCTGGCCCATATGCAAATGTTCTCCACCAAATGATCTCCCTTCAATCCTAAAACTGTGTGGAAATTAAAGGTGCCGCCAAGAGTTCGATTCTTCACATGGTGTGTCTGTTGGGGAAGATTGACGACAAGGGATCTGCTCAAGAGTAAATGAGTAGAGGGGCCAGAGGTATGTCCCCTCTGTGACCAATTTCCAGAAATCTTTGTCACCTTTTCCTTCACTGTTCAATTTACCAGGGAGGTGTGGGGCACTCTTGTAAGGGCAAGAGCATCAGCAGTGCAGAATTGATCGATGACTGACATATAGGGAACCTGTTGAAGAACTGGCCACCACGGATTACAGACTCTCTAGGTGCTTAAATATGGAAGTTACTCGTTGTAGCCAATATGGTGGAGTATATGGGAATGTATAAATGAATTGGTGTTTAAGGAGGTGAAAGCTGAGGTTGACAAAGTGATTATTAGCACCAAGGCTCACTGCTGGTATTAGCTGTTAGGGAGTGAAGACAGGAACAGCCACAGATTTGAGGAGCTAATCACCATTTGGGATGGATTACCGTTGTCCTGAGTTATATGCAGATAGTGGTTTGTTTTTGTTTTCCTGTAATTTAAGGTTGTGAGGAGCTTCCTCACTTAACCTCTTTTTTAGCTATTTGTAAACTATTTCCAAAATCAATAGTAGTTTTCTTCACCCAAAATAAATAAATATAAACAAACCAATGTTTGGTAGAAGAATCATTAGCACACAAAGATCGGCCCAATACCTCAATGAGGATACACACATTTTTGTGTTACCGACTAATAAATCCTGTTGGGTTATTAAAATAGCAACAATACAAAATCATCATGTGCCTTTAAATGTCAGCTATTTAAATAAACTCGTGATCTTTTTGTCTTTGATTTTTATTATCAGCTTTGCTCAATTATGACAAGCAACAGACAATTAGAATGTGCATCCTAAAATATGGTAAGGGGTGATCAGTGATCACACTTCCAGATTGATTCCATCCCAAAACAATCGAGGAGGAGAGAAGAGGGAGGGTGGGGTGGCACAGAAATTGACATCTAACTTCAAAACACAAAGTAAGTTCTAGGCTGCAATACAGAGTTAAACAAAGAACTCATTTGTGACTTACAACCAGAAACCTGTTTGCGCAACTGAAGGGCTTCAAATCCTAGCATGTCTGCATGAGCGACAACTAGAAACAGAATTTTAAAGCAGTAGCCGCAAATAGTGCATCCTATACAATGCTTGTGAACGGCCTAGGTGAGGTTTACTGGCCTAGGTGAGGAACCTGACCTTTTTGAGAACTTTTTGAAGAACCACCAAACGAAGGAACAAGTAGGAAATTTGGGGTAGAACTAGGAGATCAGAGAAAATGGTACCATGTAGATAATTCCCTTTTTCCCAGTTATTGATTGTGATACCATGTAGAATAGAGAAAAGCTAATACATCTGTTTGTTAAAATATAATACACAACTTGCACATCAAATTTTGGACTAATTTTTAAATTCATATAACTCCAGAACTTAATCCATGTGAAATTCATGTGACTTTTTATATACTTCTTGTTTGTTAATTGCTATATTTATGTCAGGTATTGGGGGACAGACTGCTTTGAAGCTCATCCGGCAACATGGTTCTATAGAAAATATACTGGAGAACATAAACAAAGAGAGGTAAATATCTTTTCCATTTTTATTTTGTATTTACCTTACGGGGAGGGTATTTTGACAGACCCTTTTCCAGCTTATTAGCGCATACTCGTCGTTTAGGCTCTATGCTCATCCCATGTGCTTAATGCTAGGAGGTACCTAGACTCGCTCCCAGTTTCGTCTAGTGGTGGCCTATGTTGCCTAGGCTTGAACTTACTCCCTACTCCCTAGCTCACCCTTAGCCCCTACTCAACGCATGTGCTTTCTACTGGATAGATCTATTTTTTTTTTGTTACTCATTGATGATAAATGAATTTGATCTGAGACTTGGAAAAGGTGACATCTGCCTTTGCTATTAACTGTTAAATTCTCGTACTTGTACACTGCTGTTTGCAAGGCCAGAGAGCAACCCGGCCCCTGAGAAGTTTGAATTGAAAGTTCACGCCTTTTTATTTTTAATTTTGATATCACAATTGGAAAGATTATGCACTTGTCCTTTGTAATAAACTGTTTCACACTTGCACAGCTTGATAGTTGATTCTAAAGCTTGCTTGTGAACATACTGATATGTTAAATATTATACCAAGGCTAAGACTCAGAAAACGAGTTACATCTGTTTGTGATCAAAATCCCAGAATCCCAGTAAAATTGCAAAAAATGTTTTAACCCAGAGCATCCCTTTTGTTAATGGGATTAAGGAATACTATGTTTTTTTTTATCCAAGAGTATGATTCACCTAACCATTTCCGATGTTATAAATCATCTGAAAAAATTGCATTCACCCGAAAAGCTTCAAGCATCAAATTTTATAACCTAGAGACAGCTAACATTATGGCCATGAATATCGATTTTTGAAAGTCAGTTGGCCCAAACATAACTTTTAGACTAAATACTGTAATATTTACCGGCTAAATATAGATTTAAGATCCAATCGTAATATCCTAATCTTGCTCCTTTATGCATATCAAGGATGTTCTTCCAACCGTATACATCTCCTTAGAAGAAGTCTGCAGATATTTTGCAAGCTTGAAGATTACATACTATAGAGATCCACTTTGAAGAAGTGAAATGAATTGGCATAATATCCATGATATGCATAGTAATATACTTTAAATGAGTTTGCCATATTGAGGGATAAAATATTTCCCCTCAATATCATCAAAACTTCTGTCATGAACAATAGGACCCCAACTTTTATGTTTGAAGTGTGGAAGTTGTTTTCTATGTATTTTTCTTGAATATCTTACTGTCATATATATTCCATCAAATTTCTTCAGAAAAGGGAAAAGCAAAGATATAGAGAATCACTTGTGCATACGATTATAACTATAATTTCAAATGTTGTAGCCAAAATGTGGTTGGACTTTCTTAAGGTTGAATTTTGAATATTTCTGGAGTAAGGTTATTTGGTATGATCCTTTGAAGGCATAATGTTAGTAACTCATAGAAGCTTACATTACCTACTAGTAATGATCATTCCTTACTGCTTACTAACTGTTTGGATATATTTTTTATTTCGCAGATACCAAATACCCGAGGATTGGCCTTATCAAGAAGCTCGACAGCTTTTCAAGGAGCCTCTAGTATCTGTTGACAACGAGGAATCTGAGTTAAAATGGGCGACTCCAGATGAAGAGGTAAGTGTTGTTCCTTAAAGTAATTGGTGGTAATGATCTATGTGAAATGCCATTTTAACGTTTTATTTTGATTTTTCCTACGAATGTTAGGGGTTAATAACCTTTCTGGTGAATGAAAATGGCTTCAACAATGACCGAGTCACAAAGGCATGTCCTCTATTCATTAATACTGAAAATTCTGAAGATGGGCCTTCTTTTAATTTTTCACGTGAAAGTTGAAACAAACCATGTCCTAATGCCTTTTATATTTTAATAGGCTATTGAAAAGATCAAAGCAGCCAAGACTAAGTCTTCTCAAGGCCGGTGAGTGGTCTGGCTTAGAAAAATTGAAAATGACTAAAGCGTCTTAGGTCTTTGATATCATACTGATTTTATACAGGTTGGAATCCTTCTTTAAGCCAATGGCCAGTGCATCGGTTGCTATCAAACGCAAGGTTTGTGTCTCATCCCAATGAAACGTTAAGCATTCATTTTAGATGTTCTGTTACATCTTTTTGTATGTCAATACTTACCATAAATTCTTACTAGGTGTAAATTAGTCTTTTCCAAAATCTTAGAAAATAGAGTTAATGAAGGAATTAATACTGTAATAGAAGTACTGAGACAACATTAAACTGAAAACTGATTGATACAAGTGTAACAAATTCCCAAGAAATGTACGAGTTGAAGGTAAATGTTGGTTCTGCGAAACCATAAAGAGAGAGTCCACATAGTTACTGCTCCTGTAATGGAACCTATCATATCATGTTGCTTGGTAGCTGCTTCAAGGGCTATCTATAGTTCCCAATAATATCTTGAGGGATATTCTACATTTGATTGTCCTTTGAGTCGAGGCTATCATATTGTGGTGCTTTAAGTGCACTCCAAGAAACCCAGCGTTATTAATCACCATATTCACATATCCAACTATCTGTATGAAATCAGAACGATGGACCCTATCTGTATAGCTCTTTTTTTTTAGATTTTGTTTTTCTTTTTCCTAACTTGCATGTGTTTTTCAAACACTAACTATACATAAGACATGCCTTATTCTTTCGATGTTCAAGATAGTTTTAATTTAGTTGGCAAACAGATTTATGAAAATCTCAGGATACAGATTAACAAGAAAAATAAAGAAAATAGAATTACATGTATTTTCGGGAAAAAGTTTGGAAAAGAACTCATAGAAAACAGTAGAGCAATGAAACTTAAGATACAACAGAAAGAACATATAGTACACCAGAAACAACCCTCTCACATAGGCCCTACCTGATATAATGTCACTTAAACTTCAAATGTGGAAAGGGATACCTGTAAGAGTCTATTATCCTTCCACATTTTTGACAAAGGGAATATAAAATCTTTAATAGAAATAATCAGTTTGTTAGAGTCTGACATCAGGTGTATGATTACTTCATTATTTCCAGCCCCCCGACGAGAGGAAGTGAAACCAAACCCTCAACGAATAGTGGCCAGGATAAGGACATGATGATTCATTGCCTCGCCATCAGGAATTTTGAGAAGGCAAATTCTGCCATTAATATCAAATGGATGAGGATATCGATCGTCGGGATATAAGTTCACATTCTACTAGCTAAAAGAATCGTGGAGGGAAGTGTTAATTACTGATCACAAGAGAAGCTGGGGTTTGGATCCTAACAAGACAAGGAGAGAAGAATGTTTAACCAACCAAGCCCATTTATCAGTGGCCTTTTTTCACATAAAGTTTAAATTCCAGCCTAGCCGTGAAGGCAGACAAATCCTAGGTCTTCCAGTCTTTAAGGAACTTGTGAAATCTCAAATTTGAAGCATTACCAATTTCATCAATCAAGAGATCACTAGTGGGGTGGAGATTAATCTTGAGATTTCATTCCAAACTCAAGGCTTTCTCTCATTTGAACATCCGTTTGCAAAACATGATTCGAACTACCTCCCTTAGGTAAAATCATGGCACTTAAAAATTCTAGACCCTTGATACAACCTTTAACCATATAATGATCGATTATTAACAGTAACACATTAAAAAACATTGAAGTTGGCTCTTAAAGTATGACCAAAGAAGGATTTATCATGACCACTAACCCAATTAAGATTATCGAAGCGGGAAGTTCATTGGCCCTTGGCTTCCTTCACCAACCTTCAGAGCCATGTCATTGACAGCGTGAGACTAAACAAGTGCAAATAATGAAGACCCACTATTGGGCAACACACTCTCTCCAACTGAGTATATGCAAATGATAATGCACTGGTATTAGGAAATGTAAATTGCATTCATATGTGTACCTAATTTCTAGACCATAAGAACAAAAAATGTCTGAAGTAGCATAAAGTAGTATATAAACCTAACTCCATTATCTCTATTCAATCACAATGTCATATTAAGAAGTATGTCAGAAAGAATTTAATAACAGTCACTACTGCCATTGCCAATGCTATGCAATGATATTACTTCTATCATTGCTTTTCCTATTATGCTATGAAGGAATTCGGTTGCAAAGAAAGGGCCCGGGGAGAATGCTGATTGGCGAGGTGAGAACAAATGTTGTACAAATAAGTATCAACTGCAAGCAAAAGGGTTGTCATCCCTCCAGACCAAAAAAAGTCCTTATAATATATTTTCTCTGTACCGATAAAAAAGAATTCATTACCAATTTAATAACATAAGCTAAAAGCCTAAAACCAATGAATTAGCAATATGATGCCCCGAAGTCTGAGGATATTTTGGTATTACCTTTTGTAGTGCTTAAGACTTTTGTAAATCGTTTGCCAATGTTAAACTTGTAGCTTAGGAACAGCTTGAAATAATTTGGGTGTATTGCAGATCATAGCCCCAGTACAAGATTTTAAGTGTTATTTACATGTAGACTGTTTTTGCTAGATTACTAAGTGACAAGTGCTGACTAGGTTCTGGAATCCATGTTTATAGATTTCAGCATTATATGAGATTTTTCTGGTTTAATTTTCGACTTCCCCTGACAGGAAACACCAGAGAAGGCCACAAAGGAAACTACATCAAAAAAACCAAAAGCTGGCGGCCGAAAGAAGAAATAGTTCAGGTAAAACATTTAAGCTGTATCATAGAGTAATCAGATAATCACATTCTGGTAAATGAAATGGTCTATTGATTGCCTCTCTTTTAAGTCCATCTCATTACGAAGTTTCAAAAGCCTGATTGGTTCACTTAGCCGTCACCTTTATTTGTGTGATTTCTAGAAGCTGGGCTTTGTCAATTATCATAATTTACAGAAGAATTATTTTCTTTTCGTATTGTGGCGGTGGGAGAAATAAATCATTATGAGTCATGTGTTTCATGTTAGAGTGCTCTAAGGTGGATCTGGCTTGAGATTAAAAACAAAATAAAAAACAACATAAGTATGCTAAAATCGCATTTATAGTGTAAATGTTCTTTGCCTGGAGTAGCTGGTACAATATTGTAAAGGTGTGTCAGGTGAACTTGTTGCTGTCACAGAATATCAGGCTTAGCGTTATCTCTTTGAACCTTAAATAAGGGTCTGTTTGATTAGAGTTCGGGAAAAAAAATTCCGGGAATTCTCAATTTTCCATGTTTGATTACATGGACTGTAAGTGGTAAAATTTTAAAATGAAATTATGAGTTCACATATTGGGAAATGGAGCTCAATGCTCACTACAAATATATTTACATGATTTTCATGGTTAATATAGCATTATAGTTATTTTATGACAATTCTATTTCCCGAATATTTACATATGTTTCCAGAAAATCTACTATCCACACGAATCAAACAGACCCTAAGATAATCAGGCCTTGTAGATGATATTGACTATGCATCATATCTCTCCTGTTAAATGTTTTTTTTCCTTGTTCTGTCTTTGCAAGTGATATTCATTGTGTATTTTGCCATCTCTAATTTTGTTAAACTGCTTGTGAATCTGGAAGAATAACGTATGTTGGAAGCAAAACCTCAAATTGATTGGCTGGCTCTTGTAGTAGTTAGTATGACTTTCCTACTTCTGAACATGTTGACAGGGCCTTTTGTAAAGAAGTTTTCTGCTCCACGCAAGTCTCATAAAGCAAACTCTCGAAAGGATTAGTCTTCAGTATCAGTTTTCTCCATCACTTGAGAGCCACTAGGATGTTTGCTTCTGCATGTCAATTAACGTAGTACTACATGGTTTATGCAAAGTGTGGACTGACTGGATTATCTTACAATTTAGAACACTAGATCCTTATTTGTGTAAGTTATGAACATCTGTGAACTTTCTTTAAAAATGACAGCAGTGGTTTCTCTAATCTTTGTTATTTTATCAGTTGATTTTTAAAAGGAAAATTCATTGAAAGGCGATGATCAATTTTTATGCAAGTTCCAATTTACAAGGAGTACTATTGTTGCAGTAAAAATAATATTAAAATTTTATTGCAAGGCTTGTTTCTGAAGTGATCTTTATTTGACAGCCTTGTAAATTTCTTCTAAAGAGAGCTTCATATTGAAAGCATGAGTGTATTCAAAATGGAATGAGACTTCAATGATTAAACTATCTTTGATTACAAGTTGGAATTAATAAAATTTTGGATTGGATGTGGACCAACTTGTGTTAAGTTGTACAAGTGAATTTTATCTGGGTTAGGCATTTGATACCCTTGGGAGAGTATGCAAAGGTTCCTTCATTCCTTCTTGATGTAAGCATAATAAAGAATTTACTTGTTGAAGGGTTTTGAAGAAGGGTGTTACTTGTTGAGGCATGTTTGTCTATTGATCAATCTAAATACTAATGCATGTTACATGGAATCTGGAATGTGGGTAATGCCGATTTTTCAGGCTTAAAAGAGTTTTTCTTAGAGACAGATTTAATACATGAACCAACCAGAGCTTCCATTTCTATACTTACACAACAATGTAACATGGCTTTCCATGCCCAAAAGTTTCATGATGAAACAAATCCCTAGCCAAAGATAAGCCCAGGCACGACCACACGAGCATATCTGATTATAGCCATTTGCAGATGGTAATGGTAGGCAATGCAAACATGCAAGTACATAAGAGAAAAATATTTTTAATAGTACTTGTGCCAATAATAAAGCAATGTCTCCGTTAGTTTTAAATAAATGGAATAAATTTTGAGTTACAGCACCTCAATCCAGAATTCCAGATATCCCCAATTGATAATATCCTCTTTGATGTCAATAGACACCAGTATAGAACCATATCATATGGAAGCATAAAAGAAAACTTGGAAATCAACATCCATGATAATTACCAGTGACTCCGGTAAGCAATCTGACTCAGATGATGGTTAAGCTCATCAGGCCTAAGTCATGGAGATGTTTCATGTTACCATTTAGATGACAGATATGCTCATGACATAAAATTTAGTCATCTATACAAGTAAATATTTCACTGTGTAGATAACAGTCAAAGTCCTCTAAATCAACACAATGTATAGATGACTACAAACCAATTCCAGATGAAAGGTTCACTTCCACATAAAGCTTATCTCACAACTTCATTGTTGGTAAATGTAAATGTAGGTAAATTTGGGCAAAGGTTGGTCGGAGAAGAAGATCGGAAAATTGAGGGGGAGGAATTGAAGTTATGAAAATGGCTGAGCTATCTGATCTAGATAGTTGCCTACGTATCTGAGAGTGACCAAGTCCCAGAATCAAGCCCACGTAGTTCATATATATAGGTGATTGGGACAACGGATAGCTCATTAATTGCCCAACGGTGTGGTCAATTAATGAGCGGATATTTTGGATCTGAAAATATATTGTAACTGAAGAGGATCAAAACGTATGAAGTTTGAATAAGGACGACGGAGGTCGAGTAAAAATGACTTCACGTCGAGTGAGCTCGAGTAAAAATGGGTTCACGTCGAGTGAGCTCGAGTAAAAATGGGTTCACGTCGAGTGAGAGCATTTTAGGTCGGATGACATTTGGGAGTTGTGGTCATTGAGTAAGCTCGAGTAGAAATGGGTTACGTCGAGTGAGCTCGAGTAAAAATAGGCTCACGTCGAGTTAATGGGTATATACATAGCCCCTTTTTATTTTGGTCGAAGTGAAATGAATTGAGTTTGGTGATAAGTCATTGCGTCAATCGAAATAAAAACCCATGAAGTCATCGTTGGGAGGACATATGTTGCCTTGCTGGTGTATGTGTTCTTGGTCTTTGAAGCTAGCAAAGATTCCTTTGTGTGCTGTATTAAATGGTTTTAGGCTTTTGAGGAAAGTGAATGATTGTAGCAGCGGTAAGTGTGTTGATATTGCCACACGGAATTGTAGTTTGAATTTTGATTTTTAAAAAGTAACCGAAATGGGAGGGAAACCAAGAGTTTCGGCGGTTGGATTTCTTGCACCGGATCTGGCCTTTGATTGAAGTTTGTTTGGACGGTTATGATGAAGTGGTTGGGTTTTATAAAACCTAACCGCGAGTTTAGAAGACCAAGGGTTTCTTTTGCTTGGGATTTAAGACTTCTGCATCTGCTCAGCGCAAGGTAACTTGTTGTTTTTGTCTTGTTCTTCTTCCTCTTTTCTTCTCTTGCGTATTCCCATTGCTGTTCTTCATTGTTTATGCTTGTTTTTCTCCTTTTTCTCCACTTGGTATTCGAATTATTTCCTTTTCTTTTGTATCTGTTCGATTTCTTTGCGTATCTGTCGAAATTTCTGTTGTTTGGGTGTTGCTCTTGAGTATTTCCGCCATTGTTGAGTTTCTGAAGCTTTTGCTTTTTTGTTTGCTCTTTATCCTTACCGAAAATGGGTTTGATATCACCCTGTGATTTGTTATCGGGGGTTTGTTTAGAAAGTAATTTGTTATGATGAGTGATAGAGAGTCTGAAAGCATTAGTGAGAACGAGGAAGAGGCTCGGTTTGACGAGGGAGGTGAAGCTAGTGTTAGTGGTAATCGTCCTGGGTTTGATGATGTAGAAATTAGTAGCAGTAGGGTGCTTACTGTAGATGAAGCTCGGAGGTCGTTTCCCGAGATTCGAGAGGAATTTAATATTAGGATTCCTGACCTCGAAATGCATAGAGTCAGTGATAGGTTATTTGACTTGTGTGGGGACACGACGTCCACTTTGATTTGTCTTGCCCAGCTTAGGGGTGGTATGCGTCTTCCATTCAGTAAGTTCGTATGTGATATCTTGAATCACTATGACGTAGCCCCTATCATGATGCCCACTAGTTTCTGGACCTCGATGCTGATCTTTGAGGAACTGAATAGGTTACATAATTACGATATCTGTAAGGCTGACGTCGTAGCATACTTTACCTGTGTCACCGGTCGTAGTAGGGATTACGTCTGTTCCCTAAATAGAAGACGGAGTTGTGGTCCAGCTAAGCTGTTTAACCCACCCACGTCGAATGACGGTTGGAAGAATTCGCCGGTGTATAGAATCCGTGGTCAATTTGTACAACCCAGTGCCTTCTTAGCCCGATATGCCATTCCCAGCATAGGTGAACGTGTGTCTATAATTTTCTTGTTTATTTGCCGAGTCGACCCGATTATTGACTTGTTTGATTTACTTTCGCAGGTCAGACTAAGGATTACAACGAGCCAATCGACGGACGTCTGCACCCAAGTAATATAATCGACTTTGCTGAGAAATCGTGGGCAGAGAAGAGGAAATTGCTACCCCATCTGGCACGTTTCTTTCGTGAGCCCCGAGTTAAATTTACTAAAGGTACCGAAGTGGAAGTCGGTACCTCCAGTGCTCCAGCGCCGAAGAGAGTGAGGCGAAAGAGAGGGGAGCTCGCTGTAGCCCTGCCAGTTGCGGACTTGGTTTCAGCTCGACCAGGAGATTTGCCGATCGAGATTGTGGCTGCTTTGCCTATGGCCCCACCAAAGAAGTCTGTCGACTTTCCCCTAACTGGTGGATCTACTCCTCTGGCGAGTAAGGATCCAAATGCGCCGAACCTGAGTGACTTTTTCGGCTCGAGGTCGATTGAACCTGCTCAGTCTAAGAAGAGGAAAGCCCCGGCTAGGGCATCTGTGCCTGTGACCACGTCGAAGGTCGATAAACCAGCTCATGATAAGGGGAAAGGAAAAGCACAAGCTCCTTCCTCTAAGTCAACTAAGCCTTCGGCTATCGACGTGAGTGAAGATTTCGCTGCCGGTGAGGCGAATCGGTTTTCGCCGGTATTTCCTTGCCGTGAGGCTTATGTGAAGGCCGATGACTCGGCTTGGGATGACAAGGAGATGAGCCTTTCGCTGATGGAGAATTGTTTTCTCTTTGAGGACGCGAAGAAGATTCAACCCCGGTCTCTTGTGGAGGATTCCCAAGAATTTGCGTCTTGCGCGTATAGGGTGAGTTTTACTTACCCAGTTATGATTTGGTTTATCCTTTTACCTGTCATTTGCTCGTTTTTTTTTTTTTTTTTTTGATTCTTCCCTTGTTGTATTCCAGATGAATGTGATTCATAACAAGTGGATTACGAAGCTCGAGAATGCAAGGAAGAAAGCTGAGGCTCTGCAAAAGGCCAATGTTGAGAACAAGGCATTGCGAGCTGAAGTCCAGAGTCTGAAGGGCAAGCTCGATGCTTCCCAGAAAGAGTGTGCCGAATATGGTGCGAATCTGGATGAGGCCCAGAGGTTTGTGATGACTCTCCAAGGTCAGCTTGTCAGTGTGAATGCAAGCTGGGAAGCTGACGCCCAAAAGTCTGTCGAGAGTATCTCGGGGTGGCGGCAAATATCTTATGCCTGGGAGGAGAGGTGCCTTCGTCGTGAGTCTCAGCTTGCGTCATTGGTAGAAAAATTTGATGCCTCTGCAGATAGGGAGGCCATCAAAATTTCCGCTCTTGAGCGTTTTCGTCACGACATGGAAGAGGAGAATAACGCCGAAGCTGCTCCTGCGAATGTGGAGGCTGACAAGGAACCCTCTCCCCGAGCTGAAGAGAATGTTGGTGCAGCGACTCAAGATCTCCCTGAGGAGCAAACTTGATAGTTATTGTCTCCTTTGTAATTCTGTTGAGAGTGGTGAGATTTCTTTTGTTGTTTGAAAACATAAGTAGGGAATTCTGACTTTGGTTGGCCCTACGTCCATGATATTTTGTAATCCAACTATTTTGACTTTACCTTTGAAGAACTATATGCTTAATTGAAAATGCTTGGCTACCATTACAATTTGTTGTTCAATGTAGTTCAAAATAGATTGTTTTGTAGTATAAATCCCTTGTGGTTTTATGGCTTAACCTTGCTGTGGGGAATGAAAGATGTCAACCCTTGAAGGTCATCAGGGTAGATAGATTTTTAGAAATTTGGAGTTCCAAGGTCGAGGCACCTGTTCCCCTTCAGCATCAATGAGTGTGTATGCGCCATTTCCTAAATTGTTTTTGACAATGTATGGTCCTTCCCAATTAGGATTTAGCTTTCCGTCCCCAGGCTTCTTAGTATTGGAAAAAACTTGTCTGAGGACGAGGTCTCCACTTTGAAATTCCCTTGATCGGACCTTTTGGTTGTAGCTCCTTTTTAAAACTTGTTGGTAACGAGCAATAGTAATTATGGTTTGGTCTCGTTTTTCTTCGAGCATGTCGACTTCGTGGGCCCATAAATCTTCATTTTTCTTAGATTGTACGAGCTCAGATCGAGTAGTGAGGAAGTTTAGCTCAGTTGGTATGATGGCTTCTGTGCCATAACACAAGGCAAAGGGGGACATTCCTGTAGATGTGCGCGGTGTCGTTCTGTAAGCCCATAGGACCCGATCAAGCTCCTCTACCCATTTTTCTTTGTGTTCTTCAAGTTTTTTCTTCAGATTATTCATGATGGTCTTGTTGGTGGCTTCAGCCTGGCCGTTACTTTGAGCGTAGCGAGGTGTTGAGAGTGCGTGGTTGATTCTCCAATCGAGGTAGAATTCCTCGATTTCAGTTCCACAGAATTGTTGACCATTGTCGGTGACTAGAGTATGTGGTAGTCCGAATCGGGTGATAATGAATTTCCAGATGAAGTTTTTAACATCTTGTTGGCGAATGCGTCGTAGGGGTATTGCTTCGACCCATTTGGTGAAGTAGTCGTTGCCACAAGTAAGAATCGTTTTTTGGATTTATCTTTCAAGATAGGGCCCACAATATCGAGCCCCCATATTGCAAAAGGCCATGGGCTTGAGATTGTTTTGAGTTCTCGAGCTGGCTGGTGTATTAATGGTGCAAATCTTTGGCACTTGTCACAGTGTTGGACGAACTTGTCTGAATCTGACTGCATGTAAGGCCAAAAGTAACCTTGATTTCTTGCTTTTTGGGCTAAAGACCTAGCCCCTGCATGGTTTCCACATTCTCCATGGTGGATCTCAGCAAGAATTGTGTGCGCTTGTTTTGGTGGGAGGCACCGCAGATATGGTCCTCGAGTTGACTTTCGGTAGAGTCTTTTGTCGAGTAAGATGTAGCTTTTAGCTTTTCGTTCGAGTTTACGTAGTTCGAAATCATCATCTGGGTATGTTCCCTTTAAGTAATTGATGATTGGTCCCATCCACGAATTTTCTATATCACTTGATGGGATGTCTATGAAGTCTGAAAATTCATTTACCTGGTGTATCTGTGCTTTATATGCCGGGGCTGACTGTATGTCAATTTGTATTGTTCGAGGTGACTCGGTGTCGATTTGCGAGGCCAGATACGCCAAGCTATCGGCATGGCGGTTGTCATCTCGTGGGACATGTTGAATTTCCCATTTGTTGAAGTAACTTAATAATTTTTTGGTATGCTCCAAGTATAGTTTCAGAGTCTTTTCCCTTGTTTCGTAATCGCCGAGAATTTGGCTAACTACCAATTGTGAGTCACTTAGGATTCGCAATTCTTTTACCTGTAAAGTTATGGCCATTTGTATGCCAGTGAGGAGTGCCTCGTATTCTGCATCATTGTTGCTTGAGGTGAAATTTAATCGGACTGACTTTTCTATGATGGCGTCGTCCGGTGAGATTAGTGTGGCTCCCACTCCTGAGCCATTGAAGTTTTTGGAGCCATCGACGTAGAGTTTCCATATTGGAATCTTTGATATTGGCTGGTCGATGACCTCGTTATCGGGTATCCATGAGTTGTCGTCGATGGCGTAATCGACCAGGAGGTCGGCCACGATTTGCCCATTTCTGCTACTTCGTGGTGTGAAAATGAGCTCATGGTCTCCGAGTTCTTGGGCCCATTTTGCCATTCGTGTAGATTTGTTTTTGTTTTCCAATACTTACCGAAGCGGTGCATCTGTGACGACTCTTATTTTGTGTGATTGGAAATATGGCTTCAACTTTCGTGAGGCGAAAAGTAAAGCTAAACCTACCTTTTCGAGGCTTGAATACCGGGCTTCGGAACACAGCAATGTCTTGCTGATGAAGTATATTGGTATTTCTATACCTCTTTCGTCTCGGAACAATACTCCACTAATTGCATGTTCTGATGTGCCGAGGTATAGCCCTAGTACGTCGCCATCTTGGGGTACCGTGATGACCGGTGGAGTAGCCAAGTATAACTTGAGTTCGTCGAATGCTTGTTGGCATTCAGGGGTCCAGCTATAGGTTGACCCTTTCTTTAGTAGTTGAAGTAGTGGGCGTTGTTTGTCTGATGCTCGGGCTATGAACCTGTTTAAGGCTGCTAGCATGCCGTTTAGCTTTTGGACTTGTTTCTTGGTTTTTGGGCTCGGCATCTCGATTACAGCTTTGATTTTTTCTGGGTTGGCTTCGATACCCCTTTGTGTAATGAGGTAGCCCAAGAATTTTCCAGATGCGACGCCGAACAAACATTTTTCCGGGTTGAGTTTCATGTTGTACTCATGAAGTCGGAGGAATGTTTTTTCGAGGTCAGTGACATGGGTAGATTTATGTTTGCTTTTGACAATCATATCATCTACGTGAACTTCCATTGTGTTACCAATCATATCGTGAAACATTTATGTTGCGAGTCGCTGATATGTGGCTCCTGCATTTCGTAGTCCAAATGGCATGACTGTGTAACAAAAAGTACCTTGCTCAGTGATGAACGCCGTTTTCTCTTGATCTTCGTCTGCTGGTTTTATTTGATTGTATCCTGAATAGCCATCCATTAAGGAAATGAGTTCGTGACCTGCTGTTGAGTCAACGAGCTTGTCTATTCAAGGGAGAGGGAAACTATCTTTTGGGCAAGCTTTGTTAAGATCTGTGAAGTCGATACATACTTTGACTTTACCGTTAGGTTTTATGACTGCGACAATATTAGCGAGCCAGTCAGGGTATGCGACCTCACGAATGAATTTTGCATCTTTTAACTTTTGTATCTCTGCATTAACTGCATTGGCGAGATGAGCTGCTAGTTTGCGAGCTTTTTGTTTTACAGGCTTTGTATTTGTATCTACATTTAACCTGTGGCAAGCAATAGTGGGATTGATCCCTGGCATATCGGTATAAGCAAAAGCAAAGACATCTTTATTCATTTTGAGAGTAGCAATAAGTTGCTCTTTTACAATGGGGTCCAAGTTAGCCCCGACATAGACATATTTAGGATTGTCATCCGATCCTATGTTGACCTTTTCACCTTGTTCAATGACAGGTGGGTCGGATGGATGGACAATTTCCTTGCCTTTTTTCGCTTGTGAGATCTCATCCCCAGTGGGTTGAGTAGATTCTTTGACTGCATTGCAGATTGCAGAGATCATATTGACAGTGGGCTTAGATGAGCTCGCCACTGTTGTGAGGGTATCCACTTTATTAGGAAGTGGGATGACCTCGGGTATGGCATGACATCCATGTGCCTCAATCTGGTCACCTCGTAATTCCATGATGCCTTTGGGGCCAGGAAACTTGATGACCTGGTGATATGTCGATGGTACTGCTTTCATTTTATGAATCCATTTTCGTCCGAGAATCGCATTGAACTGAGCAAGGACATCAAGAACGAAAAAGGTGCAATGCACAGTCACTTCGTCTTCATTTTCGCCCGTTGCCACAGGAAGGCAAATTTCACCTTTTGCCTCAGTTTCAGTCGAGTTAAATGCAAAGAGAGTGACTTGAGGCTTTTGGAGGACTGAGTCTGGCATTTGCATCTGACTGTATGCTTTGTTGAAGATCACGTCACATGAACTTCCGGGGTCAATAAGGACTTTTTTCATTATCCATCCCCCAATGTTGATATGGACAACCAGTGCGTCATTGTGGGGGAAAATTGAGGGGGAGGAATTGAAGTTATGAAAATGGCTGAGCTATCTGATCTAGATAGTTGCCTACGTATCTGAGAGTGACTAAGTCCCAGAATCAAGCCACGTAGTTCATATATATAGGTGATTGGGACAACAAATAGCTCATTAATTGCCCAACGGTGTGGTCAATTAATGAGCGGATATTTTGGATCTGAAAATATATTGTAACTGAAGAGGATCAAAACGTATGAAGTTTGAATAAGGACGACGGAGGTCGAGTAAAAATGACTTCACGTCGAGTGAGCTCGAGTAAAAATGGGTTCACGTCGAGTGAGCTCGAGTAAAAATGGGTTCACGTCGAGTGAGCTCGAGTAAAAATGGGTTCACGTCGAGTGAGAGCATTTTAGGTCGGATGACATTTGGGAGTTGTGGTCATTGAGTAAGCTCGAGTAGAAATGGGTTACGTCGAGTGAGCTCGAGTAAAAATAGGCTCACGTCGAGTTAATGGGTATATACAGTAAAGACACTGCCCTGGATATCCATAGCAACCAACATGTAACATAAAAGAGCACTGCCGACACCAGCAACCAAAACTCTTTTAAGGGGTATGATTCATGTTTCGAACAAGTAAGAGTATATCAAATCTTCAGAAGTATAAGCTACTAGACAAAAAAACAAACAACACCTTACTATAAGCTCCATCCCTAAGCTTATAGCTAGTAGCTAGTAGCTTATAAGCTATAAGCTTGGGGATGGAGCTTATAATAACCGCCACTTTTTTAGCCAATTTCTACTAGAAAAGCTTATAAGACCATAACTAGAAGTAAAAACAAACATACATTTGGGTTTTCTAATAACTTATAAGCTATCAGAAGTAGTATAACTGAAAAAACAAACAACACCTAACTCTACATAGACAATTCTTGTGTCCAAAAAACTGCATTTATAATGGGTTTGAACCACCAAGAATCAAAGTGAACCCTTAAGGAAGAAATTGGCAAGCCCTCCGAAACTATCTTTTTCATAATATACTATCTGTCCTCATATATCAAGTATTGCTTTCAAAATAAAATTAACACCAATGAATCAGCAAATTTATTACAGAAAGAAGTCAGAGACAGATGCACATAAGATCAATGGTGATCGGAAGTGTCAAAAATTTGTAAAAACAAATGAATTTCTTCAAACTATGGCTGTGCTTGTTTACCTGCAAAACATCTGGAAAACAAAGCTTTCCTCAGTTTTTTTCTTTTTTGGATGCTTGGTAACATCACTTAAAACTGGTCCCCACAAGAATCCTTTTTCAAAACTATGAAACCACGTCAGCTTTAAATCCGGTTTTGAATAACCCGGAATTCTTTGAAAACCATCTCTTTTGTCTATTTAGTGGTCCCTACTTTTTCTTTCTCCTCTTTCTCTCTCTCCAAAATTGCAGTCCCCACTTTTCTTCCCTATTATTCCTAGGAGCTAATCAAGCACCATCATGATAATTTTTGGAAATAAATTGCAAAATAAAATTTGGGTAAATTTATCCCAAGATTCTTTCCCCAATTTTACTGTGAAACAAGCACAACCTATCTTTCATGAAAAATGAAGAATCTGGCTGGACTAATACGAAAAACAAAGGAAATACAGTAATTAATATACATATCTTAAAAAAGATCAGGTAGAAAACTTAACTCGTGTGTTCGTCATCCACATTTTGATAGGATAAGAGAAAACAACAACTGATAAGAGAACGATGAGTTCATGATTCAATTAATAAATAAACCATTTCAACGGTGGGAAGCAAAGTCAAAGGGTTGGCAATACGTACAACTAGAGCTCTAAACTAATTATTTGTTAGTTCTGTTATACAGTTAACTCACCAAGAAATTCGTGGAATAAAATTCTAGCTGTTGGGATTATATTGTATGAACTCAGGAATATAACACACATATTACAGAAATAGAGAATGTACTAACTCAAACAGAAAACAAATAATATATATTAAATGAGTTCACAATTACAGTAACACTTACTACACAACTTGATGATTAAGGATATGAACAGAGGCTTGCCGAGGCAATATCCTTAAGACAATATTACGTCCCTGCTACTGGTACACATAGATACTAGACGATAGTCTCCCAAGATACAACTGTTTTACACTCTGCTAGACTGCACTGTAATAACAAAGTACTGGCGAACAAACAAGAAGAACACTTCGAATTCTATGGAGAGAGAGAGAGATAAGCAGACTTAGTTTGAATGAATTGTGTGCTTACTGGCTAGAACAACACTCAATTTATAGGCTAAGTTGTGCCTGTTCACAACAGACACACACCTGTTGGAAAACGTCTTTTCTCAACAGACACATCTTTTGGAGAAAAAATTTGCTCCTGGCAATCTTTGCTCCTTGCCTCCTTGCCCAATGGGCATAAGTCACGTCGCAAAGTTTTCCACATTATAGGGGAACACTCAACAGAAGTTGAGACGAAAAAAGAGATGGAATTGAAAACAAGAAAATAAGAAAAGAAAAGGAATTTGTTAAATCACTTCGTCTTCATATTGTTTGTATCTATATATCAATTGATAGTGATCAATTTCTGACAATAATTAGTGATGATGTTTTATAATTCGCAGATTCATATAATTTTCCATTCTCTCTCATACTCTTAACTACCAGCAATCTGATTTTTCACTTCTTTTACGATTTAGGGTGTGTTTGTTTGAAATGTTGAATACTGGTTGCTGAATGCTGGATGCTGAATGCTGGATACTGAATGCTGAAAAAGTTGTTTGTTTATCATTTTTCAAAACTTCTGTTTTACAATTGATTATTTTAAATTTGACAAATTTATCCTCTTTTATTCTAGTCTTTGGATGCATCTTAATGAAACTACAATTTTAAATTTGAAAAACATGAATCTGAAGTTCTTTGCGAAAAAATGACATCACGAAATAATAATTGAACATTTAAGAAATACTTATAGAAAATATGGTTAAAAAAAATCAAACAAAATAAAAACATATTAAAAAATCGAGACAATTAATTGCATTTATATACATCATTTTCATTTTTATAATAATTAAACCCAATGCATATGATATAACTAATGAATTATCATAGAAAGAACACATTGAATGGATCTTTCATGACTAATAACTATTATTGACTTATATACTACACATTCATCCACAATCTACAAACAGATAGGGCCTTATTTTATAAAGATCAATAAGTAGATTATGTATTTATGATTATATAATAAAATATAATATGTATTAATCAGTTAGCTTGGAAGGGTCAAGAGTGCAAGTCGGTTCCTCATGAGATTAGAGAAGAAGGAATCCTATGTGGACTTTGGACATACGTATAATGAAAGGTATTATACATGGGTATAATTGTCATAAAATTATAATAAGCATTAAGAAGATAAATTAAGCATGAGATTTGTGTTGGTTCAAAATGGCTGAAAAAGTCCATTATATTCTGAACACTGGTTCTAAACAAATAACATAAAAATCACTTTTCACTTATTACTAGCCTGGTCCACCACTTAGGGTGTGTTTGTTTAAAATGCTGGATGCTGGATGCTGGATGCTGGATGCTGGATGCTGGATGCTGGATGCTGGATGCTGAATGCTGAATGCTGGATGCTGAAAAAGTTGTTTGTTTATCATTTTTAAAAAGTTCTGTTTTGAATTTGTTTGTTTATGTATAATTGTGATTTTGACTATATTACCCTTTTTATGTTCCAACTGAATAAAAATAAGTAACTATATTCCATTTCTCTGGAGGCCAAGTTAACATATTGGTGTCCTCACTATAACCATGCCCGGATAATCCAACAATTTTTCTCCAGATACCATAATCAATTCTCAAATAATCGTAATAGTTTCTGAACGTCTTGTGTATATAATTCACCTTCCACTTCTCATTGAATTCTTTCTCAAGTCTTTTCCATGAATCTTTTGTCAGAGATACTCCTTTATGCCCTTCGGCAAGGACCTCTCTCAAACATAATTCAAGGAAGTGCTTCTTCTTTTCTGGCTGCTTGGAAAAACTAGCCCTATCCTCGTTAGAGTTAATTTCTTCATTTTGTGATTTTCTTTTCGGAACTCTCTTAGCCATACCTATTCAAAGTATATGTGGAATGTTAATTTTATGATAACTAATACATCTATACTGTACTAAGTTCAAATATCAATTTCGTCGACGACAACAAATACAAATATCTACACTATATTGTTGTAAATAAAATAAATTTAGAAACTTGTATGCACACTTTAGAAATAAGATTTGAGTCACTGTACATACATATTGCAACATGCAATTGTTTTTTTACTGAGTGGGGAACACCCAAGCAGCCCTGATTGATGCAAAAATAACACCATAATTGACAAAACAAAGGATTTTGAATAAGGGTGTGACTGACTGACTCCCCATCCTAATCAGGCTATCAATGGTAAGAATCTTACCATCTGCGACACACTACATAAAGGACACTACCTACGGTACTAAAAGGTAGGAGCAACGAGTAAATAGAATGATTGAGATCTAAACCAGATCCCATGAATGATATCTTATCTCTCAGCTGCTAAGTCTCCCAATCTACCCATGAGCAGCATGACTCGGAATGACCCTGTCTGGCAGTGTTCCAAATCTCAGCTAAGAATCAATACCCATAATCTCATGAATATAATACAGAAATAGGGGGCATTATGGAATGGGATTTAAGTTTGTTACAGAGGGCTGTAGTGAAAAGTAGCAAAGAGAGGAGATCACTATCAGTCATCAGTGGCCTTCTTTGTTCTGACACAATAGAGACAAGGTGGTAAACTACCCAGGTTCCAATATGCAATTGTTCAAGTTGTGACTATCATAGTAACTAGCAGTTCTGCAGTTGGTCTTTTTTAAAGATCATTCCCTGTTACTTTAGGAGATATCATGCAAACTACCCAGAGTGTTCGATATATTGCAGTAATAAATTACCAATTACCAATGACCAATGAAACATAGCTTAATTTAATTTGATGGATAATCCCAATCATCTGTTTTTCCCAGAAAAGCCGCTGAACATAAATTTTAAACAAGAGTTCTTTTGCTAGTTTTGAGCTACTCTTCGAAAACCAAGTTTTGGGCCAAACAAGATTCTGAATACAATAAGTACGCATAGTTGGTGTCACTCTAACTATGACTCTGAGATTGGCAAAAATCAGATGTGCAGTACTGGTCAACTATTTTTACTTGTTAGTGACATCTTAAGTTCTTCAATCATGAAGGAAAGAGAACTCAAGCCACATGTATAGAAAACGTGAATATAGTTCTGACATTGTTTGACCATAGATTAGATATCTTGTACAGTAACATACATCAAAAAACAACAACACAACTATGCTAACCACTAACCATTAAAATATAACAGAAACTATTAAAAACAGCTTACCAGGAGGAAGAAGCTTGGCCGGCCGCACAAGTTGTTTTTTTTTTTTTTTTTTTTGTTGAGAAGAAAGTGAAAGCCCTAGCAGTTAATACGACATAAAGGACATGAATGATAATAAAAAGGTTTTCACAAGGATAGAATTGTCTAAATAATACAACAAGCATTAAGAAGTTAAGTTAAGCGTGAGATTTTCGCTGGGCCAAAATCGCTGAAATATCCCAATTAGTTCTTAATGCTTGTTCTAAACAAACAACTTCAAAAATACTTATTTCTGAATTTTAACGTGGTCCACCATTTAAGAAGCGCTTAATGCTTAATGCTTAATGAAACAAACACTACCTTAAAAATCACTTATTGCTGAACACTTGTTGAAACAAACACTACCTTAGTTTTCCTTTTGCAATCTATTCTTCTTAGATGTAAGCTTATGGTCTACAACTCCAAAACACAATCAAGGAACAAATATGGAATAATTCAAAATAGTAGAAGTTAGTTAAAATGTTGTGAGCTTTAGAGATTAAGATTTGTGGATTTCAAAACCTGAATTTCTAATCTGTTTATAACCATATTAACAATTGAAAGGTCTGTACAGAATCCAAATAAATTTGTGACAACTTCGTCTTTATTAATTGATTGCTGATTTGGGAGATGAGTTCAGGAGATAAGAGACGAAGACGAAGAAGAAACAGAACAACTAATGTTATATCTTTTCTCTTTTAGATTCTCTGTTAATTTTTCTATTAGTTCTGTTAATAATAATCCACGTGTCAACCTAGAAGTGGACAATGATGCAAGGAACAAAACTTGCCATGAGCAAGTTTTTTCTCCATCTTTTGGCAGACTTAATGAAACGGGTTAGACCCATTCGACGAACTGTTTCAATTTGAACAGACACATTTGTTAGTGTAAAGATTTAATATGATCCAGTGAACCCATTCATAATTTAATTAAATAAAAGGTGGACCAAAAAGATAAGTTATCCTATCAACCACCACATAGCCCAAGCCCAAGCCCAAGCCCAAGCCCGAGCCGAGCCGGCCGGTCGGACAGACGGCGGCGACGTGCGTGTGTGTGGTGGACAACTAATTGCATAGCCTTGCCCTATCGCTCAAAAACTTGGTAACCCAAAGGGCTACACCCTTAGTGTTATAGTTTTGTATTTAAACATCTTTACTCACTTCCCACAACTCATGTGGGACTAAGTGTATAACACTTGTTCATTCAATGCTTGAAGAAACAGTCTGACAAGGTCTGTTAGACCTGTTTCTCCAACACTAGCAACCTACAAAACTCAGTGTAATACTATAAGCTAAGCTAGTCTTTAGTAATACTATAACAGAAGTAGACGCTTTCAGCCCCTCTGGAGACGCCGGGATCGACTCTTGCTTAAGCAAGCACTTCCATGGTTCTGAAATAGTGTACTTTTGAACGATGCTAGTCTTAAGAATATCTGCGAAGTATACGAGTGGTAACTGGTAATAACATAAAACACATTTTAAAATAAAAATATAATAAGCTTTGTATAATATACAGAATACAATATGCCTAAAGCGAGAGACATGACTTGGGAACATTACACGAAAGTAGATGGGAACCATAATGCCGTAACATGCAAGAATTGCGGAAGAATCTTTTTGGGGGGTGGAATTACTCGATTTAAATGCTATTTAGCTGGTGAAGATCCAAATGTGGAAATATGTGCTAAGGCAAGTGGGGCAACGATAGTGTTGAATTGTAGATCAACGTCTAACAATTCAAAAATAATCCTTGAATCCACAAGGTTAAATCTTGAAACATCAAGAACATACAGACAAATTTCAGGAAATTTATTGATAATAATCTGGTTTACATACAATTAAAGTGCCTTTATATAATAGACACTCTAGGTAGGACACTTGGCAGCCTCTTATAGGCTGCATTTATTATTTAAATACCTAATAAGTAGTTATAATAACCACCAATAACTGAAATCTGTCAGAAAATCTGACAACATTCTTCCTAATGCTTTGGTGTTTTCTTCTTATCTTCTCTTTCCATGTATGGCATGGCTAATTGTTCTACATTAGTCCCGCTAGCTTTAAAAGGACTCGTCCACGAGTCAATCAAAGGAAGAACACTCTCGTCACCGCCTTGGTAAACATAGAGGTCTTTGACTTTGAAGCTCTTAGAAATGGCAAACTCATCGGGGGGATCAACAACATAGGCATTGTCGTTGATCTTCTTAAGAATGCGAACATGACCAATCTTCTTAGCTTTGAGTTTGTTATATGTGCCAGTAGGAAACCTTTCCTTCCGAAGATGTATCATCACAAGATCGATCTCCTTCCTAAAATGATATCAACCTTTGATGATTATCTGCAGATTCTTTATACTTCGCATTGGCCTTCTCTAAATTCAGTTTCACCTCTTCATGAAGCTTTGCAATCTTGTCCACCATGTGATCAACAACGATACTTTGTCCTGGAAGCTTTGGTAAAGGTACCAAGCCAACAACATGTTAAGGAACAGTTGTATAAACTATCTGAAATGGTGATTTTCATGTGGAACGGTTGACTGCATTATTGTAAGTGAATTCAGCTTGAGCAAGTGCTTAATCCCACCGTTTGAGCTTCTCCCCTGAAATACATCTCAACAAATTACCCAAAGTTATGTTCACAATTCAGTCTGTCCATCAGTTTATGGATGACAAGTTGTATTGAATTTGAGACTAGTGTCTTCCACAAAGTCTGCCAGAAATGACTCAAAAACTTGCTATCCCGATCAGAAACAATAGACTTGGGAATACCATGTAGACGAACAATGTCTTTAAAAAACAAGTATGCAACATGGGAAGCATCTAAAGTCTTTTTGCAAGGAATAAAATGATCCATTTTAGAAAATCTATCGACCACCACATAAATAGAATCCATACCTTGTTGAGTTCTCGGAAGGCCAAGCACGAAGTCCATGGAAAGATCAATCCAAGGTGCATATGGAATACGAAGTGGAGTATAAAGTCCAGTGTTGTTGGAACTTCCTTTTTTAGTTTGGGAAGTGTAACACCGTGCAACAATCAATTCATATCCCGCTTCACTTGAGGCCAATGATATCGTTCCTCAACTAAAGCAATACTCTTGTCACTGCCCATATTTCCAATAAGACCACCACCATGCAAATCTTTAATGATGTGTTCGCGAAGAGAACTTCGTGGTATACACAGTCGGTTCCCTTTGAAAAGAAATCCTTCTTGAATATGAAATTCAACAATTCCAGATTCACCTTTACCGACCTTGGCCCAAATATCACCAAAATAGCTTCATCATCCTGGTAAATATCCTTTAGATAGTTGAAACCAACCACATCAGTTCGCATGGTAACCAACAAGGAAGCTCGACCACTAAGTGGATCTGCTACCTTATTTTGTTACCCAGACTTGTGCTTATAGTGAAAGTGAATCGCTCGATGTAATCAGACCATCTCTAGTGCATTCTATTAGAGTGAATATTGCTTTTGATGGTTTTCAAGGCTTGGTGATCTGTGAAAAAAATGAACTCTTGATGAATTAGGTAGTATTCCCAATGTCCGAGTGATCGGTACATGATAAGTCCTTAAAAGTGTAAATTTATCCCCCGAATAGTACCTTGTTTGCATAACACTTAGCTTATATTATTATGTTATATCTATTGATTAGTGCTTTCATGTAATTTGTATAGGTTTCATGAGCCGAAATACGAATATTGTGTTAAAGCCACCAAAAGGATACTATTTGCACAAGGAAGGAGAATTGATACTTGCACCCACAGAATTGCTGAGGCACCCTATGGACTGGTCCTATGGACTTGACTTTATGTCCAAGATGGGTGGCCCAAATTTCAGCCCAATCCGAGTTATAATGAAGCCCACAAGTCAGAAAATCTATTAAAGCATTTATTAAAGCCCAATCTTAAAAATGCTCTATATGAAGATCCAGAAGTCTGATTTGGGCCCATGAGCTGTCTATTTGAAGGTCTTGGTCCAAGCTACAACTTAGGCCTAAGAGAATTAGATTTTGTTGAAGCCTTGATGCTTCTAGAAGGCCTACAGCAGCAGCCACGAATTTGACCTAACTTGGTAGATTTTGTAAGCAAGTAATATGCTTTGTAATTTCTATATAAAGAGAAGTATTAGCTAGGGTTTAGGAGAGTTGATAATAAAAGTTCATGTTTTCATAAGAAAAGTTCTTCTTTGTATTGAACTGCATCTTTTTATTCTCAATATTATCCAATCATTTTTCCTTTATGATGTTGTGTTATTTATTTACTTATTTCATGGTGTCATTATCAAGGATGAGTAGCTAAATTCCCTTGAGGGGGAATGGTTGAAGCACTCTAGATAATGCAAAAGTATCATGTTTGTTCTTAATATTCATTGTGATTCAAAGTACTTAATTCTTGTTTACTTCTATTTCACGACATGAAGTAAGTATGATTATTTACATGTTATTGATATCCATGTTATTTAAATATTATTATTAAAGTATAGGGAGACCTAACTATAATGGTTGTATTAAGTAGTTTAATTTTTTCAGCATTTTTAAGGACTTGTAAGATATTTAATTTTTCGATCTACGAAGGGGTCGCGGTTATAATATTTTTAAAGTAGGTGATGTTAGGATTTATTAATTTGTGTGTTTGCGACGGATAGTAGAGAAAGGTTGTGGAGCTAGCCTTGAGTCTACTAAGGAACGACTCCTAAGGACGATTGAAACCCAAGGAGCGGTTTCCCCTTAGTCGACTTCAACTCGTCTTCTCCCCATTGTTGTGCGCTTGTTTGGCATTTTTATTTTTTAGCACAAAGTGGAAGGTAAGCATACTCCTAACCCTTATTGAATCCCCTGCAAGAGGAGTTTCTGTAATGATTAGCATGACCCTGAATGTTGCTTGATTTTAATTCAATTTTTACTTTTTGCTAAACCGGCACTGATGGCGGAACTGGCTTACGGAAAGTGAAACTTAATATCAATTGCTTGCAATATCCTACGCTTTAAAATTGAATCAACTAAAGCCATGCTATCACGATGTTCATTTCAGGCCTTGAGTAGATATTTCAACTAGTACCACGTGAACCATTCTTTGATTGGAGCACAAGCTAGGAATTGGGTCTGGAACCCTTACAGATTACGTCTGTAGAATTATTGTGGTTTTTAATTAAGGAACGTCGCTTATGCACGGAAAATGTCCCACACTGGTTATTCGTTACTTGACTCACAGAACATAGGGAGAATTCACAACGGAAGCTTAGGAAGAACTCACTGACTTGGGTGGACACAAAATCGAGTTAGTTTTGAGCCCCTGGTTAGATGCTTTTGAATGGTTAGGACTTCTATGGCATATGTAATGTGCATCATGCATGCGTCTTAGATCCGGTAAAATCTTGTCCAAACCTCTTCAAGTCTACACAAGGTGCACAATCACGGACCACACTCCTTCTGAGGAAGAGTTTAACGACTCAACCTCCATACCTTCTAATGAGGAAGAGTTCAACGACTCAACCTCACTTACTGAAGTAAATCCTGCACCTATTGCTCACGAAGCTACCCTTCGGGATTACTTTTCACCTTTGGCCACTGGGCTACCTACCTGCATAGTCTTGCCTGCGATAACTACAGATAGCTATGGCATTCACCCTCAGATTGTGGGCATGTTACCTAAGTTCCATGGACTTCCACGGGAAGATCCATATCAACACCTGAACAAGTTTCTGATCGTGCTTAATACTTTCAAGGAGAAACATTTGTCTGAAGAGGAAGTTAGCTTGAGATTGTTCCTTTTTTCTCTCGAGGATCGTGCATCTCACTGTTTACATAGCCTTCCTTCCAATTCTATTGACACCTGGCCTCAACCAAGCAAAAGGTTTTTGACCAAATTTTTTCTAATTACCAAAACCAATGATATTGTTGATGCCATCGGAAATTTCTTGCAGAAAGAGGGTGAGGTTTTCTTTGATGCATGGGAGAGGTATCAAGACCTATTTCTTTGGTGTCGACACCACAAAGTTGACGGCACAGAAAAAGTCAGAATCATGTATGGAGGCCTCAATTATACAACTAGAAACATGTTTGAAGGCATGAGCGGTGGCGATTTTCTTGATCTATCCACCGCCAAGGCTATTTCCTTCTTTGAACAACTAGCTAACAATAGCCAACAATGGGATTTACATGGACCATCCCCGAGAAACACTACCAGAGACACATACGATAAACCTAGAGGCATGTATGAGGTCAAACCTGACCCCGAGCTTAAAACCTTGCTCCATGGTTTAGTAAAAAAGGTAGAAGCACTTGAGGTTCCTTAAAACCAACATCATCGGTCATGAGTGCCTCCACTCTCCAATGTGATGTTTGTCACGACCCATCCCATATTGCCGAAGTTTGCCCTCTCCTTTCCACTTCACCAGAAACTGAGGAAGCCTGTGCATTCAATCACGCCGGGAAAACAAACTTCACCAAGGGCAATGCTACGTACCCATACATGGACCGTTCAAATCTGTCTTACACGAACAATAATGCTTACACGGTTCGACCTAGATTTAACAACTCCTATGGGCAACGCAACAATACAACCTATGTTGGAAACAATGACAGTATAAACAGGGTGACGGTCACCACTTATACGAACAATGCTCTTCGCATGAGTAATTCCAGGGACCCAGTTCCAACAAATCAACCTGCCCCTCAGAAGTTCTCCCTTGAGGATGTTCTTGTCCGTTTCATGCAACAAACGCAAATGTCCATTGAGATGAACGCCCAAGCTATACAACGAATAGAACAAAAACTTGACGAGAAGGGCAGATTTTTGGGACAACCAATCCCGAAACTCCAAGGGCAAGGAAGTTGGCTTAGTGATGGAAACTCCGTCTACTTCTACACCACTTACTAAAGTGAAAACAGACTCCACACTTAGGTCAGGAAAACAGGTTGACAATCAGATTAACTACAAACCGAATCCTAGCATTGTGACTTCGGTTACCACGACACTTGTTGCACCACCTAAAGGTCTGGCTAATAAGGCTACCACCTCTAACCCAAGAAAGCATACTCGTGAGATTGTGGATACTCCACAGACTTACAATCCACCTGTGCCTTACACCCAGAGACTCACAAGGTCTCTGAAGGAAGTACAAGCAGAGGAGGTACTTGACGTGTTCAAACACATAAACATACCTTTCCTCACGGCTATCAAACAAATACCTTCTTACGCTAAGGTCTTGATGGACTTGTGCATCGTAAAGAGGAAAACAAATGTGCCCAAAAACGCGTTTGTTGTGGAAGAATTCTCTGCACTTGTCCAATACAACGGTGTGGTAAAATACAAGGACCCTGGTAAACGGACCATATCCTACAAGCTTGGTGGAAAGTTCATGGGTAAAGCTTGTTAGACCTAGGAGCGAGTGTCAATCTCTTGCCTTACTCCCTATACACCAGTTTGGGTCTGAACCACATGAAACCCATGAGCTTATCTTTACAACTGTCCGACAGATCCTTGAAAGTACCTAGAGGAATAGTTGAGGATCTCTTAGTCAAAGTATTCGACTTTTACTATCCTATTGATTTTGTGGTGTTGGACACTGAACCTACTGCCGATGACTCGGTTCCCATCATCCTTAGCCGTCCGTTTTTTGCCACCTCTAATGCTCTTATAAACTGCCAGAATGGTTCTATGGTTCTCACTTTTGGCTCTATGACCGTTGAAGTAAATATTTTTAACCTTGGCCAACAACCCCCTGATCTTTCTCTATCTGAAGATGTGTGCCTTCTTGACTCTTTACTTTACGAGATGGTACATAATTGTTACCCTGAAGATCCGATTGTTCATTGCCTTGCAATGCATAATGTTGACTTTGTCATTGACCAATCTATTGCCCAAACCAATGCTCTTCTTGATTCTCTGCCTATCTTTGAACCTAAAGACCTTGAGGCCCTTGATTCGGTTCGTTGCATTGATATTGCCTGAAATAGTCCCAAGTCGAGACCATCACTCCACCTCCTGTTACTCTGAATCCTCTTCCTCCTGAGCTAAAATATGCCCATCTTGATTCGAACGGTAGTCATCCTGTTATCATTTCTCCATCTCTTACTACCGAACAAGAGTGTCAGCTTCTAAAAGTTATTCAAGAATATCGTTCTGATATTGCCTGGTTTATCCACAACATTAAAGGCATTAGCTCTTCTGTTTGCTCTCACCGTATTCATCTTGGGGACGATGCTAAAACTTCTTGTGAATCTCAGACACGTCTTAATCCTGCTATGAAAGAAGTTGTTCGAACTGAAATTCTTAAAAACTTAGATGCAGGTGTGATTTACCCCATTTCTGACAGTCCCTGGGTTAGTCCTATTCATGTGGTTCCTAAGAAGGCCGGTATGACTGTAGTTACCAATGATAAGAACAAACAAGTCGCTAATAGAGTTCCAAACAAGTGGCGTGTTTGTATCGGCTATAGAAAGCTTAATACAGTCACCCATATGGGTGCAAAAATTTGATCCACAAACTCGAGATATGTATATATTGATTGTACAGTTACAATAAAAGCCTTGTATAGACAGGGATAGGATGGGGGGGTATACAGTGAGACTGGACCTGATCGGGATCAGGCTGCCTACGTATCCAAGATGATGGACTTGGAATCAAGTCTCTGGTTCCACTAAGCTCTAATGGAGTTGCTCAGTGAAAGACTCGTAGTTCAGGAGGTTTAGAACTCCTGTATTTGTAGTAGGCCGGAGGAGGCTGGCTTAACCACCCTTCTGGTTTTGACTCCACGAACTCGGGTTGTTCAACTGTGAAGATGCTTTCCATGGAGATAGCTTGCATGCTGCCGAGCGGTTATCTCCTTGGTTTGAATCCCCTTTGACCAGGATGACTGCCACACGACATCCTCTGATAGGTCCTGGTTCAACCTGGGTTTCCTTTATCTTCTCCAGCGGACTAGAACCAAGGGTTCTGTTGGCCTGGAATCTCGCTGGACTTATCCAGTTGGTTGGGATTTGGATTGACCAAGCCTGAAAGCAAAGACTTGGGCTTGACTCCCGGTTAGCCTCTGGAATTCTTTTACTGTCTTTGGGGCGGGCATCTCCAGGACTGCCCGGATCTGATCTGGATTGGCTTCTATGCCCCGGTTAGTCATGAGAAAGCCAAGGAACTTGTCGGAAGAAAGACCAAAAGAATATTTGGCTGGATTCAGCTTCATGTTGTACCGCGTCAGGATGTCGAATGTCTGCTGCAAATCTCGCAAATGATTGTCTCTCTCCCTAGTTTTGACCACCATGTCGTCTATGTAGACTTCCATGGTCCGGCCTATGAGCTCATTGAAGATGGTGTTGAGCAGCTTCTGATATGTCGCTCCGACATTCTTCAGACCGAATGGCATCACCCGGTAGCAGTAAAGCCCCCGGTCGATGATGAATGCGGTGTGTTCCTGATCTTCTTCGTGAAGTGGAATCTGGTTGTAACCGGAGTAGGCGTCCATGAAGGACAATCTTTGATAGCCGGTGGTGGCGTCTACCATGTCTGTGATCCTAGGGAGTGGATATGGATGCACATGACATGCTTTGTTAAGATTAGTAAAATCGATGCAAACTCGAATCTTACCATTCTTCTTCGGGACGACCATGATGTTAGAAACCCAGGTAGGGTAGATGACCAGCTTGATGAAGTTGACTGAGAGTAGCCGATCGACTTCTTCGTTGACCGCCAGTTTCTGATCCGGTGCCATTCGCCTTGATTTCTGTTTGACCGGTTTGTACTGAGGATCGATGTCTAGCTTATGGCAGGCGACCGCAGGGTCTATTCCTGGCATCTCGTTGACACTCCACGCGAAGACGTTGTGATTCCGCCGGAGCAGAGTGATCATGGAATCCTTCTTTGCCTCTGGTAGACCGGAAGAGATGTAAGTTGTCTTGTGGGACTCCGATCCCACAATAACTTCCTCCAGCTCATCGACCGTTGGTAATATCCCGACTTTTGTGTCTGGCCTCCCCTTGGCAGACTTGCCGGGAGCTGTTTGCTATTGATGAGAGTCTGTCAGGAAGATAGTGTTCCCCTTGGTTTCGGAGATGGACTTTCCTTTGACAGCATCGAGATGGCACTTGAATGTCGTCCCTTCGTCTCCCTTGACTCTGCAGACTCCGTTGGGAGTCGGGAATTTGAGGCTCTGGTGGAAGGTGGACACTATGGCTTTCATCTGATGAATCTAGTCCTTTCCTAGAATAACGTTGTAGCAGGAGGGGGAGTCGACTAGCAAAAAGTCTATCCCGACGGTGTTGAATCCCACCGTGATTGGTAGGTGGACTCGCCCGGAGGACTGTGCTGGCTCCCCGTTGAATCCATAGATAGGAGTCTCATCAGATTCGATGAGACCCTTAGATAGCTCCATAGCTTTGTAGGCGCATGAGAACATAATATTGGAGGTGCTGCCGGCATCGACCATGACTCGCCGGACCCAGTAGACTCCAATCCATGCTGCGATGACCAGAGCATCATTGTGCGGATAATGCACGCCCCTCTCGTCTTCTTCGGTGAATGTCAAACTTCCTGGGACAATGGACTAAGTATTCGCCCCTTCGTTGAAGTTGAGCTGTCCAACTTCATGGACATGTCCTATCCACCGGAGCTTTTCCCGAGCACAATTCTTCCTTTCTGTCTTAGAAGAACCGGGTGTCTTTACATGGCAGACATATACAATTCGATCTCCAGTTTTCACCTGTTCAACTGCTCTGGTCTGTACTATGGCAGGGATGAGGCCGGCGTCGACCAGGCGCTGTATTTCATACTTCAATGACTTGCAGTTTTTCAGCTCGTGACTGTAATCGTTGTGATGATCACACTTCTTGGACTTATCTCTTCTGCCCTCCGGGTCTGCCGGAAAGGGGGCAGGTTTGTTGAGCAGCCCTCTGTTCTTGATCTTTTTGAATACTTCCTCGAGAGGGAATCTCAAGGGAGTGAACTCCCTTTCCTTGCGTTCGCCCCCGGTAGGTTTCTCTGACCGGCGGTCGGGTTGTCGGGCCGGCGCTTTCCCCTTCCTGTCCATGTTTCTGTCAGGGGCTTTTACTTCTTTGCGATCCCTGCCGGAGCTTTCTTCCTTTGCCTTCTACGGCTTCTCGGAGGTTTGGCCTCTGGCAAGTCTCTTTCTTCTGGCTTTCAGGTCGTCCTCCTCCTGAGTATACCTTTCCACTTTCTCGAGCAAGGCTGAAACAGAGGAGGGTGGCTTCCTTGCCAGTGACCGATACAATTCCTCATGGTTGTTATTCAAGGCATACTTGAAAGATTGAATAACGACGCTGTCAGATAGTAGGGATCGGAACCTCCGGGCAAAATTCCTGAGTGTTTCGCTCCAGTCCATCTGTAGGGAGAACAAGACTTCAGCTCCTTTCTTGGTCTTCACATTGAACCGATACTTCTCTTCGAACAACTCAACCAGTTTTACGAATGTGCGGACGGATGCGGGTGGCAGATTATGATACCACGTCTGTGCCATGCCTTTGAGTGAAGCAACAAACATTTTCGCTAGTAGCTTGTCGTCATGGTCCCAGATGGCCATGGTGCTTTTGTAGTTCATAACATGCTGAACCGGACAACCGTTTGTCTCGTTATACTGTTCGAAGGGCAGTTGCTTGAAGCTGGCTGGGACCATATGACTCCTGACATTTTCTACTAAAGGTGATACTGTTAACCTTGAAAAATTAAGCTTTCTGACTCGCTCCTCCCGGTTGGCTTTGTTGGATACAACAAGATCGATCATCTCTTGCATCTTGAGTTGATTCATCTGTTCCACATTTAGCTCTGGTTGTCTCTGATGAATGTGGACCCTTTGAGGGCTCTTTGTTCTCTGACTGTGGCGTGCCGGGGGTGTACTCTGGTGCCTCCTCCGGCGCAGTCTCCCTGGAGGAGTGGCTTCTTTGACAGATCTGCTGCGGGCAATCCTGCGGTCATCACGCGGCTATCACGCGGCCCGGGTGTTCTTGCGCGTCCGCGGTGATGTCTATGAACTGGAGAGATAGAGATCCTATCTCTCCCCAGTGCTAGCATGTCCCAGACAGGACGGGGACCATGGCTATGAGGGGTAAGACTCCGGTCGCTGCTTGACCGTGGCCTTATCTTCTTCTGAGGAGATGGACTCGAAGACAGGGCTGAAGATGGATGGCTATCTCCGGCCCTGGTTATCTTCTTTCTCCTTAATTCTGCATTTTCCCTGGTCAGTCGCTTGATGATTGCAGTTGGGGACTTGACCGCTGGTCCCTTTCCCTTCTGCTGCTCAGTATAACCTCCTCCCGTTGTCAGGGGAGAGATTCTCCGGACTCTTCTTGTAGCGGCTGCCCTGGAAGGTTCAGGATCTTGTGGAGCTGGTATCCTGGCGGTCCGGTTGATCGTATCAGGATCGCCAGGATTGTTAGTGATTTGCACCACTAAGTTTTCTGCCTCCGACTGTCCACTTTCAGAGTGTTACGAGCCCTGATCGTGGCCCTCACTCCTGAGAACTAATTCTTGATTCACAGGTTCTGTTGCTTCGAGAACCGGAGACAAAGGAGAAAGGTTCTCTGTTTGACTTTCAGTAACTTGACTCATTCCATTGTTGGAACAAGTTGGGCGTCTCTTACTTCCAGCCATTGCTGCAGTAACTCCGGTATGACTGGAATGAGATTCTTGCAAGGCTCAGGAACTGATGGGAGATTCAGCCCCATGGTGGGCGCCAAAGAGTGTGGGTGCAAAAATTTGATCCACAAACTGGAGATATGTATATATTGATCGTACAGTTACAATGAAAGCCTTGTATAGACATGGATATGATGGGGGGTATACAGTGAGACTGGACCTGATCGGGATCCAGCTGCCTACGTATCCAAGATGATGAACTTGGAATCAAGTCTCTGCTTCCACTAAGCTCTAATGGAGTTGCTCAGTGAAAGACTCGTAGTTCAGGAGGTTTAGAACTCCTGTATTTGTAGTAGGCCGGAGGTGGCTGGCTCAACCACCCCTCCGGTTTTGACTCCACGAACTTGGGTTGTTCAACTGTGAAGATGTTTTCCGTGGAGATAGCTTGCATACTGCCGAGCGGTTATCTCCTTGGTTTGAATCCCCTTTGACCAGGATGACTGCCACATGGCATCCTCTGATAGGTCCTGGTTCAACCTAGGTTTCCTTTATTTTCTCCAGCGGGTTAGAACCAAGGGTTCTGTTGGCCTGGAATCTTCCTGGACTTATCCAGTTGGTTGGGACTTGGATTGACCAAGCCTGAAAGCAAAGACTTGGGCTTGACTCCTCTATATATCAATATGAATGGACTGGTGTAATGGATTGAACTTAGTATCAAAAATGGAAAAATTAGCCTTGCTTGAGATGTCGGGTTTTTCACATTAGCACCTTCTCACTTTCTCGCAACATCCTACTATATCAGTTTAGATCTACAAAAGACAGTAATAGGTTGTAACTTGGCTTAGGACAGGGCTAGAAATGGAAAAAGTTTTTGTGAAATATTTTTGGAACATTCGGGCCTTCAACACTTGTGATTTGTAATAACAATATTTGGAGAAATTTTTGAAAATTTTCTTTTGGGAAAATTTGTAATAACTTGGCTTAAGACAGTAATTGGCCCTGTTTACTTGTGGAAAACTTTTCCAGTTTTCTGGAAAACTATCTCTAAAGAAAACAAAAATCGGAAAACGTGTTTATTTGCGTTGTTTTCTCTAATTTGGAAAACAGTTTTCTAGTTTTCTAGTTTTCTAAAATTTTCTGTTTTCTGATTTAAGTTTAAAATTGGAAAACACCTATTTAGAGTTTTCTTTGGAAAACGTCGGGTTGCAGCAAAACATAGAAAAAAAAAAAAAAAAAAATGGAAAGAAAACATCGATCTCTTCTTCTTTCTCGCGATCTCTTCTTCTTCTCTCTTGTAACAGATCTATAGTAACAGATCTATATTGAGTTGTTCGAGATCTGGAATCACCTTCTTCTACAATCTTCAAGGTGAGATTTCGATCGGTAATCAATCTCTTTTTTTGTTTTCTTCTTATTCAATCTTCAATCGATCTCTCTTCAAATTGAAATATGATAAAATGTTACTATAGATTGTTTTGGGCAAATGCAAAATTGCATCTTGATGTGGGTTGGAATAATTGATTTGAATATATCTCTAGATACTGTTTTAATTTTTTTTTTTTTTTGTTTTTTGACCATTGAGCTGAAGATGATAGATGGGTTTGATAGATGGATTTGATTGCTACTTAGAATTCTTAGGTATTTCTGGGTTTTTTTTAAAATTCTGGACTATTGGTGTGAAAAAGGGCATAGAATTTCATCTGAAAATGTTTTGAGCCGAAATTGGTCTCTTTGGATTCTACTCTGCTTTAACTGTGTTAGGAGGTATAGCAGTTTCTGCCTTTTTCCAGACTCAATTTGAGTCGTCGCGCTGATCAGTATTGCAGTGATGTTTCTGCAGTCCTTAGTAAAATGAGCATAGAAAATTATTTACTGACCCTTTCTAGATGATTCCAAATCCTGGAGATAGTAGATACATGGATGATTAATTAGTATGTTTTGGGTTTTTCCTTATTCTTACACTTGATGGGGTGAAACAGCCTCGCAAGTCTGACAATGCTTTGTGACTGTATTTCTGAACGTATAGTCGCAGTTTGTAGTGTTTTTCTGAAACTTAGGATGTTTTGTTTCAGCTTTATGATGTTGATCTATAATACCTATCATCATAGATGTTTCATATTTTTATTACTTGATAGATATGAGAACACTTTTGTTATGAAAAGCTAGTTTGCGACAGTTTTGTTACATGTGGATAGTGACTTCATGTTGTTGAATTATGGGCGACATGATGTTTGAAATAAAGGGCGGTTGATGCCTAATAGGAATATTGCTGAGATGCAAATGTTTTAGTGCAGGTTATGAGTAAGGGACAGAGGTCCATTTGTGGTAGAAACAAAGGAAGCTCTGTCCGATTTTTGGTAGAATAGATTATGTATTATATATGAATATGGATTGCAGTATGCCAGAGTAGTCCTTGATGTAAGAACTTCACCCTCTTTATTTTTGTTTCACTTCATATCTAATACTGTTGACCTGGTTACTATTTGTTTGGTAATCAGTTGCACACCTTTTCAATGTTCACAAGCATATACACTCATGTCTGTATACATGTGCCAACGTCGGGATTTACCACATTCAGACTAATATCATCATTTGCATTGTAGTGTGCAACAGCAGATCCTGATGGTCGTAAGAGAGCCCTTGTAATTGGAGGAGGAATAGCTAACTTCACCGATGTTGCTGCTACTTTTAGTGGCATTATTCGAGCATTGAGAGAGAAGGTGAGCGTAAGATGTTTGGATACATTAGGTCATTGATTATAAACTACAAATAATTATATAAATTCTGAGTATTGTATTTGGTCAAAAGGAGTCAAAGCTCAAAGCGGCGAGGATGCACATCTATGTAAGAAGAGGAGGTCCAAATTATCAAAGGGGTCTTGCAAAAATGCGGGATCTCGGAGAGGAAATTGGCATTCCCCTTGAGGTAAGAAATAACACCAGAAATTAATAAAGGTCTTTTATGTTGAGATAGTTGGTAAACATTTAATACTGATACATTACATTGACGAGGAAGCTTGTTCTGGATGACAATTAAAACAAAAGAGGGGATACATACGGTCTGGTACTTGCCGGGTGGTATTTATTGATACAGCAGGCAAATACTGAACTGCAATGCAATTCCAATTGCTACCACCTCACATTTATGTGAGTTATAGTTTAGAATTGAGGGTTTGCTCATGTTTTCATTTGCAGGTTTATGGTCTTGAAGCAACAATGACAGGCATATGCAAACAAGCAATCGAGTGCATAACTGCAGCAGCATGAAAGTTTCAAGATTAGACAATCTGTCTCATTTCCAGTTTCATTCTATTTTTTGGTTCTATAGTATCTATCGTTGTTGCATTTTTCATGTAGTTGGTGACTTTTGGCACTTATTATTGTATTAGTTTCTGTAAGCTACTGATAGTTTTTGGTGTAGTAAAGTTCAGAGCTTGTTCATTATTGCGTTAGCTAGTAACTGTGATTAGTGTGCCCTAAATATATCACCAGAAGCAACTTACAAGAGTATCTGGGTATAGTTTGCAACACTTGTTTAGATTACGCAAATGACTTTCTTTCTCCTATATGTCTGAAATCTAAATTTTCAAACAGAAGGACCCTATTGTTTATACAGTGGACTACAGAGATATGCACCAAAACCATTGTTTGAGAATACAACTGCAAATCAGTAGTTGATTCCTAAAACCATGTTTCATTTCCTAACCCTTTTAACTTTTTTTTAAAAAAAAAAAGCAATGCAAAATCCGGAGTACTACATTTCATCTACATTGCGTCTTTGTGTGTACTGTATATATGTAAACATGGATAATATAATGTGAGAAATAAGTACATCAAAAAGTGTACAGTAGCTACAGAAAGGCAGGATGAAAGAAATCAAGAATGCAGCAAATATGGACAGCAGATTCTTACATGTCATGAAAGGAGGTTGATCACTGGGTCGGTGATGGAGAAAATCAAGGCTGGAATTTAAAGAACAGAGATAGAGTGTATGATTGGGAAGTAGCTCAACTTGAAAGAATTAATTTGAAGTTGGGACAAATGACACCAACAGATGAAGTGGACAATGAGATGGACTTTGTCGAGTGGAGGTAACTTCACTGTTGCATCATTTTACAAAAGCTTGATAGACTTCAATGGTACACATGAGTTTCCAAGCAAACTAGCATGGGATATTGATCTTCCATATCGGGTAAAAAGTTGTTAAAAAAAATAGAAAACAGAAAACAGTTTTCTAATTTTTAAAATCAAGTGAACACGTTTTCTAATTTTCCAAAATTTTCATTAGAAAAAGAAAACTAGAGATAGAAAAGAAAAATGGAAATGGAAAACTGAAAACAGTTTTCCCCAAGTAAACAGGCCCAATGTTTCTCATCTTCTTTGGGAAAATTCAATGAAACTCTAGCCAATATTTTTTTGAATCTTCCTTTTTTTTTTGAATTTGAAATGGTTTTGGAAGATTCTGGCTTTTTCAGGAATTTCTTTAAACTTTTTGATTTTCAATATTTGGTTCATCTCACTAATTTGGAGATTTCTTTGTATTTCTCCTTTCTTCTTGTAAGCACATAAACAATCATCCTCACGTTCCCAAAACAATGGGTAAAAGACTTAAACATTCTAAGGGTAATTACTCCTACAATGAAGTTGGCTAACGATAATAGGATAAGTAACAAGAAAGGCTCAGAATGGTCAACCTAAGGGATAAAGTATCATCAGGGTAGGCTAAGGTAAACAGAGTTTAACAAAATGTCTTTGTATCATTTCTAAATATTGATATGGTGATCATATCTTGAATAAGCTACAAGACCCAAGTTTATATTACACCCACTTGATGTCATCTCAAGGCTAACTATAAAAATGAATATGAGACTAAAAACAGATAAAACTGAGAGGTTGAGTATTTTGACTCCAGATGTACGTAATAACTCTCCAAGAAAAGGACGGGTTTCAAAAGCTCACTAGGTTAAGTCTCCACACTTATTCCTCAAGTTTCTCTAGGTGTAGTTGTATTTGCACACGTAATCTGTAATAAATGCAAGTGAATGCCATGCTTTTGCTCATGCAAATGTAGTATAAGACTCAACTACTTGGTGAAGCAATAAATGTCCTTAAACGATAACATTCGACCATTATATTCATCATTGATGGTGTACTTATCCTAAGTTTTGAAAAAGTCTTTGTAACAAAGATATTTTTTATATTTTGTCAATTTTTTTTGAATTTTTACACAAGTATGGATAAAGAAGTTTGAAAATCGTTTGCAAAAAGGATTGTAATACTTCCTCACCCCCAAACAGAAAGATTTCTTTGTCCTCAAGGCTTAAACTAAGAATAGGAAAGAGAGAAATAAAGATATTACCATGAATGTACTAAAAATTCAAACCGCTTTATAAATTCCTGCCAAACAAATTTATCTCCACATACATAGAGATTACAAGGAATTCCATACTAGACATAACTGAAATAAAATATGCTGAAATAAAAGACTGACTCAACAGAAAGGGAAAATCCTACTTTACACAATTGGTTTCCAAACTTGACTTTTAGGAAGGCCATCCAACCTATCACGCCAATCAACTAACACATCCTTTATCACATGCCAAGGACCCTCACCCTTATTCATAAACTCATCATCTCTATGCAAGATAGGATAATCAACATACTCAGAATCAAGAACCCAAGTGAATAGGCGGCTTCTCCTAATGTAACGATGAGTTGGATCCAAAGGTATAAGGTGAGTCCAATCATTGTACCTTCCCCTCCAGTCAGGATAGCTATTAATGATAATCTTACAAATTGCAGCAGGGAAAACAAGCTTATCCTGACCGAACTGGAATACATTCCGGATACCATCTAAAACCCAGGTGGATATGTCAAGAGCATAAAAATCATTGACAATACCATATACTACATGCATACTAACATCATTGACATAATCCAACCTTTCAGCACCTAACAAATTCCGCATAACCCATAAAGCAACAATAGCCACATTAGCAGGAAGACAAGTAGTAGGTGCAACGCTAGGGTAATCATCAGGAGAAAAGGAAAAGGTACACGGGCCAAAGTGATTGAGGTAAAAATCCAAGACATCAACACGATTATCACGAACATAATTATCATAAGGCACAACCGGTTGGAAAACAAAAGGATTACCCATGGCAAGGGAGTCAGATACAGCATTAAAAACTACCAGGGACCCATGCAAGTGAACTTGGAAACCATCACAGGGAAGAGCATCGACAAAGGGTAACATGAGGTAAAAATCTCTTACCATGGAAGGGGAATAAACAACAGTAGAATCATAAAGAAAACCTTTCCAACCCTTGTCAAAAATCCCATCCCGAAAAGAAGCTCCATAAAGACTCTCCATAATTCCAGAAAAATCCATCTCCATGCCACTAGGCATCCACAACTCATTCTGAACATCAGCCATTGCAAAAGAAAAAGAAAAATACCAAAAACCAACACAAAAATCGAGAAAAACTGCATAGAAACCAAAGCAAAAATGCTGCCAGACCAGAACTCGACTCGAGATCAGGTTTGCCTTGCTGGAACTCGACTCGAGATTGAGCGGTTTCCAAAAAATAAAAAAGTTTTCTGATTGAAAAGTGACGGTCTCCTAAATGTTGTTTGGTATTTATAGGCAAGAATAAAAGAGGTGGAGCCCAAATAGGACTCAAAAAATTGCCTATTTTCTTAGGGTTTCCAAAAATCAAACCCTAATCCTTTTTCATTTAAAATATTTGGACTTAGGTCCCTAGGACTAGAAAATTTTGAAAATAATTCCACAAGTCCAGATTTTTTGCAATGAAGCCCAAGAATTGCTAAAAGTTCCAGAAAATGACACAAGTTTGGAAAATTTAAAATTTCATCCATTTCATTAATATTTTGAAATAAAGTACAAGAATTGAAATTTAAATACAAAAGTGCAAAGACTAAAATAAACAAAATACATAAAATAAAAATTACAATGGCTGACAACTCAAAACTCTCAACCACGTCGCCGACGAGGATGCGCCTGGCCTTCGTCCAAACAACGCTAGATGTCCTCAACTGCATCCATAATCTCTCCCCTACCCCTCTAGAGAAGGTGGAATCGCTCCTCGTTGGTATGGATCTGCTCAAAAGCCCGCTGGTCGCCGGGCCTGTAGTGAATGGGTGCGCCTCCTCCTGAGGGTCCCATAACGACTGTCGACAGGCAAACAGTCTAGGGTTGGAGACCTCGAGACGGACGACCGACTCCAGAGAAAGTGCAGAAGGAAGAGGCGCCTCCTAATAGCGCAAAATACTCATCCCCAAGCAGGGAAAAGGCGTAAAAGTGGCATGGGCGCTGGTGATGGTATGGAACAGGCGACGAACCATGCAGTAACCATGGAGGTCCTCCTGGAGAAGCCGTAGGATGTGAATACCCTCGGAAAACAACTCGCTCATCCTTGTCGTCCCAAGGACATTGGTGGTCAGCCAGTGAGCCACCAAACCTTGTTTGACTCGGAGCGATCGAGATATGGCTGCTATACCGGTGAGCCGCCTGGTCATCGACTAGAACAGCCTCGATGACGTCAGGGGTCACCAGTGCAGCCTCTTGCTGGAGAGGAGCCTCGTCAAGCTCAAGCGCCGTAACTATGGAGACAGTCTCAGGCGTGAGCAGAAAACGATGGGCAGGATCCCAATTGACGAAAATGCGCTCATCGTTCAACTCCATTGACTCGTAAAAACGACGAACCATTTGAGGGTCAAATGGCTCGTAATCAGAGCCAAGGAGCACATCCCAACCTCAGGCAAAAATTCTCTCCACAAACCCACTCCCAAAACGATTATCATCAAAGAGACGCGAATAATCGCGTTATCGAACAACAACTCTAGATCTAACTCTAGGAGGCATGATTCTTACGGATTTTGGCATAGAAATGAAGAGAATCGAATGAGGAACAAAACCTAACAAAAATTATCAAAATCAGGCCACAGATGAGGGAGATTCGAAGAGAGAGAAACTGGATCTGGTTGGATGTCGAGTCGAGATTAGAATGGCTTGGAAGGAACTCGACTCGAGTTCTGAAGGGGATAAAAACTTTTGTTGACTTAAGTTGACCTGGTTTTGACCAAGAGAATGACTTGACTGTGACTTTTCTAAAGATACCCGTGGGTATATATAAACCAGTAACTTCCCCGATACGCATCCCCCCACTACTAGAATAAGTAGACATGACGGTTCTACCCCCAGAATGTGTAAAGGCACGAAATAATTCAAATTTAATTTTGAAAATTCCGTGATAATGTATAAATATATTCTAGCGAATATAAGTACCATTAAGATGTCAAATAAATCCCAAAAATCAAGCAATAATTATTAAAATCCCAAAGGTTGAAATAAATTCAAATTTATAACCGTAATAATTATTTAACCAAACAAACCGCAACAAAGAGTGGTGGGCCGTGCCCACCCCCAAACAGAATTAGCACACAGATTCAAAAGAGAAAGTTTATCAGCCAAAAAACCACTAAACCCGGCAACAAAATAAAGAGCAGTAAAGCACGGTCGGGTTTAGAAGATACACATGGCTGCCTCCTAAGAGTGTTAAGTTTAACATCTTCAGCCAGACAGGCGGACAACCAAGATTCACTTTCTAGATAAACGCTACTCTAAACAAATATACAAGAAAGATAAAACGCTAGAGTGGATTCGCGGAATCCTGATGTCTAAGATAGAACAAAGAGTCTCTTAAATTCAAATACTCGAGACTTAAAAGAAGATGCCTATGGGAGTTTTAAAAGTTGAGCTTTGTCATTGCCCAGAAGGCTCGGTGCTCAAGCTCTACAGGTAGGTGACAGGGTTTTCCAAATACAAGACGAAAGGGAGACATGCCTATGGGAGTTTTAAAAGCAGTACAATAGGCCCATAATGTATCACTGACTCTACGAGACCAATCAACCTTTTCAGGGTCAATTATTTTTTGCAAAATATTTTTAATCTCTTTATTAGAAACCTCAGCTTGGACATTGGTTTGTGGATGATACGCAAGGGCCACTTTGTGAGTTATTCCATACTTTTGGACAAGTTTTTGAAATTTTTTATTGTAGAAATTGCTCCCCCCATCACTAATGATTGCACGGGGAGCGCCAAATCGGGCAAATATGTACTCTTTGAGAAAATTTACTACAGTTTCTTGGTCGTTGTGCCTTGTAGGAATGGCCTCGGTCAATTTAGAAACATAGTCTACTACAACCAGAATGTACAAAAAACCATGACAACCAGGAAAATGACCCATGAAATCAATGCCCCAAACATGAAAAACTTCTACAGGAAGAACTCGCTGTAAGGGCATCATGTGTCACCTAGTGATTTTCCCTAGTTGTTGACAACTAGTGCAGACTGTACAATGCATGTGGGCATCCTTAAAGAGAGTTGGGCAATAAAAATTACACTGCAATATTTTAGCAGCTGTCTTCTTGGCACTAAAGTGTCCTCCATAAACATGCTCATGATAGAACTTAAGGACCTCTTGTTGCTCCCAGTCGGGAATACAACGACGAATGATCTGGTCAGGATAAAACTTAAAAAGGTAAGGGTCATCCCAGAAATAATGCTTGGCATTAGCAAGGAATTTGGATCTATCTTGCTTGTTCCAATGACTTGGGAACTTGTTGCTAGCCAAGTAATTAACTATATCTGCGAACCATGGAGCATTCGATATTGCAAAAAAAAAACTCATCAGGAAAGTTCTCAGAAATGACACTAGAATCCTTAGGACGGTCGAGTCTAGACAAGTGGTCGGCCACTACATTTTCGGTCCCTTTTTTATCTCTAATTTCAATGTCAAATTCTTGAAGCAATAAAATCCAATGAATAAGGCGTTGTTTAGTTTCCTTCTTGGAGAGGAGGAACCTAAGTGCAGCATGATCCGTGAAGATGACAGTACGGGTACAAAGGTAGGAACGATACTTAGCAAGAGCATATACTATGGCTAACAATTCTTTCTCAGTCGTAGTATAATTACGTCGAGTATCATTGAGAGTCTTGCTAGCATAATATATGACATGGGGCTTACCATCTAGACGTTGACCTAAAACATCCCCAACAGCAAAGTCTGATGTATCGCACATAAGCTCAAAGGGTTTACTCCAATCAGGCGGCCTACTGATGGGTGCAGTCGTGAGGGCGGTCTTAAGATTTTCAAAAGCAGTCTTGCATTCTTTTTGAAATCAAAAAGTGCATCCTTAAGCAATAAATTGGTTAAGGGGCGAGCTATCTTAGAAACGTTTTGGATAAAACGTCGATAGAATCCCGCATGGCCCAGAAAGGCTCGAATATCCCTAATAGACTTAGGAATAGGCAAGGATGAAACTGAGAAACTACAAATAGTGCTAATGTGATAGTTGAATATTCAAACAGATCAAACAATATGCAGAAAGTAAATAAAGAACACACGATATTTTTAACGTGGTAAAACCCAAATTGGGAAACGTCCACGGTTGTCCTCGCGACAACAAATAAATCCACTAGATGAAAAGAGATGTACAAACCTATCAACTACCTGCAATCACTGCGAGTTGACACTCCTGGTTATCTCTAACACCTTGACTTCACCAGAGCACCTTGATGTACGCACAAGACACTCGATTTCTTGATGAACACACAAGAAGACTCGAAGCCGAACTATGAAACAAGCTTACACCAGAGTTCCTGATGAACACACAAGGATACTCGACTTCTTGATGAACACACAAGAAGACTCGAAGCTAAATCACTATTCAATAATGAAGAAGAAGATGAATAGGTAAGAAAGAAGAAGAAGATGAACAGGGAAGAAGAAGCTGAGTTCAATCACCAAAACAACCTAAACAAACTCCAAAACAAGATCAATTGGACGGCCAAAGAACTAACTTGTTCTTTGGAAGAGAAACCCTATTTATACTTAGGGTTGGAAACCAAGGAAAATGGGCCGAAATAGTGAAAACCACTTTGGACGTACGTACGTCGATATGACGTTCGTACGTCTCCATACGAAAATAAGCCTGCTGTCTACTTGGACGTACGAACGTCCTGTAAAGGTACGTACGTCCAGAACACAAACTTCTCTGCTGCCTAACCATACGTACGAACGTCCTTAAGAGGTACGTACGTCCTGAAACAAACTCCATACTTGTGACACACGACGCGAAGACAAGGACACGGGACGACGCGCGTACAACCAGGTTTTCTTAACAATGAACTCAAGGCGAAATAACCAAGGACACTTTGTCACAAAATTGATGTCAAACAAACTTAGTGCCGGTTTCAATCTCCCCCTTTGACATTGATTTTGTGACAAAAACCTATGACTCTAATAGCATTTATAAAACGTGCTTACAAACCCAAACCCTGGCATTTATAATACATGCCTACAAAAACACTCAAAGTAGAACACATACCAAGTCACCAATTCTTGACTTCCAGCTTGAGCAATACACTTTAATCATCAGAGACCGAACGGAAGCAACAAGAAATTCTGAAACAATCAAATAGCCAACAGAAGTTCCTCGAACAACTCCCCCATACTTCATGAACTCCAAGGTTTAATACTCGAGGTTACCCAAAACTGTACATACACTTAGTGATCATCATCACTTTCACTCCATCATATATGTTCACTCCCCCATACATGTAGTATACCTGAAACATGACCCAAAACTGTACAACCTCTAAACATCAACACGTTCACTCCCCCATATGTGTAGCATACCTGAAACATAACCCAAAAATACACTAACAAGGAAAAAGACGGTGTTAGTATTAGAGTCATAAATCTCCCCCTTTTTGTCACAAATGAAGCAAGGTAACAAAAGAAAGAGAAAAGATAAATACCAAACCATAACAAATAAGATTAAAGAAGAAAAGTAAGAGAGCAATCATGTTAACAACAAAAAGGATATGCAACGGAAGTCATAAAATAAACACTTGTTAACACGATGTCAATACAAAAAATTCTCCCCCTAAACAAAATCTTCACCTAAATGCAATGCATATGAGAAAGATGCACCTAGAACAAATAAACCAAATAAGGATATTTGAAACACACAAAGAACCAAGCATACAAGGGTAGAAGAGAGTAAAGAGAAAACCATACCATAGATCTGGAATCCATGACACACAAAACTAAAAGACATGAGAGAGATCTAGGCATATTAATGAAGAAGAAAGAGTACCAACACAGACACAAGACACTGAATACTTATATAGGTAACAGAGGGAAGAAAAGAAAACATAACATGAATCCCTGATAGAAACCAAGAGAATCCTATACATAGAAGAAAGAGTCAGGACACCAACAATCGGAACAAATGATTCACTAGAATATCACTTTAAACAACCGACCATAACCACCTGAGATAGATTCCAGAGAAACGACTTCATAGTAGCAAGATATCTAGAGAAAAAGAGCAAACAAACAAAAAGGAAGAAATACCATACCTGATGAAATTGGGAAGGTACAATAAAGACCAAGAACCAAATAGTCAAACCTGGGAGAAATATGCATGAAAAGAGGATGCGAAAAGAGAAAGAAGAAGAGATAGACAATATTTAGTAGGAGATATGAAAGAGAATAGGGAAACCATGCATATTAGACACATCCAACAATATCCCATGACAAAACTACAGGAATATGAGTATCTGCAGAAAAAGATACGTAAAGTATAAGAAAATCCATTGAGAATCCATGGGGAAATCCAATCTGTACATGTTCCTGAAACAACTCATCCAACCACAAAAAAAAATTAGAGAATCTTATAAACAAGGATAAGAAAATATTATCCCAAACACAATGGAATAGAGACATAAAAGGAATAAACCTGTAAGCCCACCCCTAGTGAAACCCAAAAATTAGTTCAACATATGCCAAACAAGATAGACAATCATCAAGCTCAAAAAAAACTTTAACTGAAGAATGAGGAAGGATTATCGATGTCACCAAGTCACAAAGCAACAATCCAACTTCAGAGTAAATTTCCTGCCAGAACACTAAGACTCCGATGACATGCCATACATTGTCAGAAAGATTAGAGAGTCAATAGAAGAGAATTGCTAACAATAGATGACCAAACTGAGCATATGCATCCCAAAGTAGAACAGTGGTAGCCCAAAACCATTGCATGAGGATTATTGCAGAAGACTACCAAGAACACATCTAATCAAACCTATTGCAGGAAAAATAGGATCAACCAGGCACAAGAAGCAACAATAAGAGGATAGACAAGTCTCATAAGCATTTAATCAAACACCAGCTAGCCAACAAGGTAATTCAAGAATATTAGCCCAACATAGAAAAGTATGATGAGAACCTATGAGAAAACATGAATCAATATAAATCATGACAACCGAATACACCAATAACATGATTTCATCACCAAAATATGCTTATGCATACCTTGTAGCCTTCTTAAAACAAATTGAGAACTATTACCTTGAGAAATCACATCAAACACATGTGATCCAATGACAAAAATAGAAAGCATGAAGTGTAAAACCAAATAATACTAACAATCTGACCTTAGTATGTCAATGAAACACCGAATTGTCCATGAACAAGAATCCGAAGAAATGGCGCCTCTACTCCTTTGAGCACGAGGAGGACGTGTGCCCGATGACGAAGCACCCTTGGAACTGGGTGTTTCTTTGGTGGGAGTAGTCCGAGCTCGCTGAGGAGGCATGTCCTGCACACACAACATTATAAACACCACACAAGTAAGTAAAACCAAGAAAAACCTTAGGAAACTCCATTCAGGCAGTTCACCAAACACTTGGTGAGCAATACAGAACATATAGATAAAAACACTACATGAGCATACCAAAATGATACTAAACATGTCCAAGAAACTCCACAACCATTAATAATCATAAGAAATTCCAAAATTATCTAGACAACAAGTATATATCCAATGGTATGAACCCAACATGATCATGGTAAACAAACTCTTAATCCAAAGCATAACAGACAAATAATAATGCAGCATCAAGATAAAATGAAAAAAACCTTGCTGCCTGAACATGCGGACGAACGTAATAACACCGTTCGTACGTTCCTCCAAAAAAAAATCTGCCTCCACAAACATTCGAACGTGCTAATAACGTTCGTACTCCTTTTTTTTTTTTTTTTTTTTTTAACAATAGAGTACTAACCTTAATAACAGAAAAACAAACCGAATAACTAACAACACAAACCATAATAAGAAGATAAAAGGAAAAGAACCGATGGACCATAAAAGTGAAGAGGAATACATCAAGAACTTCCAAAACAGTAGCCAATCCCAATTCGTACAAAAATAAGAGGCAATATATGGGAATAAACAAAAGATTGAACAAATAAGAGAATTGAAGTGCATCATAAACTAAACCTCGGTGTGTGTAGATGTAATGCAATGCATAAAGAGAGAGAAAGTTCACCACTAGAACACACCCTTTGAAGACCTAGAATATAGAACCATCAACAAGAGACATACGATTAGATTAGTAAGTGAGCATAGAAGAAACAAACTTCAACCCCCTTTGAAACAAACGTTATGAGTAGAAGGCAAACGAATATAAATATGATATTTCAAGTGAAAACCAAGACATTAAAAAGGCAAAGGAATATAAACTTTGTATGCCTTACATAAAAAAAACAATGAATATGCGCTTGGATTTTTATTTTGCCGCATGTAGTGGAGTTTAGTCTACATCACTCTAATGTCATTCCCGCGTGGGAGGGATTTTTGCCTCCATCTTTTCAAATACACGAGGGTAGGGTGTAGCCTACATCTTTTTGACAAACACAAACTCAAGAAGTGCAATACCATGATAACGTGCAACACAAGAACTAACATCTCTTGAGTGCATCCGTCAGAGCATGACCCTCACAACCCCAACGGGTTCTTAGCCAACTGATATTGCTTTAAAGACAATCAAATGGCTGGGGATAAAGTGAGTCATTGACCACTAACAAGAGTTGTAAGAGGAAGATAAGAATACTCAATAACACAAACAACAAGATGAACACTGACCAAAACAAAGGAGAGATAGCTCAAGATAACATAAATACTCGAGAGATAGAGAAGTTCTATGAGTTCAAAGAATATGTAAGTGGTTTCCAAAAACTCCCATTATGCAAGCATGTCGTGCACTGTGCAAACAAGCGAGGAAAAATGCATGATACATACCAAAACATACTTAAGAGTTCAAAAAGAGAAAACACCCAAACATATTGCAACTTATTTAAGACAATCGAATTAAACCAATGTCTCAGAAAAGATGTAACCAACAACACATACATGGAATAAATAAAGAAAAATAGAAGGAATAACCAACAATGTATTCAGACATGCAACATGATCTGCAAGCTAAAGAAACAAAGCATAAAAAGTAGAAACACCAAACAAATAGCCTATGTGGTTAGAGAAATATGCAATTCAAATAACACAAGGCTAGAAACAAACCACATCATCCCAAATATGGGACACCACCAGACCTTTGCAAGTCCAGAAAAACCTTCAACTTATCCTTTCTTACCCATACATGTTTAACACTAGGCGTGCACACCCTTGGAGGTGAAATGATATGAGATTTTCCCTTAACACGCTTTGCAATACACTTGTCCTTAACTAATTCCACCTTAGTCTTAGACTTCCTTTTGTTGGAATACCTGTTTTTCTTAAACCTGTGATGAGAACCATTATAATTCCAAGGTCTAGAAAATGCACAAGAAGGAACATTAAAATCAACATGATTATAACAATGAGGAACACGAGAATAGGATGCATCATGTTGATGAAAATCCCAACAAAAAATATCCAAATGACCAACCCTACCACAATAAGAACAATGAAAAACATTAGACTTTCTCAAAGAATTCTTATAAGAAGATGTGGTAGTGGTGGATAAACCATGTATGTCACTATTTGGTTTATGACATTGTCCCTTAACAAAACCCATACCTCCCCTATTAGAACAAGATGGCTTACCAGCAAAAGCAACCTTATCATTAGCCTTAGAGTTAAACTTTTTGCGAGAAACATGCTGAAAACTATTAGTATTAAGTCTAGTCTCAATCGGCGGGGTAGGCAAAAGAGCAGGCAAACTAGATTTTACAGAAGTAGTCACACTAGATGAACTAGTAGAACTAGCAATAGGAGAGTCAAATCTAGTTTTGTCAAAAACCTGCAATTGGAGTTGAGTAGACGTTAAATCGTTCTTTGTTACCTCATACTCCACCAATAGAGATTTGTATTTCTCATCGACCTCCTGATTGGCCTTCTCTAAAGCTGCAGTTCTACATAACAAATCAAGTTTTTCTTTGTCAAATAATTGAGAAATAGAAATTGTATCATCTGCAGCACAAGAAATCTGTTTTTCAAGAATCTCAATTTTATCCTGCAAAGAAAGATTAGCCTTTTCCAAATTTTCAATTTTGGATTCATAAACTTCCCCTTGAAGCATATAGTCCTCTGCACAATGTCTGAGTCGTTGTTCTAGAGAATCAACCTTAGTCTGCAAAACACCATTATCTTCAAAACAAACATTATCAGAAATAGTAGACACATTACAATTAGCTTTATTAAATTTTTCCTGCAAATCAATATTAGCTTTTTGTAATCTTTCACAATCTTTTGCAGAAAGTCTGTAAAGAAGAGCCCAATCACTATTACTAACAACATACAAATTATCATCCTTTTCAAAATCAGATTTTGGTTTTGTAGATTTAGACGATTTAGCAATAAAATTATTATGACCAGACTCATGAACCATCATTGCACTCATAGGATCGTTAGCGTGAGCCTTGACGCTCCTTAACCAGCCCCCAGCGACTGATACCAATTGAGAAACTACAAATAGTGCTAATGTGATAGTTGAATATTCAAACAGATCAAACAATATGCAGAAAGTAAATAAAGAACACACGATATTTTTAACGTGGTAAAACCCAAATTGGGAAACGTCCACGGTTGTCCTCGCGACAACAAATAAATCCACTAGATGAAAAGAGATGTACAAACCTATCAACTACCTGCAATCACTGCGAGTTGACACTCCTGGTTATCTCTAACACCTTGACTTCACCAGAGCACCTTGATGTACGCACAAGACACTCGACTTCTTGATGAACACACAAGAAGACTCGAAGCCGAACTATGAAACAAGCTTACACCAGAGTTCCTTGATGAACACACAAGGATACTCGACTTCTTGATGAACACACAAGAAGACTCGAAGCTAAATCACTATTCAATAATGAAGAAGAAGATGAATAGGTAAGAAAGAAGAAGAAGATGAACAGGGAAGAAGAAGCTGAGTTCAATCACCAAAACAACCTAAACAAACTCCAAAACAAGATCAATTGGACGGCCAAAGAACTAACTTGTTCTTTGGAAGAGAAACCCTATTTATACTTAGGGTTGGAAACCAAGGAAAATGGGCCGAAATAGTGAAAACCACTTTGGACGTACGTACGTCGATATGACGTTCGTACGTCTCCATACGAAAATAAGCCTGCTGTCTACTTGGACGTACGAACGTCCTGTAAAGGTACGTACGTCCAGAACACAAACTTCTCTGCTGCCTAACCATACGTACGAACGTCCTTAAGAGGTACGTACGTCCTGAAACAAACTCCATACTTGTGACACACGACGCGAAGACAAGGACACGGGACGACGCGCGTACAACCAGGTTTTCTTAACAATGAACTCAAGGCGAAATAACCAAGGACACTTTGTCACAAAATTGATGTCAAACAAACTTAGTGCCGGTTTCAGAAACAAGATCTACTTTATCTTTATCAACCTAGATACCCTCAGGAGAGACTACATGACCTAGAACTATTCTCTTTCTAACCATGAAATGACACTTTTTCCATTTAAGCACCAAATTATTCTCAATGCAACGCTTAAAAACCAAGGAAAATTGACTAAGACACTCCTCAAAAGATGAACCATATATGGAGAAATCATCCATAAACACCTCCATAAATCGTTCTACCATATCACTAAAGATGTGTAACATACACCTCTGGAAGGTAGCAGGTGCATTACACAGACCAAAAGGCATACGGGTATACGCGAAAGTGCCAAAAGGACAGGTAAAGGTTGTCTTCTCTTGATCTTCAGGGGTGATAAGAATTTGTTTGTAACCAGAGTGACCATCTAAGAAACAATAGAAGGAATGACCAGCCAGGCATTCCAACATCTGGTCTATGAAGGGAAGAGGAAAGTGGTCCTTACGTGTGACTGTATTAAGCTTTCTATAGTCGATGCAAACACGCCACTTGGTTGGAACTCTAGTGGCGACTTGTTCGTTCTTATCATTGGTAACTACAGTCATGCCGACCTTTTTAGGAACCATATGAATAGGACTAACCCAGGGACTATCAGAAATGGGATAAATCACACCTGCATCCAGAACTTTAAGAATTTCAGCACGAACAATTTCTTTCATCGCAGGGTTAAGACGTCTCTGAGGTTCACTAGAAGTCTTAGCATCGTCCTCAAGATGAATACGATGAGAACAAACAGAAGGGCTAATGCCTTTAATGTCGTGGATAGACCAGGCAATAGCAAAACAATGCTCTTGGATAACTTTCAAAAGCTGACTCTCATGTTCGGTAATAATTATGCACCATCTCATAAGGTAATGAGTCAAGAAGGCACACATCTTCAGATAAGGAAAGATCAGGGGGTTGTTGGCCAAGGTTAAATATATTTACTTCAACAGTCATAGAGCCAAAAGTGAGAACCATAGAACCATTCCGGCAGTTTATGAAAGCATTAGAGGTGAAAAAAAATGGACGGCCAAGGATGATGGGTACCGAGTCATCGACAGTAAGTTCAGTATCCAACACCACAAAGTCAACAGGGTAGTAAAAGTCAGATACTTTAACTAATTGGTCCTCAACTATTCCTCTAGGTACTTTCAATGATCTGTTAACCAGTTGTAAATACATAGTCGTGGGTTTTAAGTTTATTAGACCCAGACTGAGGTACAAGGATTAAGGTAAAATATTAACAGTCGCTTCTAGGTTTAGCAAAGCTTTTCCCATGAACTTATCACCAACCTTGCAGGGTATGGTCGGTTTCCCAGGGTCCTTATATTTAACCACACAATTATGTTGGACAAGTGCATGGAATTCTTCTGCCACAAACGCGTTTTTAGGCACATTCATTTTTCTCTTGGCGGTGCATAAGTCCTTCAAAACCTTGGCATTGGAACGTATCTGTTTAATAGTCGTGAGGAAAGGTATGTTAATATTTATATGTTTGAACACATGAAGTACCTCCTCTACTTGGACTTCCTTTAGAGACCTTGTGAGTTTCTGGGGGTAAGGCACGGGCGGGTTGTAAGTTCGTGGAAGATCCATAATCTCACGGGTAGGCTTCTTCGGCTTAAAGGTGGTTGCCTCATTGGCCAGAGTTTTAGGCTGGGCAACAGAGGCAGAGGTAATCGGGGTCACAATACTAGGACTCGACACATAATGAACTTGATTATCGACCTGTTTACCTGACCTAAGGGTGGAAACTGATTTTACTTCAGCCAGCGGTACAGACGGAGATGGATTTTCCGTTACCAAGGCAACTTCTTTGCCCTTGGGGTTCGGGATGGACTGTCCTGGAAATCTGCCATTTTCATCAAGTTTCTGTTCAATCCTCTGGATGGCTTGGGCATTTGACTCAATGGACGCTTGCGTCTGTTGAATGGAACGGGCAAGCACATCCTCAAGGGAGGTCTTAGCAAGGGCAGGCTGGGTAGGGCTAACTGGGTCCCTGGAACTACTAATGGGATAAGTATTGTTTCAATAAAGGGGGGCCGTTACCTTGTTCTAATTTTCATTATTATTAACATATGTAGCATTACTACGTTGCCCATAAGAGGTATTAAAACCAGGTGGAGCCACATAATTATTGTAACGCCCCAGGATTTCGTCCTCGCTCATCCTGGTGCGTCGAGCACCATACCGCTCGCTAATGTCAATATTGTCCCCCTTTAGTCACTGCGGATATCCAGTAGTAGAGAGTTTTGGATCAGGGCCCACCCATGTGGTTTACCCCAAAAGGCCTTGACATTAGTTAGAGTATAGTTAAGCTTTATATACTACCAACACAGCCACTTCCTTGGTAATGTGGGACTAACAAGTACCTGGCGTTCCCTGGGCCTTTCCAGCGTACTTCCCACCTGCAACAGGCGACCCGTCGTCGGCTCTGATACCAACTGTAACGCCCCGGGATTTCGTCCTCGCTTATCCCGGTGCGTCGAGCACCATACTGCTCGCTAATGTCAATATTGCCCCCCTTTAGTCACTGCGGATATCCAGCAGTAGAGGGTTTTGGATCAGGGCCCACCCATGTGGTTTACCCCAAAAGGCCTTGACATTATTTAGAGTATGGTTAAGCTCTATATACTACCAACACAACCACTTCCTTGGTAATGTGGGACTAACACCAACTCATGGGTGTTACAATCTCACCACCTTTGAAATAGAGCCGTCCTCGGCTCTGCAGTACACTCAGTACAGTCCCAAAATCTCCGACGTTCCCTGCCAAGTGAGACAAGTACCTGGCGCTCCCTGGGCCTTTCCAGCGTACTTCCCACCTGCAACAGGTGACCCGTCGTCGGCTCTGATACCAACTGTAACGCACCAGGATTTCGTCCTCGCTTATCCCGGTGCGTCGAGCACCATACTGCTCGCTAATGTCAATATTGTCCCCCTTTAGTCACTGCAGATATCCAGCAGTAGAGGGTTTTGGATCAGGGCCCACCCATGTGGTTTACCCCAAAAAGCCTTGACATTATTTAGAATTAATTACCCAACAGTAAATTCTGAAATTTATATATGTTGTTATACATTGAGTATTATAACTACCATAAAATTCTCAATAAATATTATTAACTCTAGAGGGATCAAAACCTTGCGCGATACGAAAACGGTACAGAAACCAAAAACTGCAACGGTTGTAATACTTGTAAGTCGTTTTCCACCAACTTAAAATAACTTTCATAAATTGGTCTTAACTAATCGAATGAAGACATTTCAATCTAGTGTTCAGGGTTTTTGAAATCAATTAAAAAGCTTTTCAAACGAATTTTCTATGATTTTTCAAAGATGAGTAAAAAATTCTGGAATTACAGAAACAGAAATAGAAGAAAAACAAAAACAAAAACGTTTACTCACTTGTATAAGCATAAAAATCCAAATCTTCTTCTAGCTTTCTTCCAATTCTTCTTCTTCTTCTTTTTCTTCCAAATACCAAATATGTTGTTATAAAAACAATGAATGAAAACCCTAAGATTTTAATATAAATATATGGAGAAGTTAATGGGCTTTATTTTAGGACCATAATTGAATCTGCTACCCAACCCAATTCCATCTACCTTTTTCTTTTTAATAATTAATATATCACAAGTTGTTGAACCCGTGCTACGCACCGGGATTTGTGTTATTCAATAAAATGGAAAATCATCGAACATTTTTTAATGCCCTTCTCAACCTAAATTTGTAGAGATTTTATAATGACTTTATAAGTGATTTGTTGAACCGAGTTTTTTTTAATGCCTTTCTTAACCTAAATTTGTAGAGATTTATAATTAATATTTTTTGTATTTAGTATGGTTTTTATATATGAATTAAGGATTTTAAATACAAGAAGAATTTAGTAGGAAAAAGAGATTTAGAATCAAGTTGTAAAGGGTTTTAAGGTTTCTATAAATCTCTCTTGACATGAAAGGTGGATTTCCTTTTTAACCACAACTGGGCTTCAATTGGGCATAAAGTTGGGCTTAAGTTCTATTCTGAAGTTGTTGAGAACACGCCATGTGACACTTGTTAGGCTCCACTATTATATTGTATATAGATCCTTTAACTTAATAGAAAATTAACTCTAAACCCTTAAAGACATGTATGCAAAATTTCATAATCTAATAAAATTTAACGAACAAAAATTTATAATATAAACGGGTTTTACATTTATGCACACCTCAAAGGAAGCTCGGCCTCGAGATTCAAGAAAATACTATAATCAAGGACAAGTTATAAACAATTAGATATACAATATACCATTATCATAAATTCTTAAAAAAAAAAAAAAAAAAAAAAATTATTTTGGACACCTATATTACTGTTTTCTCTAAACTGCTACATATAAGCTCAACCCATTGTAAAATATATTTTCCTTTGTTGTTTTGTTTTGCAACTGTTATGATAGTTCTCTCTATATGTTCTCTTACTTGTGACATAATTTCAGCTTAAATAGATTAATAGTTCTAAGATAATAAATAGTTTAAGGTAATGCACCATGAGTAACGATGGATGTGATATATCATGCTTTGAGCGACCAAACGGACACCTTATAAATATTATTTTTGAAAATAGACATTATGAACTATAATTTCTATGTTTAGAAATACTTTAAATTATGAGGATAATATGGTGAAAAATGCTCAGGAAGTCTGACATAGATTGTTTTGGGATTTCTTTCTGAAATCTGGTAGGATGGAGTAAAACAATTGTTTAATTATTTTTTTATATATCGAAACAATTCCATATTTTTATTCCAAGTAATATTTTCATAGTAAAAGGTTGTATTAAAAATTTATGAGATTTGAGTAATTATTTTTAGATGTGTGAATTTTGAAAGATGAATGTTATTGTTTGGCAGATTTTATGTAAAGAGTTTCTTTTTAGCATATATGTTTTCTTTTGGGTTTGTCCTTTTGTTTGATTGTCAAGTTGAAATAGTCATGTACTAAAAGTATTCTTAATATTGAAGTGGATTAGTATATAATAGCATGCGACTTGATTAATTATGTTTAAAGTAACCTGGAAAGTTATATTGTAACACCCATGAGTTGGTGTTAGTCCCACATTACCAAGGAAGTGGTTGTGTTGGTAGTATATAGAGCTTAACCATACTCTAAATAATGTCAAGGCCTTTTGGGGTGAACCACATGGGTGGGCCCTGATCCAAAACCCTCTACTGCTGGATATCCGCAGTGACTAAAGGGGGACAATATTGACATTAGCGAGCGGTATGGTGCTCGACGCACCGGGATAAGCAAGGACGAAATCCCGGGGCGTTACAGTTGGTATCAGAGCCAACGACGGGTCGCCTGTTGCATGTGAGAAGTACGCTGGAAAGGCCCAGGGAGCGCCAGGTACTTGTCTCACTTGGCAGGGAACGTCGGAGATTTTGGGACTGTACTGAGTGTACTGCAGAGCCGAGGACGGCTCTATTTCTAAGGTGGTAAGATTGTAACACCCATGAGTTGGTGTTAGTCCCACATTACCAAGGAAGTGGTTGTGTTGGTAGTAAATAGAGCTTAACCATACTCTAAATAATGTCAAGGCCTTTTGGGGTAAACCACATGGGTGGGCCCTGATCCAAAACCCTCTACTGCTGGATATCCGCAGTGACTAAAGGGGGACAATATTGATATTAGCGAGCAGTATGTTGCTCGACGCACCGGGATAAGCGAGGACAAAATCCCGGGGCGTTACAATTATTATTGGAATAAGACAGATTGGAGCGGTCCATGTATGGGTACGTGGTATTGCCCTTAGTAAAGTTGGTCCTCCTGGCATAGGTAAACGCACAGGCTTCCTCAGTGCCTGGTGAATTATAAAGGAGAGGGCAAAATTCGGCAGTATGGGTGAAGTCATGACAAGCATCACATTGGAGAGTGGAGAGTGGAGGCACTCATGATAGGTGATGTGGGCTTTAGGGACACCTCAAGTGCTTCTACCTTTTTGGCTAAACCATGAAGTAAAGTTTTAAGCTCGGGGTCAGGTTTGACCTCATATATGCCTCTAGTTTTATCAAATGAGTCCAGGGTAGTGTTTCTCGGGGTATGTCCAGGTATGTTCCATTACTGGCTATTATTAGCTATTTTTTCAAGGAATGCCATAGCCTTGGCGGTGGAATAATCAAGAAAGTCCCCACCGCTCATGCCTTCGACCATGTTTCTAGTTATAATATTAAGGCCTCTATATATGATCCTAACTTTTTCAGTGTCATCGACTTTGTGAAGTGGACACCGAAGAAATAGGTCTTGATACCTCTCCCATGCATCAAAGAATACCTCACCATCTTTCTGCCGATCCTGATGGCATCAATAATATCATTAGTTCTCGTAATAGGAAAGAATTTGGTCAAGAACTTTTTGCTTAGTTGAGCCCAAGTGTTAATAGAATTGGAAGGAACACATGAGCCCAATGAGATGCTCGATCCTCAAGAGAAAAGGGGAACAATCTCAAGCTAACTTCCTCCTAAGACAAGTGTTTCTCCTTGAAAGTATTAAGAACGGTCAGAAACTTATTGAGGTGATGATATGGATCTTCCCGTGGAAGTCCATGGAACTTAGGCAACATGCCCACAATCTGAGGTTGAATGCCATAGCTATTTGCAGTTGTCTCGGGCAAGACTATGCAGGTAGGTGACCCAGTGGCCAAAGGTGAAAAGTAATCCCGAAGGGTAGCTTCTTGAGCCATAGGTGCAGGAGTTACTTCAGAAAGTGAGGTTGAGTCGTTGAACACTTCCTCAGAAGGTATGGAGGTTGAGTCGTCAAACCCTTCCTCAAGAGAAGGAGTGAGGTCCGTGATTGTGCTCTTTGTGTAGATTGGAATTGGTTTGGACAAAATTTTACCTGATCTAAGATGCATGCAACATGCGCATTACATATGCCACAGAAGTCCTAACCATTCAAAAGCATCTAACAAGGGGCTCAAAGACTGACTCAATTTTGTGTTCACCCAAGTCAATGAGTTCTTTCCAAGCTTCCGTTGTGAATTCTCCCTATATTTTGAGAGTCAATGAGCGAATAACCAGTGTGGGAGGTTTTCCGTGCATAAGCAACGTTCCTTAATTAATAAACCACAGTGATTCTACAGACGTGATCTGTAGGGGTTCCAGACCCAATTCCTATTTTGTGGTCCAATAAAAGAATGGTTCACGCAGTACTAGTTGAAATATCTGCTTAAGGTCTCAAATGAACATCGTGATAGCATGACTTTAGTTGATTCAATTTTAGTGCTTAGGATATTGCAATCAATTGATATTAAGTTTCACTTTTAGGTGAGGTCCGCCTTGCAGTCCCAGTTTAATAAGTAAAAACAAAATTGAAATCAAGCAACAATCAAGGTCATGCTAATCATTACAAAAACTCTTCTTGCAGGGGATACGAGGAGGGTTAGGAGAATGCTTATCTCCCACTTTGTGCTAAAAAGTAAAAATGCCAAACAAGCGCACAAAAGTGGGGAGAAGACGAGTTGAAGTCGACTAAGGGGAAATCGCTCCTTGGGTTTCAATCATCCTTAGGAGTCGTTCCTTAGTAGACTCAAGGCTAGCTCCATAATTAAATATCTTACAAGTCTTTCAAAATGCTGGAAAAATGAAACTACTTAGTTCACCTCACAATCACTCAACAGGAAAAAAAATTAATTGAAAAAGTGTGTTGGAATGTCCTGGAAAAATCACGCAACACGTGTCCAAATTCCTGCCGAGAACTCGACTCGAGATTGCTACAGGCCAATCTGAACTCAACTCGAGTTCGGAACCAGATCGAACCAGTAACTTTCAGGAAAAATTCCTGAATGTGTGATCTTTTTCAAAATTTGATTTTAGCTTCGTTTCTTGAGCTTTTTTCAATCCGTCTTCACTGAAAGATCAATAAGAGGACTAAGTAACAAGACACTTTAAAACAATAATTAAAAGAAATAAAAATAGAAGGGTGGGCGGGATAGAAGTGGGATGATGTCCCGAAACTACTATTCTCGCTTGTGTTTGAATGAACTCCGTTCCTTAGAGCGGCAACGACGCCATTTTGATAGAGTGGTAAAACCTTCTATGATCAAAAGATTGTATTTTTCTTTGAAGTTCCTTCTTGTGCCTGTATATATTGGTTATCAAAGTAGACAAGTAACAAGCAAGGGTCGTACCCACCTCAAAGGTGAAGATCTTAGCTCAAACACAATAGAAAACAATAATTAAAGAACACCAAGGGAATCAACAATTAAGATTGAGATTTATTCTACTTCCTACATGCAATAATTAAATAAACTAACTTAAGAAGATGGATATATATGTAAAGAAGATCTTATGATGACATAGGGGGAAGAATTGATATCCACAAACTAAATCGTGCAAACGTAACATGTTATTCCTTCATGTTCAATCTATGACAATTAATTAGTCACCTCTCAGCTATTCCAATTAATCATCAATACCTATAATAATCAAGTGGTCACATCTCAGCTATTCCACTCAACTAAAATGGGATTCTCTTCTGCATGCTATGGAATATATCTTATTAATCAAACGGTCACCTCTCAGCTATTCAATCTAATTAATTCAACATATTTATTCATAATCAAACCGTCACCTCTCGTATATCAATTTAATTACAAAAGGGTTCCAATAAAAGATACTAACTGCAGATATATAATAATCACCTCTCAGCTATTTCACTACACATCTTCAATTAATATAAATAAAACCATTAAGGCTAGGTCTCCATATACTCTAACAATAGTATTTTAACAACATGGATAACAATAACATGCAAATAATCATACTTACCTCATATCGCGAATTAAAAGTAAATAAGCATTAAGAACTTTGAATCACAATGAACATGTGCTTTTGCATCATCTAGAGTGCTTCAACCATCCCCCTAAGGAGATTTAGCTACTCATCCTTGATGATGACACCATGGAATAAATAATTAAATAACAAAACATCATAAAGTAAAGTGATTTGATTTGATTGATAATGATTGAGTTTGATACAAAGAAGAATAAGATAAACTTTTCTCTCACAACTATTCTCTTTCCTCTCTATATGAAAAACTACCTAAACCCTATATACTACTTCTCTTATATAATAAATACAAAACATAATACTTGCATGCAAAGACTTCCAAATTAGGTCAAATTCGTGGCTGCTGCTGTTGGTCTTCTAGACGCATTAGGTCTTCAGCGAAACCTAATTCTCTTGGGCTTAAATTGTAGCTTGGACCAAGACCTTTAGTTTGATAGCTCATGGGCCCAAATTAGACTTCTGGATCTCTTTGTAGAGCCTTTTTAAGATTGGACTTTAAATAAAGCCTAAAATAGAAATTCTGATTTGTGGGCTTCAATAGGACTCAGTTTGGGCTGAGATTCAGACCGCCCCACTTTGACATAAAGTCAAGTCAACAAAACCAACTGTGGGGTGCTCTCAACAGATCTGTGGGTGCAAATATCAATTCTCCTTCCCTTGTGCAAATAACACCTTTTTGGTTGCTTTTCTTGACTTTTGGTGGGCTTTAACACAATATTCACATTTTGGCTCATGAAACATACGCAAATAACAAGAAAGCACTAATCAATAGATATAACATAATAATATAAGCTAAGTGCTATACAAACAAGGTGTTATTCGAGGGATAAATATAGACTTTTGAGGATTTATCACTGACCACTTGTCTAGACTCGACCGTCCTGAGGATTCTAGTGTCATTTATGAGAACTTTCCTGATGAGCTTTTTTTTGCCATATCGAATGCTCCATGGTTCGCAGATATAGTTAATTACTTGGCTAGCAACAAGTTTCCAAGTCATTGGAACAAGCAAGACAAATCCAAATTTCTTGCTAATGCCAAGCATTGTTTCTGGGATGACCTTTATCTTTTTAAGTACTGTCCTGACTAGATTATTTGTTGTTGCATTCCCGACTGGGAGCAACAAGAGGTCCTTTATTAGTTCTGCCATGAGCATGCTTGTGGTGGACACTCTAGTGCCAAAAAGGCAGCTGCTAAGGTATTGTAGTGTGGTTTTTATTGGCCAACTCCCTTTGAGGACGCTCACATGCATTGTACAGTCTGCACTCGTTGTCAACAACTAGGGATTATCACTAGGCAACACATGATGTTTTTACAACCAATTATTCCTGTAGAAGTTTTTGATGTATGAGGCATTGATTTCATTGGTCATTTTCTTGGTTGTCATGGTTTTTTATACATTCTGGTCGCAGTAGACTATGTTTCTAAATGGATCGAGGCCATTCCCACAAGACACAACGACCAAGAAAATGTAGTAAGTTTTATCAAAGAGTACATTTTTGCCCGATTTGGCGCTCCCCGTGAAATTATTAGTGATGGGGGGGAGCCATTTCTGCAATAAATCTTTTCAAAATCTTGTCCAAAACTAGGGAGTAACTCATAAAGTGGCCCTTGCTTATCATCCACAAACCAATGGCCAAGCTGAGGTTTCCAATAAAGAGATTAAAAACATTTTATAGAAAATAGTTGACCCTGATAAGGTTGATTGGTCTCATAGAGTCAGTGATGCATTATGGGCCTATCGTACTGCTTTTAAAACGTCCATAGGCATGTCTCCCTTTCATCTTGTATTTAGAAAACCCTGTTACCTACCTGTCGAGCTTGAACACCGAGCCTTCTGGGCGATGAAAAAGCTCAACTATAATCTCGAACAGGCAGGTAAGAGGAGAAAACTCAAACTTTCTGAGCTTGAGGAACTTCGGAATGAGGCTTATGATCTTTTCAAGTCCTACAAAGCTAACATGATCGTAAGATCTTACGTAGAGATTTTCGAATTGGGGACAAAGTTTTACTTTACAACTCTCGTTTGGATTTATTTCATGGTAAACTACAATCTCGCTGGTCGGGTCCCTTTGTTGTGTCTGCAGTAACTCTTTATGGTGCTATTACATGTGTTAACCCTGCAGACTGTTCTGAATTTCAAGTCAATGGTCAACGTCTTAAGCATTTCCATGAATTAAGGTCCCTTAAAGTTGAAGAAACTCTCTTAGAGGACCCTACGTATTTAGATTGACCTTTGACCTGCTGGTATCCGGACCCTCTCTTACTCTTTTTCTGTTGTCTCTTTTGAGAGGTGTGGTTGAAAGTTTCGGGACCGTTAGTTAACGAACTCTTACTGGTTGAGTATAATTGATCCAGTGCACGCTTTTCTCTTAAGCGTCACCACCAAACAGACTTGTTTCCCGCTCTATTTGGGGGTGGGGAAGTTATTTTTTATCTTCTTTTAAGTCTCGAGTATCTGACTTTAAAAGACTCTTTGTTGTATCTTAGACATCAGGATCTCGCACATTCCATTCTAGAGTTTTATCTCTCCCATATCTTTGTTTTGAGTAGCGTTTATCTAGTGAGTGAGTTCATGGTTGTCCTCTTGTTTGGCTGAATACGTTAAACTTAGCGTTCCTTGGAGGCAGCCTTGTGTACCTTCTAAGCCTGATCGTGCTTCATTGCTTCTTTTTGTTGCTGCGTTTAGTAGCTTTTTGGCTGATAAACTACCCTTTTTGAATCTGTGCTCTAATTCTGTTTGGGTGCCCACCCACTTTCTATTGCGGTTTGATTGGTTAAATAATTATTGCGGTTACAAATTTGGATTTATTTCAATTTTTGGAATTTTTAGTAATTATTGCTTGATTTTTGAAAGTTATTTGACATCTTAATGGCATTCATATTCGCGAGAATATATTTAACCATTATCACGGAATTTTTAAAATTAAATTTGAATTATTTCGTGTCGTTACGCATCCCGGGGGTAAAACCGTCATTTCCACTAATTCTAGTAGTGGGGGGTTGCGTAACGTGCAAGTGGCTGGCTATTTATACCCACGAGTACTAAAGAAAAGTCATAAGTCAAGTTTCTTTCTTTGATCAAACCAAGTCCAATCGGGTCAACAGAAGTCCTCACCCCTACCAGAACTCGAGTCGAGTTCCTTATAGAGCATTCCAAACTCGACTCGAGATTGTAACAGATTCGTTTTCTCTCTCTTCGATTCTCCCTCAATTTTTAACCTAATTCAAAAATTCTTGTTGGGTTGTGTTCCTCTCTTCATCCTCTTCATTTTCACACCCTTTTTCTTTTGCAAATCAGGCACTCCTGGGCTGGGTTTGGATTATGAACCGTTTGATGTTCAAATGGTTCGTCGTTTTTACGAGTCCATGGAGTCAACCGATGATGACATTTTCGTGAATTATGAAAGAGATCATCAGTTTCCACTCGCGCCCGAGACTATTTCTGAAGTCACGGACCTCGATCTCGATGAAGCTCCCCTTTAGCAGGAGGTTGCTCGAGTGACCTTCGAGATCATCGAGGCTGTTTTAGTCGATGATCGGGTGGTGCACTGGTATAGCAGCCATCTTTCCATCGGTTGGCTCCGAGTCGACCAAGGCTTGGTGGCTGACTGGTTGACCACCAATGTCCTTGGGACGACCAGGATGAGCGAGCTATTTTCGGAGGGCATCCACATCCTGTGTCTTCTCCAGGAAGATGTCCATGACTACTGTATCGTTCAACGCCTATTTCAAACCATCACCAGCGCTCGTTCCACTTCTGAACCACTTCCTAACCTGGTGATGAGTATTATGCGCTATTGGGAGGCGCCTTTTCCTACTGGCTTGTCTGTAGAGTCAGTTGTTCGTCTTGAGGTCTCAAACCTTGGTATGTCTGTCTCTCGACAGCGTTGTCGTGGGACCCACAGGAGGAGCCGCCAGTTCACTACAGGCCCGGCGATCAGCGGGTATTCGAGTAGATTCACACGAATGAAGAGCGGTTCCAGCTATTTTGGAGGGGGATGGGAGAGATTATGGATGCCGTTGAGGACATAGAGTGTCGGTTGGACGAAGGCCAGGGGTAGCCTCGTCTTCGACGTGGTTGAGAGAGGAGTAAGCCATTGTAGTCTTTATTTCCTTGTATTTATTTTATTTTGTTTTTTAGTCCTTTGCTCTTTTGTATTAAATTTCAATCCATGTACTTTCTTTTAAATATTTTAATGAAATGGATGAAATTTTAATTTCCAAACGAGTTGTCCTTTTCTAGAATTTTTAGTCATTTATGGGCTTTATTGCAAAATCTGGACGTGTGGAGTTCTTTTTAAAATTTTCTGGTCCTTGGGACCTAAGTCCAAATATTTTAAAGAAAAAGGATTAAGGTTTTGTTTTCTGGAAACCCTAAAAAATATAGGCAATCTTTTGAGTCCTATTTGGGCTTAAATTCTTTTATTTTGCCTATAAATACCAAAACAACCTAAGGAGGCCGTCACTTTTCAAAAAATTAAAACTATTTTTATTTTCTGGAAACCGCTCAATCTCGAGTCCAGTTCCAGATAAGCCATTCTGATCTCGAGTTGAGTTCAAGTCTGTCAAAGTTTGTTGCATTTGTTTTTGTGCGGATTTTCTCTATTTTCGTGCTGGTTTTTGGTGTTTTCTTTTTTCTTTTGCAATGGCTGATGTCCAGAATGAGTTATGGATGCCAAGAGGTATGGATATTGTTCCTGGGATGGATTTTTCTGGTATTATGAACGGTCCTTATGGAGCTTCTTTTCTGGGTGAGATTTTAACAAGGGTTGAGAAGGTTTTCTTTATGATCCTATTGATGATTACTCACCTTCTATGGTAAGAGACTTTTAACTTATGTTACCCTTTGTAGATACTCTTCCCTTTGATGAATCTATAGTCGTTTTTAATGCTATCGCCATCTCTCTTGTCTTTGGTAATCCTTTTGTCTTCAGTCATGTCGTACCCTATCATGATTATTGCATTGACAATGACGTTGATGTCTTGGACAACTACCTTAATTACTTTGGGCCTTGCAACTTTTGCCTGTACCCCACTGCCCACACTGCTGTTTCACCCACTACCCCTGTTCTTGCTAATGTTGTTACTACTGTTTTATTGGTTATGAGGAACTTATTGGGTTATGAGAAGTTGGATTATGTCAATGATATTACTATACATGCGGTGTATCGTACAGCTGCGAATTTTCATGCACTTGACCTATCTTCTTTGATTCTGGATGGTATCCGTAATGTGTACATCTTAGCACAGGATAAGCTATTGTTTCCTACTGTTATCTATAAGATTATCCTTCATAGCTATTCTGAGTGGCAGGCCAGATACACTGATTGGACCCACCTAATATCTATGGATCCAAATCATCGGTATATTAGGAGAAGCCGCCAATTCACTTGGGTGGCTAATTCTGAAAATGATGTTTACCCTATTCTACATAGAGTTGAGGAGTTTTTGAAGGAAGGAGACAATGGTTGGGGTGTGGTGATGGACCCACTAATTAAGTGGCGTGATGAATTGGAAGGTTTCCCTCGAAGGCAAGTTTGGGTACCAAGAGTTTAGGATAAGATTTCCATTTATGTTGAGTTAGTCCTTTATTTCGGCATATTTTATTTTAGTTGTGTCTTAGTATGAAATTCCTTGTAATCTCTAAGTATGTGGAGATAATTTTGTTTGGCAGGAATTTATAAAAGCGGTTTGAATTTTTAGTACATTCATGGTAATATCTTTCTTTCTCTCTTTCCTATGCTTAGTATGCGCCTTGAGGACAAGGCAAATTTTTGTTTGGGGGTGGGGAAGTATTACAACCTTTTTTGCAAAAGATTTTCAAACTTCTTTTTCCATACTTGTGTAAAAATTAAAAAAATTCAAAAAATCTAAAAATCTTTGTTACAAAGACTTTTCCAAAAAGTTAGGATAAGTACACCATCAATGGTGAATATAATGGTTGAATTCTATCTTTTTCAAGTTTAAGGACATTTATTTCTTCACCAAGTAGTTGAGTCTCATACTGCATTTGCATTAGCATAAGCATAACATTCACTTGCATTTATGACAGATTACATGTACAAATACAATTACACCTTGAGAAACTTGAGGAATAAGTGTGGAGACTTAACCTATTAACCTAGTGAGCTTTTGAGACCTGTATTATTCTCGGAGAGTTATTATGTACATCTGGAGTCAAAAGACTCAACCTCTCAGTCTGTTCAGTTTTTAGTAGGGGTGTAAATTTCTGCCGATTTTTTGATTTTTCCGATTTCTGATCCGATTTTTCCGAATTTCTGATTTCCGATTCTTCCGATAAAAGGTGGAACGGAAATGGAACTACTTCTGTGAATTCGATCCGATTTTTTCGATTATTAATCCGATCCGATTTTCCGATAAATATTCCGAAATTTCCGATAATTTAAAGTGATTTCAATTATTCTAATTTTTTAAAATATACGTGTATACAGACATAAAAATGATATACCAAATTCAAAAATGTGATTTTTCATCATGAGGACTCAATAAATAACAAATTGTAGTTAGTTTTAAATTTTAATGTAATTAAATATCATTATATGATGCAACAAAAAATTAATGCAGTAGTAAATTATTGGTTAGTTTATACTTAGTGTTTTTTATCATGAAATTTCTATAATGAATTATAAAATTTCAGGTTTTGTATGGACTGGAATCAAATATCCGCAAGAAGTTGCAGTAAAGCTAGTAGAGAGAAAAATTTCATACCTCGCAGAAAGTGATTGTAATGAAGTTGTTGATGTAGTTAAGCCAAATAAAATGGAGCTCTTAGTGTTAGTTATAAGTTATAACGTATATCAGTATATGTAATTTACTTTGTAGAATATTTAATTAAAAAAATTCATTATATTTGCTAAAGTTGTTATTTATAGTTGCTAAATTCATTATGTAAAAAAAATCATTATATTAATATTCACTATGTTCATTTAGTGTTGTTGTAAATTTATGGTTTTATATTTCCCATATAAGAAAAAGTAAATGTAAATATATCACTTATCTACATTTAACATTGAAATGCAAGAATACAAGGTATAGAAAAGATTCATATCAAAGAATATTAATATAATATAATTCAAATATTGGGTTTGTTCTAAATTTTATTTTTTCCATTTATATTTAGTCTTATCTTCTCAAATAAAACATTTTCATTCGCCGTGCTAAGAAAATTAGAATTTGTTTGTAAAAATTAAAAAACCTCCATCTCTAACTAATTAAATTTTAAAACATTTTACAATAATAATTGGATTGTAGAGATCTTATATATACACCTATAGAATATGGTTTGTTTCATTGAATTATTATTAAATGTTAGAGGTCATTAATTATTTGAACATTAATTAAGAGTTGATAGATTGTTATACTCAAATAACCATGTTGGCTATTTGTCAAGTGGAATTCATAATTTTATAATTGAATTATTTCTAATTTAATATAAGTATATTTCATTAGAGAAAAACAATACAAACCTCGTACGAAGAAATAAAAGATACTAACATAGAATCGTGAGATGGTTGAAATCGATTTTAGGAAATGGAGAGAGAGAAGCTAGTGAAGAACCAAAGAGAGGTGCTTGAAAGAGATAGTAGAAAAAGAAAAAAAAAAAGACGCATGAAAAATCTGAATTAAAAAATGACGG